>CM069164.1:25533996-26008996 GCA_035221665.1 Okamejei kenojei
CGAGGCCAAAATCTCTGATTGTGGTCTGATGACCTTTCACTTTGAACTTTGTTAATTGAACCATTAGCTATTCCTGGGCAACCCCCATGTCAATTAGTGGCAGGCACACCTGATTGCAGTTGAAATAAAAACCGCAGCAGTTAGTAACGTTGGCCTGCCAATGTTGATGAGCTGCAATAAAAAGATTTTCATCGATCATGTCTTCTGGAAGTGGAGAATAACTCTTTGTCAGATTTGGCTTTTTAATTGGCATTTACTAGAAGCTATGAATGGAGAATGAAATACATAAAGTGTTGGAGTAACTCAACGGGCCAGGCAGCATCTCTGGAGGACACGGATAGGTGACGTTTCAGGTCGGGGCCCTTCTTCAGACTGTCTTTCATTTTGTAAACCACCATCTGCAGCTCTTTGTTTCGACACCATCAATTGAGTGTGTGCCACAAAATAGTTGGATCATTTTTAATTTCTTCAATGGTCTGCATGGAAACTATCTTGAAAACAAGAAAATCCTTCACTTGGCCCATCAAGTCCACTTCACCATTCAATCATGGCTGATCTATCTTTCCCTGTCAACCCCATTCTCCTGCCATTTATAGATATATATAGGTGGCAATCCTATGGACAATGGCATCACAGAGTCATACAGCAGGAAACAGGCTCCTTGGCTCAACTCATCTATGACGGTCAAGATGCCCCATCTAAGCTGGTCCCATTTGTCTACTCCTGGCTCATATCAGTCTAAAACCCCTGTCCCACGGTACGAGTTCATTCCAAGAGCTCTCCCGAGTTTGCCCTGACTCGAACTCGGAGATTTACGGCAGTGGCCACTCGTCGGTACTCGGGGCTCTCGTGGACATTTTTCCATCACGTTGAAAAATCTTCCCGAGTTTTCCCGTGCTTACCTGCTGTTAGTGAATCTTCCCGAGTACCTGCCGTTAGCGCTAAGAGGCGTCCCCGAGCTCCGACGTACCCGCTACGTTCATTCTCCGTGCTTACCACGAGTTTGATTTTTTTTAAACTCAGGAGAGCTCTTGGAATGAACTCGTACCGTGGGACAGGGCTAAAATCTTTCCTAGTGATGTACCCGTCCAAATGTCCTTTATATGTCGTTATTGTACCCACCTCAACTACTTCCTCTGGCAGTTAATTCCATAATTCCATATACCCTGTGGAAACGGGTTGCCCCTCAGGTTCCTATTAAACCTTTCCCCTCTCACTTTAAACCTGGTTCTTGGTTTCGCTACCCTGGGAAAAGTGCGGTATACTTCAGAAGAAGTGATTTTTGAACTGCACTTTCCAACGCTGCATCAACATCATACAAATGAGCAATTTAACAAAACTCAATTGCTAGGCTTTCCTTTGTCATTCGAGGTTTCTGGGAAAACATCTTATCGTGTTTCAAATGGGCATATTTCAACTTCATTTTTGGGGGTTGAGTCATAGAGTGATACAGTGTGGAAACAGGCCCTTTGGCCCAACTTGTCCACACCGGCCAACATGTCCCAGCTATACTAGTCCCACCTGCCTGGGCATGGTCAATATCCCTCCAAACTTGTGCTGTCCATGTACCTGTCTAACTGTTTCTTAAACGTTGGGATAGTCCCAGCCTCAACCACCGCCTCTGGCAGCTTGTTCCATACACCCATCACCCTTTGTGTGAAAATGGTTACTCCTCGGATTCCTATTAAATCTTTTCCCGTTCACCTTGAACCTATATCCTCTGGTCCTCAATTCCCCTACTCTGGGCAAGAGATTCTGTGCATCTACCCGATCTATTCCTCTGGTGGGTGTTGTGAGATACATTCATATTAAAGAGGGTGGTAAGGCTGAGGGGAGCTATGAAGATTGAGGTGAGCACAGCTGAGGAGGACCCAGATTAAGGGATGAGTCAGGCTGAGACTCAGGTAGACTGAGAACCATTGGAGGTCAGTTGGCAGAGCTGATGCTCATCCCTCATCAAGGAGTTCAAAATCATTATCATTAGTGCATAAAATTATGAGAGTCATAGATTGGCCCCTGCAGCTTGTCTGTCTTTTTTTAATTTATTTTTGTCCCGTTTGCTGTGGTTTTTATATTGTTTTAAACTGTGTATATGTGGGGGGCGTGGGGGGGGGGGGGGGGGTGTGCAGGGGAAACTTTTAATCTCTTCCCTGCACGGTGGACTCGACCGTTTCCCTGTCGGGTCTCCGTTGTCATTGGGGCCTAGCAACGTGGAGCGGTCTTCATCCGGAACGACCTGGGGACTCCAGTCGCGGAGCCTGCGGACTTACCATTGTGGAGGTGGCCGGCCTCGGAGCGTGGAGAGCTATGGCGCGCAGCTGAGACCTGACGGTGGTCTGCAGGCCGGTGGTCGGTGACAGCGGGAGCTCACGGGTCCCTAACGGGAGACCGCTTTCCAGAGCTCCCGCGGCAGCAGCTTCTCCCGCCAGAATGGCGAGGTTGAAAACGACCCGGAGCGGGGCCTGACATTGCCCGGCGCAGCTTTAACGGCCACGGGACTTACCATCGCCCGCCGGGGAATTTGACATCGGGAGAGGATGGAGAGCAGGGGAGAGACAAGACTTTGCCTTCCATCACAGTGAGGAGGAGATTCACTGTGATGGATGTTTGTGTGAATTGCGTTGGTTGTGTATCTTGTTTCTTTTTGCTGCCAAATGGACTAAAGATGGAAATTAGCTATTGGCTACAATCTTGCATAATTACATGTAAATGTTTATCAATATGCACTGTCCCTGTTTTAAAAAAAAAAAAAAAAAATTAAAATAGGGTAGACAGTCAGAACCTTTTTCCCCAGGGTGGAAATCTCCAACACTAGAGGGCGCAGCTATCAGGTGAGAGGGATACAGGTGAGCAGGGAGTGGGGGTTGATGGATGAAAAGTCAAAAAGTGTGAGATAAGCATAGAAGTGGTGTGAATTGTGTAGCCAGATGAAGGAAAACTCACGCGGTCACAGGGAGAATGTACAAACTCTGTACCGACAGCACTCGTAGTCAGGATCGAACCTGGGTCTCTGGCGCTGTGAGGCAGCAACTCTACCGCTGCGCCTCCGTGATGCCCTATCAGCCCTGGCACATGAACTCTATTATTTCTTTGCATAGCCTGTATGACCACGCATGTAGATTCTTCACAGCTCCATGAGTGCACGACATGAGAATCGAATATTACATGACTTTGAAGTCAAGCGATATTTGCGATCCTCGCCTGGAATTGCATCGGACGTGTCCGTTTGAGGTGCTGATTGACTTTTACATGCACAGATAAGTTGCAGCTTGAGTTACTTTAGGAGTTACTTGAATCCAAGCCGAAGGAATGTGTTGGATCAGTTTTGCAAATATTCATGACCACAAAATGTGATTGCAGATAATCTAACGAGGCAAAGGGTTGCTGGTATAATTATCACGGAGTCATAGAGTCTTACAGCGTGGAAACAGGCCCTTCAGCCCAACTTGCCTACACTGGACAACATGTCCCATCTACGCTAGTCGCACCCGCCCGCGTTTGCCCCACATCCCTCTAAACCTGTCCTATCCACAACAGGTGCGAATAAGGAATGTCATTCTACCCTGGTATATATGACAATAAATTAATCTGAATTTAGAAAGCATTTATCTCTTAAATAAGTCACTCAAATATAATATTATCTGTTCAGCGTTACATCACTGTTGGTGAATATTTGCTCTCATGCTCCCTGCTTTAACACAATGATTATATTTCAAATCTCTTTTCAAGTAAGGTGACAAAAGTCACAAGCAATAGGACATTTTCACCATCACAGCCTGGTTCAATAAGTCGAACACCCAGGCCGTGGTACACAGTGGTAGAGCGGTAGACACTGCCCGGTCTATCGCAGGTAACTGACCTCCCCACCATTTAAGAGATCTCCAGAAAATGCTGCCTCAAACAGGCAGCCGACATCACCAAAGGCTCACACCACCATGCTCTCATTTCACTTCTACCATCGGGATGAAGGTACAGGGGCCCGAAGACTGTGATCTAAAGGTTCAAGAATAGATTGTTCCCAGCAACCATTAAGCTCTTGATGCCATCAATCACCGGGTGGCACGGAGGCGCAGCGGTCGAGCAGCAGGGTCCCGGGTTCGATCCTGACTGCGGGTGCTGTCTGTACGGAGTTTGTACGTTCTCCCCGTGACCTGCATGGGTTTTCTCCGGGATCACAGAGACATGGAGTCAAACAGCCCTTGGGCCCTTCGGCCCAATTCATCCATGCTGACCAAGATGCCCCATTTATGTCACGCCCCTTGGCCCGTGTTTGGTCTATATCCCTCTAAACCTCTCCAAGAGTCTTTTAAATGCTGTCGTTATGTAATGTTGTACCTTCCTCAGGTTTCTACCCTTTATCCTTTCGTAAGTTCATAAGTTCTAGGAGCAGAATGAAGCCATTGGGCCCATCAAGTCTACTCTGCCATTCAATCATGTCTGATCTATCTGTCAACCTCATTCTCTCAAGCCCATTCTCCTGCCTTCGCCCCATAAACCCATTATCTGCACACTCTGGACTGCTTGATTGTATTCATGTATTGTCTTTTCTCCGACTGGATAGCACGCAAGTAAAGGCTTATCACTGTACCTCGGTACGTGCGACATTAATAAACTAACCTAAACTCAGCTCAAATAGCTCCTCTGGCAGCTCGCTCCATTTACCCACCCAACCTCTGTATGAAAACATTACCCCTCAGGTTTTTCTAATATCTTTCCCCTCTCACCTTAACCCTGTGTCCTCTGGTTCTTGACTCCCCTACACTGGGAAAAAGACTTTGTGCATTCACACTCAATGTCTCTTTGAATATAATACCACCGGCGCAAGATACATTAAGAACATATGACATGTTTCAAAACCATAACTCAGCATTTAAAAAGTTCCATTAAGCACTGTTAAACTAAATTAATCTTTACAAGAGATGAAGGCCATTTCCTCTCCTCTTTGCATGCTGCTATTGATTTTGATTTGTGAGATATATTAAGGTTTGTAACATCATTTGGTTATTATAACATGTAGTAACTCAGCTGTCATGCTCATAAAATGATCCAATCATCGCTGTTAATTACAGGCCTAGTCCTGGTTCCAACAGCCCTGTCGTTTTGCGTCAATCGCACTGAACGTAACGAGTCTAAGGCAAGATCAGGGAATGGGTCAGTTGCTTTAATAGAATTCAATTATTCGTGGAAAGAAACTAAAATAGGAACCAGCACAGATAGATATCGCAGCCACTAAACCCTGAGATTGTTTGGATAGTTTCAACGGAGCTCAAAGGAGCTGGCCATTTGGATGAGCAGACTCCCAGATAGAAATGCCCCTCGAGTAGATTACTCTGTTTCATATGGCTTAGAAAAGCTGGGATCATCGGATAAGCCAACTGATTAGATTGATGACTGGGCAGTGAAGAAGTGGGGCGGCACTTCTGTGGCGCGGCGGTAGAGTTGCTGCCTAACGGCACTTGCAGCGCCAGAGACTCGTGTTCGATCCCAACTACGGGTGCTGTCCGTACGGAGTTTGTACGTTCTCCCCGTGAACTCCGGTATCTTTGGTTTCCTTCCACATTTCAAAGACGTGCAGGTTTGTAGGTTAATTGGCTTGGTATAAGTTTAAATTGTCCCCATTGTGTGTAGGATAGCGTTAATGCGCGGGCCGGTGTGGACTCGGTGGGCCGAAGGGCCTGTTTCCACACTGTACCTCTAAAATTAAAACTAAAAAACTGGAAACAAAACCCCATTATTGTGCGTGTGTCAGCGTTTGCTGGATATTTTGCAAACCATAATGTGAAACAAATGGGCGAAAGTTTGATTCATTTTAGGCCATTTTCTATCTATCTGTGCACTCGATTGGTGTGGATCAGTCTGAAGAAGTGTCTCGACCCGAAACGTCACCCATCCCTTCTCTCCAGAGATGCTGCCTGTCCCGCTGAGTTACTCCAGTATTTTGTGTTTATCTTCGGTTTAAACCAGCGTCTGCAGTTCCTTCCGACACAACTATTGTCTTTCCGCTGACTGGTTAGCACGCAACAAAAGCTTTTCACTACACCTCAGTACACGTGACAATAAACTAAACTGTAGACTTTGTTCCATGCCATTGGGTAGGCTCTAATTTTGAGCAGTCAAATTAACCTCCAGTTTTGTTAAATATAATGGTGAAGTGGTCTGGAGAATATCAATGTAGATGCAAACAACATGGACAAGAGTGAACAAAATGTATAAGAAAGCACTGCAGATGCTGGTTTAAATTGAAGGTGGACACAAAATGCTGGAGTAACAGCGGGTGAGGCAGCATCTCTGGGGAGAAGGAATGGGCGACGTTTCGGGTTGAGACCCTTCTTCAGACTGAGTGAGCTGTTTTGACTCTTCGCATCCAGTAGGCATCCAGTTGCTGATCTCCTTGCTCTCCCACGTTCACATATTGTCCCCATATTCTTTATACCGTTATTAACCAAATCATCTACCTATCTACTTGAACAAGCTTAATGACTCGAATCACCAAGGCATAGAAGGCTGGTAAATAGGACTAGATTTACCAGATGGTCAGCATGGATTAGGTGGGCAGAAGGGACTGCCTTCTTGCTCTATGATTCCAGGTTTCTGGCCTGGACAATCTCTGGCGAGGGAATGCTAATCGCTCACAGTACTTGGAGTGGAGACTATTCTCAATATCTCACCCTAGTGTAACTGGCTCCTTGTTTCTTATACTGGGCCGTTCACTATTCACTATTAAGCCTGAAGCTAAGATGTGTAGATTTTTTTTTGTCCAGGGACCTTGAGCTCTGGATCACAACCAAAGTTTCATATTGAAAGTCATTGGAATTGTTCGCCAATTTACCATGTCGCACTCACAAACCATTTCCTGAGAATGTACCAAATGTTTATACTAAATAATTTTAGGTTCTTGCTTCCTGATTCTTCCACTAAATTTGAGTAGTTTTGTTTTCTGTCATGAAGATATATACGAAATATTTATCTCTGCCCTTTCTTTATTTTCCCATCATCAGTTCCAATGCTTCTTGTTTATGAAGGAATCAACTGTACTTTCACCTCTATTCCTTTAGAACATTAATAATCTATATTATATTCCCTAGTTTACTTTTTTTTAAGCCATTTTCTATATTTAACAAATGCTTGGATACACAATGCCAAATTCTAAAAATCTTCTTCATCCTTTGTGTCATTACCAACGCTAGTTGAGTTTAGTTTATTGTCACGTGTAGCAAGGTACCGTGAAAAGCTTTTGTTGCGTGCTAACTAGTCAGCAGAAAGACAAATAAAACTCCCGTAATTTTACACAACTTTTGTTAGCCACAGAAAAATAAGCAAAGTGCTGGAGTAACTCAGCAGGTCAGGCACCGATCTCTGGATAGGTGACGTTTCGGGTCAGGTCCCTTCTTCCGTTTGCAAACCAGCATCTGCTATTCCTTGTTTCTACAATTCATTATCTACAGTGGGCGGCACGGTTGGGCAGCGGTAGAGTTGTTGTATTACAGCGCGTGCAGCGCTGGAGACCCAGGTTCGATCCCGACTACGGGTGCCGTCTGTATGAAGTTTGTGCCTTCTCCCCATGACTGCGTGGGTTT
The DNA here is from genome assembly GCA_035221665.1 of Okamejei kenojei. Classification (NCBI taxonomy): domain Eukaryota; kingdom Metazoa; phylum Chordata; class Chondrichthyes; order Rajiformes; family Rajidae; genus Okamejei; species Okamejei kenojei. The sequence goes on from CM069164.1 coordinate 25,541,574, forward strand.
TCTCTGAGAACTTCAGTTCCCTCCCACACTGTTAATTGGCTTGTGGGAGGAAAGTCAAGTTAATTGGCTTGAGTTTGTATACTTGGTATGAGTGTAAATTGTCCTCAGTGTGTGTTGGCTTGTGTTAATGTGCGGGGGTCGCTGGTTGGAGCGGACTCAGTGGGGCAAAGGGCTTGTATCCAGGTTGTATCTCTAAACTAGACTTGGACGACTTTGCTTGGGGGCTGGTTCATTTCTTAAGGAAAGGCAAATTTGTTACAAATTAAGAACTATTTTCATTGATAGTTTACCAATGTTTCTTTACCAGATTATCATCTAATTTCCCAATGTGCCATAACAACTCAACCTGTTATCTACAGTGTTTTTTTGTGACTGTACACGCTGGAAAAATGTATCGGAACCTGTAGAGTTAAACATTATTATTTTGTTTTCTGGCCACCTGACACATATGTTTATTAATTATGCCTACAAGCACCTTCAAGTCTACAAAAAAAGGCACTGGTTATGCATCTGAAGCTTCCTTATTAGTTAGCCCTGTGTTATTGAACATTGCAAGGCTTAACAAAACCACGTCACCCATTCCTTCTTTCCAGAGATGCTGCCCCGTCCCGTTGAGTTAAGGGCCTGTCCCACTGTACGAGGTAATTCAAGGGCTGTCCCGAGTTTAGAAAAAAAAATCAAACTTGTGGTAAGCACGTAGAATGTACGTAGCGGGTACGTCGGAGCTCGGGGGCGTCTCTTGGCGGCTCGTAACGCTAACGGCAGGTACTCGGGGGAAACGCGGTAAGCTTGTGAAGATTTTTCAACATGTTGAAAAATGTCCACGAGAGCCCCGAGTACCTAAGAGCGGCTGTTACCGTAATTCTCCGAGTTCGAATCAGGGGAAACTCGTGAGAACTCTTGAATTAGGTCGTACAGTGGGACAGGCCCTTTACTCCAGCATTTTGTGTCTATATCCTTGCCCCCGATACATTTGGGTCATGAACCCATCCTCCATGGTACTGCAGTGACAATGAAGATCAATGATCACCGTGATTATTACTAAATCACCCTTGTTCCATGTTTCTCCCAATTCGATGAATGATACCGTGTCCAACACTACAACCTCTGCTGAGAGGACGGAGCTACAAACTAACACTAGCGTTGCTTTCTGTCCCGTTGATGTTTGTTGTTGCCATCCTAACCCCTTCCTTCCATCTACAAACAAGACTCCTGTGGAGACCAGGATACAGCTTGCTCCACTGAATGATTATCAATCTTCCAAGTATTGAGTGCCTATAAAAGCCAATTATTTATACTGTCACTGTTGCCATTAAGTATAAGTTATTGGCAATTTAAAAAAATGCACAGACGATTCCTTAAATTATAGCATTTCCTGAAAATTTGACATCGTCACGCTGGAAAATTTGGCTAAGAGAGAAAATCTTTGTAAGTAGCAGTAATAGATATCTACAAACAGTATTCAAGACATGATACTCGCGAATTGCAAAGTTTAGAAACTAATATATTTTCTGTTTAAACACTGCAAAGCTTCTACAAATAATGTGAACTATACTATCTTCTAACAGGCTGATGGATATACTGTTTAATCTAAACACTCTGTGCTACAGTTACTTGCAGTTCAAAGACATTGGATAAATGTACATGAGGATTACTGCTCATCTGTTTCATGGATTATTGATTGTAGAGCATTAACACATTGACATGCTGCTCTTAATATTTGAGCATTCATAAACAGTTTAAGTTCAAAATGAAAAACGATTCCTGACTTCATGCATAATGATAAATAAAAGATAACTTGCTGGAATAAATATCGAGGGCTAACTTCATATTATCCTAATACTGAGAGTTAACATTGAATGGTGTTTGTTTATAGCTATTAATTAAAAGGCACTTGAAATCCAGGGCTTTTAAAGAATTTGTCAAAATAGTTCTGAGCAAAAAATTGTTTTTTTAAATGAGCCAGGGTTTGATGCTTGGAAAAAATCTGTGGTTATCTAATCTATCTAAGCCCCTCATAATGTTATAAACCCTGTATAGAATATATAACATATAACAGTATAACACAAGAACAGGCCCTTTGACCCACAATGTCTGCGCTGAACTTGATGCCAGGTTAAACTAATCTCCTCTGCCTGCCCCTGATCCATGTCCATCCATTCCCTGCACATCCATGTGCCTATCTAAAAGCCACTGTTGTTTCTGCCTCCACCATCACCCCTGCAGTGTGCTCCAGGCAGTTATGATCCTCTGTAATAAAAATCTTGCCCCGCTGAACAATTTCAATGTTTAGAAAGTGGGAAGTGGGTGGGAATTCTGATCGCACTCTTTGTTCCCTCAGTGATCAATACCAGAGTTTACAAAGTGGCGATACAGGTAGACAACAACATTTTAGAGAATGAGGAGTCTCGGCCCAAAGCGTCACTCCAGGGATGCTGCCTTCTCTCCAGGGATGCTGCCTGTCCCGCTGAGTTACTCCAGCATTTTGTGTCTATCTTCGGTGTCAACCAGCATCTGCAATTCCTTCCTAAACATTTTTAAGACATTTGGACAGGTACATAGATAAGAAAGGTTTGGAGGGATAAGGGCCAAATGCGGGCTTGTGGGACTGGTGCAGGGCCAGGGCATGTAGGTCAGCATAGGCAAGTTAGGGTGATAGTCCTGTTTCCATTCTGTACGGCTCTATGACTCTATGACAGGGTGATAAAGTCGGCTCTTGTCGCGCTTGCCTTCTTTTTCCACTTTTTCCCAAGTACATTAAGTGTCCCGGAGAGAAGGATTGGGTGACGCTTCGGATCGAGACCCTTCTTCAGACTCATCAGTCTGACCCCAAACGTCACCCATTCCTTCTCTCCAGAGATGCTGCCTGTCCCGCTGAGTTACTCCAGCTTTTTGTGTCTATCTTTGGTTTAGACCAGCAATCTGCAGTTCCTTCCTACACTTTAAGTGGCCTTTTAGGTAATATATTTGTGCCTGACCTGTAGATGGCAGTGTTGCACCATATTGCTTTCACATTATCTTGCTCCCATCCTCCCCATTCACACACAATACTTTCACAACACTGGGCTCTGTCTACATCTTAAGTTAACCAAACTGGATTCCTTGCTGAATAACATCACATTCACTATTTCTGTGATTCTTATTTTTTTGCTCCTTTTAGTTTTCTATTTAAAAAAAATGCAAATTTAGTTTGTCATTTGCATGTGAAATTGCTATTTTTCTGTAACTTCTGGCATTTTGAGTGCAGGTAAAAAATTGTGTTACAGGTGAAAGTGTATTAATATACACAGTTATGCAATTTTTCTTTCAGATTTACTGCAATTGAAAGCACTGCAATTAATAATCTTTTCCTTTCAATTACAATCTTGTCTATTCCAATTTATGTTAGTTCCAATATGAAAATATTGTTCATACAAAGCTCACAATATCAGTTCATACAAAGCTCACAATTTATGAATATTCTGCCTTGATGCTGTGCTGTCTAAGGAGACGCTGAAATGATCTGAGACGAGATGATTATTGGAAACCCTGCTGTTTCAAAATAATTATGGTTTAATGTACTGATGAGGGAGCACTTTTAAGAGATGTTACATCGAGAGCAACCATTTTACAAAGGAAATTGGTCCCTTCGTTTATTTTTAATGCTGGGGTAGATCATTGGCGGGAATGGATGACTTTTCAAGTGTATGGTGAGGTTGCAGGGGCTAGCATGTGGCAATGAGCGGGGCCCAGCGCACATTGGGGAGAACAGCCCCTCATATTTCACTTGATAGATGCAAAAAGCTGGAGTAACTCAGCAGGTCAGTCAACATCTCTGGAGAAAAAGAATAGGTGACGTGTCGAGTCGAGACCCTTCTTCAGAGTCTGAATAAGGGTCTCGACCCGAAACGTCACTTATTATTTTTCTCCAGAGATCCTGTTTGACCCGCTGAGTCTGAAGAAGGATCTCGAGCCGAAACGTCACCTATTTCTTTTCTCCAGAGATGCTGCCTGAGTCGCTGCGTTACTCCAGCTTTTTGTGTCCAACTTTGGTTTAAACCAGCATCTTCAGTTCCTTCCTACTCATAATTTGCTTGCTCTGCAGCAGGGTGAGCAGCAGCTCTACCAACTGCCCCACTGTGCCACCCATGACTTTTTCTTTTCCTTTTTCTCTAAACCTAATCTAAATAAGTTTTTTTTTTTTAACTTGAGTTTATAGTTACTGCTATTGGTATACCGAAAATATTTCCCAAGCTTTTAATTAAAGAGGATTAAAACTCTACATTACGCTGCTTGAAAATAATTCTAATCTTTCTACCTTATCCTTGGGGATCAGACCATGTGCTGACAAACCATTCTGTATACAGATTCATCACATGGAGATCAGAGCAAGCAGAAGAAAAATGTTTACTCCAGGTTAAACCAAATTTCTGACTTGGATGCACAAAAAAACTGCAGATGTTGCAGTCTCTAGATACCTCACGTTGCCTCGGCAAGGCCAGCAACATAATCAAGGACGATTCGCACCCCACCCACTCCCTCTTACCCCCTCTCCCATCAGGTGAGAGGTATAGAAGTGTGAAAACGCACACCTCCAGATTCAGGGACAGTTTCTTCCAAGGTGTTATCAGGCCACTGAATTATCCTACCACAACCAGAGAGCAGTCCTGAACTACTATCTTTGATGTCCCTCGGATTATCCTTGATCAGACTTTGTTGGCAGATTACATGATAAGGGAATAACTTTTAGTGCAAGGACTGATCATGGGTAGTCCAAGGGTCATCAAAGAGGCAGATAGTAGTTCAGCACTGCTCTCTGGTAGTGGTGGGATGGTTCTGTTGCCTGACCACAGCTGGGAAGAAACTGTCCCTGAATCTGGAGGTGTGCGTTTTCACACTTCTATAACTTTTGCCCCGATGGGAGAGGGGAAGAGAGGGAGTGACCAGGGTGCGACAGGTCCTTGATTGCGCTGCTGGCTTTGCTGGGGCAGCGTGAGATATAAATGGAGCCAATAGAAGTCTCTATCTCTCGTTTCCCTGATCCCTGACCAGTCTGAAGAAGGGTCTCGACCCGAAACGTCGCCTATCTCCTTCGCTCCTTAGATGCTGCTGCACCCGCTGAGTTTCTCCAGCCTTTTGTGTACCCTCGATTCTCCGGCATCTGCAGTTCCTTCTTTAACGACCAATAGAAGGGAGGTTGGTTTGTGTGATGGTCTGGAGCCACGTCCACAATTCGCTGCGATTTCTTGCGGACTCTTGTGAATATGATCCTCCCAGTTATATCAATGTTTCTGCATCTTGCGATTTTATGATTCACCATTAAAACTCCCTGCAGAAACGTTTCTCATCGTGCGTGCTAACATTTGCTTTAACAACGTGCTTGCAGATTCTGATCAGGCGCTGGCCTCGTGGAATACGCTTCTGCTCCCTCACAGCTTTATGTTTACAAAAATAATCGACTGATTCAGCGCAAAACCAAGGGTGCACATTTTGCATTAAAGGCCAAACTGGGTCAAGTAACAGCAGGAAGGCAACAGAAAATGCTGAACTCAGGGTATCGCAGAGCTATTTTTGAAATTGGCTCAGTCAGTTAAAGGAGCCTGTAGTTTATAATGAGGACAACTTGCAGTGTCAAGTAGGAAAGACTGTTAGCAGACTTTGTAAATGGTCTCTGGTGATCCCTCAGGGTCACTTATAACAGGGTTCTTGATGCATTTTTGCATGCAAGAGACCTTAGGATTATTAGGCATAGGAGCAGGATTAGGCCATTCAGCCCATTTGGACTGTCTGTAGCCAAGGGAATGGTTGTGATTTCCTCAGTGACTGATTTTCTAGTTTGTATGTGATTTCTCAGTTTAATTTAATTTAGTTTAGTTGAGTTTTGTTGAGTTTAGTTTAGTTTAGAGATGCAGCGTGGAAGCGGGCCCTTTAGCCCACCGGGTCTGTGCCGACCGGCGATCCCCGCACTAGCAGTATCCTACACCTTGGGAAACAATTTTACAATCTTTACCGTGCTGCTCACATTTCTTTCCATTCATTTGTTTATTTAGGCATTTATTAAAAATATATCATGAAGACATTAGACTTTAGAGCTACAGTGCACACTGAGTCCGACCAGCGATCACACTGTACACTCGCACTGGCCAACACACTAGGGACCATTTCCAGAAGCCAATTAACCTGCAAACCTGCACCTCTTTGGGAGTCGGGATGAAACCGGAGCACCCGGAAAAAAACCCACGCAGTCACAAGGAGAACATACAAACTCTGTGCGGACAGCACCCATGGTCAGGATCGAACCTGGGACTCTGGCCGTGAGCATCGACTCTCCCCTGGTGACCAGCAGGCCAGGGCCGTCACCTCACCTGGATTCCAGGCCCAGTTGCGAACCGAGACGCTGAAGAAGGGTGTCGACCCAAAACGTCACCTGCCAAAGTCCTCCAGAGACACTGCCTGACCCGCTGACTTACTCCAGCACTTTGTGTCCCTTTGTGTATTGACCAGCTACTGCAGTTGTTCGTTTTTACTATTGATACAATAATACCTTAGATAGACACAAAATGCTTCAGTAACTCAGTGGGACAGGCAGCATCTCTGAATAGAAGGAATGGGTGACGTTTCAGGTCGAGACCCATCCTCAGACTGTCGGTGGGGGGATACCGGAGCACCCGGATGAAACCCACAAGGTCGCAGGGAGAACGTGCAAACTCCACGCAGTCAGCACCCGAGGTTGGGATCAGACCTGGGTCTCTGGCGCTGTGAGGCGATGGCTCTACTAGCTTCCTTGGAATTGCAAAGTTCTAGTTTGATATTGGTTTCAATAAGTGATCGCTGTTTTCTTTTTGACAGCATTAATGCTGGAGATAAATATGTTTTTAAAAAAAGCACCAATTCTTATGGAGGATTAATTAGATTTTATGAACACTGTTGAAATATCATTATGTCTGATGTAATTTTGCATCATTAAATTCTGTTAAACAGTACGATGTGTTAAAGTCTCCCTTGGCTCAAGTATTTAGGCAGCTGTTGGGAGGGGAATATAATCTTGAGGTAGAAACAATGTAGGGCGCAGTTGTTCTTATGTTGAACTCATTTAAAAGATGAAGAATCTTCAATTAGCACAGGAGCTTAATTTCATGAAAGAGAGTGGTGCAACACGATTATCACTTTGGCGAAGCGGTTGTGGTTTGTAAAGAGGAGAACTGAACTGTAAAAATCAAGGTGGATCTTGCACTAAATGTCATTCCCTTTATCCTGTATCTGCAGATACAGGATTGCAATTTAGATGCACGATCGCAATTTAGTTTAACAGGATTTTCGATAGGCACATGGATATGTGGCGTATGGAGGGATATGGATGGCATGCATATAGGGGAGATTAGTTTAACTTGGAGTTGGATTCATGGGAGGTTGGTCCTGGAATGGAAGATGCTCCTCAAACTGCGGAGGATCTTGGACAATACAGCTCACCCCCTACATGACACATTGGTCAATCTGAGGAGCACCTTCAGCAACAGACTGGCTTCACCAAGATGCAGCACAGAACGCCACAGGAGATCCTTTCCCCGTTGTGGCTATCAAACTGTACAGCTCCTCCCCCTTCTGTCGTGGGGTAGACTGATAATAAAATGTCTTGTGACAGGCAGGAAATTAGAAGGCAGAATAAGTTGCAGCTTTAACAGTGAATGGTGAAACATGGCTTCAGAAGTGATGCCAAATACCGTCCCCCCCTCCCCCCCAATCCTTTCCACTCATCACTTTAATTTCATGTTTCATGTATTTTGTGTTTTTAAGACTGTTGGCAGATCAATTTCCCTCCCAGGATAAATATCGTATCGTATCGTATCACTTTGTTGTACAGCATGGAGATGGTGGGCCAAAGGGCCTGTTCCATGTTCCATGTAGGGGATGACTCTCTGCTCAGCTTTCCAGGAAATCCCGTGCACTGGACACAGAACAAGAGGCCAAGCCGGTCCTTTAGCATGTTCCCGATCTCCATGGTGCAGTACACACGCATGTCTGCAATGTGTAGACTGGAGTCTGTAATGTGTAGACTGGAGTGCTTCACGTAGCGGGGCAGCTCTGTGTGGAGTTAGCAGTTGGCTGTCACTGCATTCTGCTTCAATGACCTTTCATCAGGAAAAGTGATTAATCTATCTACAATTAATGCATTCCTTGGATGAAAGATCGATCACAGCTTTTCATGTCTTTTACATAAATCAACTTTCTTCAAACGTTTTACTTTTATATGATATTGGTATCAACGTGACCCTGCCAATTGATTCTAAACACAGACAGTGCTAGAAGAACTCAGTGGGTCAGGCAGCATCTGTGGAGGGAATAATATCAGATGAGATAAGAGCAGAATTAGGCCATTCGGCCGATCAAGTCTACTCCGCCATTCAATCATGGCTGATCTATCCCTCCCTCCTAACCCCATTCTCCTGCCTTCCCCCCAGAGCCTCTGACACCCGTACCAATGAAGAATCTATCTATCTATGCTTTAAAAATATCCATTGACTTGGCCTCCACAGCCTTCTGTGGCAAAGAATTCCACTATATATTCCACCAATAGGCAGACAATGTTTCAGATTGGGACCTTCCTTCAGAATGTTATTAAGCTGGTCATAAGGTCATAAGTGATAGGAGCAGAATTAGCCATTCGGTCCCTGACACATGCACTTCTTCTCTCGTGTGGCGTGCACAGCCTAAAGTTGTTGGACAACTTGTTCTATTTGATCTTCCATTTGTGCACATTGAGTTGATTGCACGAGTCGAAACAGGGCGGACCACGTGAAGGTTGCAATCTTCCACCCCACACCTGTACTAATCAAGAATCTATCTATCTCTGCTTTAAAAATATCCATTGACTTGGCCTCCACAGCCTTCTGTGGCAAAGAATTCCACAGATTCACCACCCTCAGACTGAAGTAATTCTCCTCATCTCCTTCCAAATGAAACATCCTTTAATTCTGAGGCTTTGACCTCCGGTCGTAGACTCTCCCACGAATGGAAACATCCTCTCCACATCCACTCTATCTAAGCCATTCAGTATTTGTCGATGCCCATGTCAAGTCTTCCACGACTGATCATTTATTTTCAGTTAGCCTGCCCTGCCCATATCTCTTGTTGTTTACCACACATTCATAGAAATTAGGTGCAGGAGTAGGCCATTCGGCCCTTCCAGCCTTCACATATGATCACATTCACTCCACATTCACACGTTGCATTTGATCCTTCATTTCTAGCCTTCTTTCACCTTTCCATTCCTGAGTATGTTCATCAAATCAGACTCATCTCAAAGTCAAAGTCAAAAGAGTTTATTGTCATGTGTCCCTGACAGGACAATGAAATTCTTTCTTTGCATAGCACAACAGAACATAGTAGGCATTGACTACAGTTATATACGTAAATACACACATTAATTAATAAATTAATAAAGTGCAAATAACAGATGGAGGGGTATTAATGTTCAGAGTTTTGTCCGAGCCAGGTTTAATAGCCTGATGGCTGTGGGGAAGTAGCTATCCCTGAACCGGGTTGTTGCAGTCTTCAGGCTCCTGTACCTTCTACCCGAAGGTAGCGGGGAGATGAGTGTGTGGCCAGGATGTGGTGTGGGTCCTTGATGATGCTGCCAGCCTTTTTGAGGCAGCGACTGTGGTAGATCCCCTCGATGGAAGGAAGGTCAGAGCCGATGATGGACTGGGCAGTGTTTACTACTTTTTGTAGTCTTTTCCTCTCCAGGGCACTCAAGTTGCCGAACCAAGCCACGATGCAACCGGTCAGCAAGCTCTCTACTGTGCACCTGTAGAAGTTAGAGAGAGTCCTCCTTGACAGACCGACTCTCCGTAATCTTCTCAGGAAATAGAGGCGCTGATGAGCTTTCTTAATAATTGCATCTGTGTTCTCGGACCAGGAAAGATCTTCACAGATGTGCACGCCCAGGAATTTGAAGCTCTTGACCCTTTCAACCATCGACCCGTTGATATAAACAGGACTGTTGCTGTAAACATCTTGTTGCTTTGGTGCCAACCGAGTTTGCAGCAATCAGCGATCACCACATGCACCAACCTACACTAGGGGCAATCTTACAACTTACCAAAGCCAATTAGCCTACAAACCTGTACATCTTTGGCGTGTGGGAGGAAACCGGATCACCCGGAGAAAACTCACGCGGTCATAGGGAGAATGTACAAACTCCGTATAGACAGCACCCTGAGTCAGCATCAAACCTGGGTCACTGGTGCTGTAAGGCAGCAACTCTACCGCTGCTCAACTGTGCATGCCCGCTTTTAGTCCACATTGATCCCAACCTTTGCTATCTGTATACTTCTCCAAATTTTATTTTTAAATGTTGTTACGGTACCTTTAACTGTTGCCATAGTGCCATTTAATCTTCATCCAATTGGTGTTATGAACCATTCTATTTCTTGGGCTTCCACAAATGTTCGCTGCTTTTCCTTTAGGCAGCTGCTGTTTCTGCCCAGTTGACCTCTCTTCTGTACCACTGCTGTTAGTTTAAGTAGCAAATTAAATTTCAATATCTCTCACTTCTCCTTTAAGAAGATGTGGTCTATACTTTGGGTTCAATCCATCCCGACATTATGTTTCTCCATAAAAAAACTTCAGCACGTACATTGACCTATCTAAAGCCAAAGATAGACACAAAAAGCTGGAGTAACTCAGGTGGGACAGGCAGTATCTCTGGAGAGAAGGAATGGGTGACGTTTTGGGTCGAGATCCTTCTTCAGACCAAGTTGACTTCTGTCAGTCCAGAGCTACTAAATATATCCTAATTGAATTTTTAGCCTTTCACTAACCCAGTCTCCACAAATTTTGGCAAAATCAGAAACCTGTCATGTTTTAGTTTAGTTTAGTTTAGTAATACAGGCCCTTCGCTCCATTGAGTCTGCCCCGACTAGCGATCCCCATACACGAACACCATCCTACACACTAGGGGCAATTTACAATTTTTACCAAAGCAAATTAACCTAGGTCTTTGGAGCGTGGGAAGAAATCGGAGCACCCGGAATAAACCCACATGGTCACGGGGAGAACGTACAAACTCCGTACAGACAGCACCCGCAGTCAGGATCGATCCCGGCTCTCTGGCATTGTCAGGCAGCAACTCTACCGCTGCTCCACCCCCCTCTTCCTTAGCTTTACTTGTCAACGTTGTGAATCAAATCTGTTCTACCTTTGTTTTGGGCTTTGCATTTAAACCTCACAGCGCAGGTAGCACGGTGGCGCAGCGGTAGAGGTGCTGGCTTACGCACCAGAGACCCAGGTTCGATCCTGACTACAGGTGCTGCCTGTACGGAGTTTGTACGTTCTCTCCGAGACCTGCCTGGGTTTACTCCGGGAAGCCCCGGTTTCCTCTCGCACTCAAAATACTGTACGTACAGGGTTGTGGTGGAATTGGCTTGGTAAATTGTCCCTAGTGTGTGTAGGATAATATTAGTGTGTAGGGATCGCTGGTCGACTCGGTGGGTAGAAGGCCTGTTTCCACCCTGTATCTCCAAACGAAATGAAACTAACCTGAACTAAACTAAACTAAACTAGACAAAAGTTTATTTTTTGCCTGCATTTGCATTCTCGGGAGGGCTTTGATTTTATGATCATGTTTTTAGGATTTCAAATTAGATCAGCCCAGTTTCACACTAACCCAGTGAATGAACGACGCAGTCACTCTGACTTATTTCCCAGACTTTGCTTTGGTTACAATGCTAAAAATGATTCCCAAAGTGGCAGAAAGTATGTGTACGAGGGGATTGATGTTGATTGATGCAGAGAATTAAAAATATACATATTACTATCCAATGGAGCAGGCGTCTTTCCAAGGTTGAGAATTAAGGATGGTTGTGATTGAAATGTCAATAGCTTGAAATGCAAAATATTTCCATTTCGAAGCATCAAATCCTCTCAATGTGATGAATATACAAATTCTCAATCACAAAATTATATGAAACACAACATTTTAAAAACAATGTGGTTTGTGTCACTGCCTTATTGTGATTGAGCACTCCGTTAATTAGTTTTTTTTTCTGCCAAGGAGATTATAAAGGAGTAATCATACCCTCTGAAAATATACTTATCTCCTCTGTCCAGATGAACCAGGGGTAATTGAAGTTCAAGGGCACTAATGATAGTGAGAGGCATAAGGTAATATTAAAAAAAAGTGCCTACTGAGTCCGTTAAATACACTGAGATTGGTAATATGCCACGGTTAGTGCAGAAGGCAAATTGGAGAGATTGTTTTTTAACATTGAGGTCTTGGAGACTTTGATTTTGCAAAGATTATGTAAAAGAGTAATGCAAATATTAATGTGCACAATAGTTGAGTTTAGGGGATACAGCCTGGAAACAGGCCCTTTGGCCCACCGGGTCCACACCAACCATCGATCACCCATTCACACCAGTTCCAGTTCGACCACACCAGGGGCAATTGTCAGAGGGCTGATTAACCTACGAACCCGCACGTCTTTGGGATGCGGGAGGAAACCGGTCTGACCGGAGGAAACCAACATGGTCACGGTAAGAACGGGCAAACTCCAAACAGACAGCTCCCGAGGTCAGGATCGAACCGGGGTCTCAGGTGTTGTGAGGCAGTGGGTCTACCCACTACGCCACTGTGCTGCCCACACAGACATTGTTCCACTCATTTTATTTTGCTGGCATGAACTTGGGCCATGGCTATAACTATCACTTTGTTGGATTAATAGTTTATGACAGAATAATATGTCACACACAGCAAAGTTAAACGCATCAATGTATAAGGCAGCATTGAAGTTGGTTCTGCCTGGCTGGTACAAAACACATGAGTTTTAGTTTAGTTTAGTTTAGAGATACAGTGTTTAGATAGAACCTTCGCCCCACCGAGTCCACGTGACCAGCGATCATACCATGCTACACACTAGGGACAATTTAACATTTTAATGAAGTCCAATTAACCTTCAAATGTGTACGTCTTTGGAGTGTGGGAGGAAACTGGAGCACCCGGAGAAAGCCCACACAGGTCAGGGGGAGAACGTACAAACTCCGAACAGACAGCTCCCGTAGTCAGGATCGAACCCGGGTCTCTGGCGCCGTGAGGCAGCAACTCTGCCGCTGCGCCACCGTGCCACCCTCAAAGGGAGTGATCACCTTTTCTTACCAGTACCACAAAAATAAATTCCCCAGCCACTAATATACTACCTGTGGAGATCCTGTGAGTGACACTCATAGTGGAACGAATAATCACCAAGCCTCAATGATGCAGACTTTCATAAATTGAGTGCAATACAACACCATTATGAATCATACACTACAATGCTATCTTTGGTCGACTAAAATGTTGCTCTGATATTGAGGAAGTAAATCCAAGCACTGAATTATACTAACAGTTGACTGGTATTTGGTTGTGGTTTAAAGGGTTTCTGATCCGCGCCTTAAATATGTATCATAGAGTTTTGATTTCAAGTAATCTCTTTTAGGGTCAGTAGACCACATCCTTCAATGCTTTGTGAATGATCGGCCTGTCAGCAACATTTTGGTGTGAGTGGAGGCACCAGTTTAGACTTTAGAGATATTACAGCGTGGAAACTGGCCCCCTTCGGCTCACACGAGTCCGCGCCGGCCAGCGATCATCGCGCACACCAACGCCAGCCTACACACCAGGGACAAGTTACAATTTACAGAAGCCAATTAACCTACAAACCTGCACGTCTTTGGAATGTGGGAGGAAACTGGAGCACCCCGGAACAAACCAACGCAGGTCACGGGGAGAACATACAAACTCCGTACAGACAGCACCCGTAGTCAGGATCGAACCCGGGTCTCTGGCGCTGACCATTTTGCCACCATGCTGCCCTCAGTATCTCTATAACAGAAGCTTTTGTGAATTAAAGGCTTAAGTGAACTAAAAGCTCACCCCACGCCCAACAGTCCAAAGAAGGGTCCTGACCCTGTTCAGTCTGTCCACAGATGCTGCCTGACACATTGAATTCCTTCAGCACTTTGTTTGCAGCCCAGAAGTAGTTCTCTGAGGCAATAGAATGATAACAATTGTAATACGTGGGTAGGAGTTTGTTTGTAAATGTAGTTTTTCTACTTAGTCCTTTTGCAAACTTTAATTCAAAGGTTCAAAGTTTGGCGGTCGCAAGAACGACAGCTAAGTTTTGTAACGTATTTTATTCACAAACTAGCTTCTTAGCTCACAGGTTCCACAACACGTCTGGCCACAACGGTGGTCAGCACTGAACTGCCGCGCAAAAGCAAAACCGCGCAAAAACTAGCGGCCCCTCCCGAGTCACGTAACCGCGGCTTCCGAACGGCGGGTTCGATACCTGCGTGCGCCAGCAGGCGCTGCTTCAAAAGGGTATTCTATCGCCATGTGTACCAATTAAGGCGCAGTGGAACCGATTTACCGTACAGTCATACTCCTCGATGTTAGGCCGCAGTGCGGACGGAGGTACGATACGGAACAAAATTGCATCTCCATCGAGGTAAGAGATTAAAAAAAAGTTTCCCCCAACCAACCAACCCCCCCCCCACAGAAAACAAAGCTAAAGTTCACTAAAACATACATTGAACACAAACTAAAAACACCAAAGAAGAAGAGACAGACTGTTTGCGAGGCAGCCACTGGAAAAGGTTCAGTTGAGTCCAGAGATCAAAGTCAAACTGAATTTTGTAGTGCTTTAAATTATTCTGCCCTCTCTTTTAATATTTTAGTCTTAAAATACATTTAAGATGCAGTTGCATGGGGCACACAAATGCTGATTGGTCCAAGGTAAAGTCTCCCAAATAGCAACAAGACAATGTTTACAAAATCTATTACAGTTGATGGATCAGTAGACCCTCATGCATTTTTAATTAAGAAAAGTTGTTTTATGGATTGTCCTTTTGAACAAATCAGTTTCAGTAAACGTGGATATCTGCACAAGCAAACTCTGAAGGTTGTTACTTAAAATGGTGACCTTTGAAATACATATGTACAGTTACCCATGTTAGTTAGGGTGGCGCAGTGGTAGAGTTGCTGCCTCACAGCGCCAGAGACCCAGGTTCGATCCTAACGACGGGAGTTTGTACGTTCTCCCTGTGACCATGTGTATTTTCTCCGAATGTCTCCTCCCGCGCTCCAAAGTTTGTACATTCATTGGCTGCGGTAAACTTGTAAATGGTCCCTGGTGCGTGTAGGATAGTGCTGGTGTACTGGTCGCTGGTCACCGGTCGGCGCAGACTCGGTGGGACAAAGGGCCTGTTTCTCTAGTTGAAAGTAAAGTCAAAAGATGAATAAATATAAATTAATACCAAATAATTCAATCATTATTAAAAAATGGAAAAACTAAAGCTAACCTGATTAGAATGCAATCAAAGTGGTATCATAATGAATTTAAATGTACACAATTTGAGGAGACTTAGATTAAACTTAGATTAGATTAGATTTATTTATGTTAGTCAATATAACATTTACATCTAGATATTGACCATAACAGAAGCAAGTGGTTGACGAAACTGCCGAAGTTTAATAAATTATGGCGATATTTTTATTCCTCAAGAATGCGATGAATTTAACATGCCATAGCCAGGCATCTCACTGTGAGTTTGGGAGGTAAACCATGGCAAAAATAACATCTGAAATGAAACATGAAGCGCGCTGTTGGCAAAACGCTGTCCAAATGAATTGCGGAGACGCTGCCTGCTTCCTGCAAGTTGTCACAACCCAAACACTCACATCCTCTGCCCTTTAAATGAACTGAAAAGCAGGCCGATGAAATCTGTCTCACCGAGGCTGGCAGTGAAATGGGGCAATTGTAATCCTCGCAGGATTACATAGCTTTACCTTTCCTTTCAATTAAAAAACTCTCTGTGACATAATCCTTGGGACCGGGCGTGACGTATCCTTACCAGCACTTTCAATTGGAAAGGAGGGGATGAGAAATATCAGTCAAATTAAAGGTTAATTGGAGCCAGAAATCTAATATTAATCTGCTGATTTACCCCTGGAGACTCTTTCAGCCTTTTGTAGAAAACCCACAGAGATCACCATACGATGCTAGGGAATATAGAGTGAGATATTAATCCCCTGTCTAAATTTGTTCCTGTGATCAGTGCTGGTTGAGTTTGAGAGACTCTTGGATTTCTCAAGGGAATTAATGACACTTTCCTTTACTTTTGTTATTCAATTATTATGGAATGGACAGAAAGAGAGAGGGGATTTTTTAAAAATCTGTTTCCAAAAGGGCTGTGTGTGTGTGTGTGTGTGTGTGTGTGTGTGTGTGTGTGTGTGTGTGTGTGTGTGTGTGTGTGTGTGTGTGCGTGTGTGTGTGTGTGTGTGTGTGTGTGTGTGTGTGTGTGTGTGTGTTTGTGTACAATCGGGGGCGATGGGAATGGTGGTTCTGAGCAACATCAGTGATCTGAACTGTCCCCGACCACATCTATCTATCTGATCAAAACATTGTTCAAATCTGCACAGTCATTTTTGTCTTTGTTGGAAGGTTAGGGGTACAAAACGGTGCAGATCACGCTAAAGAAAAATGAGACAGCCCCTTCAGTAACGCTAAAACCTTTGAACTAAAAGTAGACAGGTTCTTTTTTGAACAGCATGGTATTGACACCAACTATCTAATACCACACTGCAATCACAATGTAATGTTTTTCAATGGACAATTAGACAATAGGTGCAGGAGTAGGTCATTTGGCCCTTCGAGCCAGCACCGCCATTCAATGTGATCATGGCTGATCATCCCCAATCAGTACCCAGTTCCTGCCTTCTCCCCATATCCCCTGACTCCGCTATTTTTAAGAGCCCTATCTAGCTCTCTCTTGAAAGCATCCAGAGAACCTGCCTACACCGCCCTTCTGGGGCAGAGAATTCCACACACTCACAACTCAGTGAGAAAAAGTGTTTCCTCGTTTTTCTGACGCGCAATGATGAACAGACTTTTTTGTACATAGAAATGTAGAAAAATAGGTGTGGGAGTAGGCCATTTGGCCCTTCGAGCCAGCACTGCCATTCAATATGATCATGGCTGATCATCTAAAATCAGTACCCCGTTCCTGCTTTTCCCCATGTCCCTAGATTCCTTTACCCCAAAGAACTAAATTAAATCTAACTCTATCTTGAGAAATTTCTTTCAAGATCCTTGAGATGAGGACGTGGATGAACGACGGCAGCTGCATTCTGTAACCTTTGACGACTTTAGCAAGGGGTTTATTAGGTAGTTAGGACACACAAGGAACTGCAGATATTGAATTCTTGCGCAAAGCACAAAATGGTGGAGGAACCGAAGGCAGCATCTGGGGCGGAACTGGGGAGAAGATAATGTTTCGGATCCACAGGAGAATGTCGACTTTATAATGTTTGTTCAGTTCAGTTTCAGTTTAGTTTATTGTAGGTACAGTGAAAAGCTTTTGTTGCGTGCTAACTAGACAGCAGAAAGACAACACATGGTTACAATCGATCCACTTACAGTGTATAATTCATGATAAAGCCCCTGTCCCACTTTCACGACCTAATTGCCGACCTCTGCCGAGTTTGCCCTTGACTCATACTCGCGGCATGGTCGCCACGAGGTCGTAGGAGGTCTTCGTAACTCTTCCTCATGCTTCCTCATCCTCATGTGAGTGGTCTCCGCATACTCGTGGCCTCAAGTAGGTCGCCGCGATTTTTCCAGCCTGATAAAAATGTCCACGAGTAAAAAAAAGGTCGGCATGGAAATAATGGATACTTTTTACTCGTAGGTAGGTCGTAGTAGGTTGTGATGGTAGTCGTAGGTAGTCGTAGATAGTCGTAGGTAGTTGTAGATAGTCGTAGATAGTCGTAGGTAGTTGTAGATAGTCGTAGGTAGTTGTAGATAGTCGTAGATAGTCGTAGGTAGTTGTAGATAGTTGTAGATAGTCGTAGGTAGTTGTAGATAGTTGTAGATAGTCGTAGGTCGGTAACTGGCCTGAGAAAGAAAATGCAAACATGACATCATTTTATCATGCAATCATTTTCCACTCGTAGCTAGTCATAGTTGGTCTTAGGTGAGGTCGAGGGGGGGGCGTAGGAGGTCGTAGACATAGACGTAGGAGGTCGTAGACATAGATGTAGGAGGTCGTAGACATAGACGTAGGAGGTCGTAGACATAGACGTAGGAGGTCGTAGACATAGACGTAGGAGGTCGTAGACACAGATGTAGGAGGTCGTAGACACAGATGTAGAAGGTCGTAGACATAGACGTAGGAGGTCGTAGACACAGATGTAGGAGGTCGTAGACACAGATGTAGGAGGTCGTAGACACAGATGTAGGAGGTCGTAGACACAGATGTAGGAGGTCGTAGACATAGATGTAGGAGGTCGTAGACATAGACGTAGGAGGGCGTAGACATAGACGTAGGAGGTCGTAGACACAGATGTAGGAGGTCGTAGACATAGACGTAGGAGGTCGTAGACATAGACATAGGAGGTCTTTTACTTTGGCGAGTCAACATCACCTTGAAATTTTTTCAACTCGTCTAGGGTCTTCTAAACTCGTGGATTAGGTCGTCCAAGTGGGACAGGCCCTTAAGGGAATAACATTGAGGAGAGTGTTGCAATGTTAGAGTATGGTTCCATGCTGTATGGCTCTGTGACTCATTGGGATTCTCCAGATTACAGATTGAAATTGAGCGGTCACTATCCAACCTCTCTCTCAAGTGTTCCTACCACAAGGGCAGGGATAGTGATGTACTTGCCATGAGGCTGCATGAGACTCAAGCAGCAGGGCTTACGTCCCGTGGCGTTCTCTTACATTGAAGCACTGCTGAGTGAAAACGCACCTGTACTTTAGCTTAGTTTAGTTATAGAGATACAGCATGGAAACAGGCCCTAGTGCCCACTGACTCTGCCTCCAAAAGCGATCTCTGCACGCTAACACTATCCTACAATTTTTACACATATACCGAGCCCATTAACCTACAAACCTGTACATTTTTGGAGTGTGGGAGGATACCGAAGATCTCGGAGAAAACTCACGCAGGCAATGGGGAGAACGTACAAACTCCGCACAGACAGCACCCGTAGCCGGGATCGAACCTGGGTCTCTGGCGCTGGAAGGCAGCAACTCTACCCCTGCTGTTGCATTCGTCTCATAATCTGAAATCGCGGTGCTAATACAGCGGATGCCAGAGGACATAAGTTTAAGGTGAGAGGGGAAAGATTCAGTAGGAATCCGAGGGGAAATGTTTTCACTCAGAGGGTGGTGGCTATATGGAACGGGTTGCCAGGGGAGGAATTTGAGTCAGGTACAATATCCCTTGACTCCGCTATCTTTAAGAGCTCTATCTAACTCTCTCATGAAAGCATCCAGAGAACCGGCCTCAGAGGGCGGTCGAGGGCGGTCGAGATCCATCAGGGATATGGGGAGAAGGCAGGAACGGGGTACTGATGTGGATGATTAGCCATGATCACATTGAATGGCAGTGCTGGCTCGAAGGGCCGAATGGCCTACTCCTGCACCTATTGTCTATTGTCTAACATGTATAAGGTAGTTGGACAGGTAGTTGGATAGGAAAGGTTTTGAGGAATATGGGCCAAACACAGGCAGGAGGGACTGGCACAGATGAAGCTTTGTGGTCGGCACAGGCAAGTTGGGCCGAAGGGCCTGTTTACATGCTGTACAACTATGACACTAAATGAATTTCCGGGCAATTATTTTTTAAATTCACCTGCAGGTTTAGCCCAAGATGAACAAAGTGACCCAAAGCAGTAGTACCTTCCAATCAATTACTGTCTGAGGTTGAATTACCTGGGAGTTACTGAACGACAATGTCTGAAGCATTTAGGTTTTGTGGAGGAATTCTAATGAACTCACAGGTGGAGCTGTGGAGAGATTTACAATTTAATTCTTTCATTTCCACTGTGTTGCCAGAAGACAAGGAAGTGACAGCAACAAACAGCTCCAGCTCTACAGATTCCATCCCGACTCCTTGCCAGAGAATACACAATGATCAGACAATCAGCTGGGTCACATCAGTTTAGTTCAGTTTAGAGATACAGCGCAGAAACAGGCCCTTCGGCCCGAGTCCACACCCACCAGCGATCCCCGCACACTAACACTATCCTACACACACTAGTGACAATTTTGACATTTATACCAACCCTATTAGCCTACATACAAATTCCCATGCACCTTTGAATATTCTTGGTTGAGATCTTCAATCACTGTCATGTTTTTCTCCTCAAATGATGACACGGTGACGAGTACTGAGGAATTTTCCTGAATTTCTGCCTTTAAGCCCTACATCCCCAACAATCAAAATGTGGAACACAGAAATGTCGGAGACACTTCATCTGGAGACATTGAGGCTTGTCCTAATGGACAGGTTAGATCTCTTCAGAAAGATTTGGTCTCCATATATTAAATATTTACAGGGTCATAATGGTTCGGCGCGAGGGCTTGACTGAGACCTGAATATTTGAATGGATGAAGAAATATATATAATAAATCATGAATATATCTCCAAGGACGGATTAATGATTAATACTCCATTCTCCATCAAACTTTTCACACTCTTTTTCTCTATTTTTTCATACTTTTATAAAAAATTAGAAAAATGTATAGAAACACATAATCTTAAATTTTTAATATCAATACGAATATAAATAATTACTAATATCATGAAAGTATTATTAGTATCATGTATTTTCAATTATATAAAATATATAATTTTAAATTTTAAAATCAATGATAATACAAATATTATTAACAGTATGAAAATATAATGAATATCATGAAGGTGTTACTAGTATTACGTATTTTCAATTATATAAAATATGGTCTTACATTTCAAATCAATGACAATACAAATATTATCAACAGTACGAATATATCACTAATATTATGAATGTATTACTAGTACCAAGTATTTTCAATTATATAAAATATATAGTCTTAAAATTTATAATCAATGATAATACAAATATTATTAACAGTACGAATATATCATTAATATCATGTATTTTCATCATTGCAAAATAATGTACTTTGTTATTATTTTGTTTCTATAATAAAAATATTCAACAAAAAAAGAATTTCTGCCTTTAAGGAAAGCACTGAAGATATCCCAATCTGATCATTGTTTGCCGATTGCAGTCAGATAATAAGTCAGCTTTTTCTTTCGTGTCCATCTTGTTACAAATGTTGACCTCGCTGTCATCGTCCGTCAAGCCTCCGGCGACAATCATTGGGAGCCCTAACCCTAACCCTAACCCTAATGCAATAGATGATGGTGGTAGCAGAATTAGCTCGGGATACGTCCAGTTTCCAGCCCCGCGACGTGGACGCTTCAGCTATGGGGCCATAACTCAGCTACTTCAACTAACTAAAGTGTATTATATTGGTACATGGATACAAAGTGCTGGAGTGTCTCTGTTCTCCAGAGATGCTGCGTGACCTCCTACGTCTATGAGTTATTCCAGCACTTTGTGCCGTTTTGTGTAAGCCAGCATCTGCGGTTCCTTGATTCTATATTACATTAGTGATGTGCAATATAATGCCAAGTACAAACACTCCCTACATAATAGGCGACTTATGTAAACTGGCACCTACCTGTACCTCGGTACATGTGATAATAATAAACCAAACTTAAAAAATCAGACCATGCTATACATGAGTCCAATCAAGCCAAACCCCAGCCCAGATGGTAGAACAAAGAGGAATATACCGACTGTAGAATATAGTTCTCAGCATCGTAGCATGACCATACTGGAGAAAACGTCCAATGCGAAAGATGAGGTAGGTTGGAGAATCGGGACTGCACCCTCGATTATGGAAGGGCCATTCTAAAAGTCTGTTAACAGAGGAGAACAAGCTGTTCCTGCGTCGGGTAATGTGAGCTTTCAAGCTTCTGTGTCTTCTGGCCAACAGAAGCGGGGAGAAGATGGATTGGCCGGGGTGTGGAAGGTCCTTGTTTGCGTTGGCTGCTATCCAGAGGCTATGAGAAGTGTAGATGGCGTCGATGTTGGGAAGTCTGGTCTGTGTGATACATCCGCAACTCCATGCGGTTCCTTGCAATCTTGCACAGAGCTGTTCCCAGGCCAAGCAACGTTTAGTTTCGTTTATTTTTAGTTTAGTTCAGAGGTACAGAGCAGAAACAAGCCCATCGGCCCACCGAGTCCACGCCGACCAGCGATCCCCACACACTGACACTATCCTACACACATTAGGGACAATTTACACTTGCACCAAGCTGATTAGTCTACATAACTTCAAGTCTTTAGAGTGTGGGATGGAACCAAAGATCTCATAGAAAACCCACGCGGTCACGGGGAGAACGTCCACGCTCTGTACAGACGGCACCCGTAGTTGGGATCGAACCCTGCTCTCCGGCGCTGCAAACGCTGTAAGGCAGCAACTCTACCGCTGCTCCACCGTGGCTGCCCTCAATGATGCAGCCCATCTGTGTGTTCTCTATGGTGCATCTGTGGAAGTTTGTAAGAGTCATTGGCGACAGGCTGAATTGAGTAAATAGAGGGGTTGGTGCTTTCTTTACTATCACCTCAGTGTGGTTGCTCCACGACAGATTGTTGGTAATATTTATGCATGGAACTTGAAGCTCTCAACCATTTCCTCTTTTGGTTTTGTGTCTAATTATTCCTTTATGTATCCATGGAATGGCTCGGTGATATATGGGACACACTTTAAGTAAATGCTAGTTATTATCACTGCTATAGTAGCTTTTACAAAAGGTAAGTCTGATATGGCCTGCGTACCAATTTAGTAAGCATTGTCCCAACTATAATGTGTGAAATGTTTTTTTCCAAAATCCCTTCACTTGACCCAAAGAAATATTTTCAGTTTGGGGAATATGGAGGTGCCGAATTGGGAAATGGTAGCAATTTGCTACTTCAAAACATTATTAACAAATTAATTATAAGGGCCAAAATGATGATATAAAAGGTATATATAGCTTATTAAAACATGGCTCCAATTTTATTTTATGTTTCTCTATCTTAGTCTGGATTACAAAGGTGATGAAAATGTTAGGGAGTCACAAATTAGATTGCCGCTACAAATTCCTCGTGTCAGCACCAGTGGTAATAAATGGGAAACCTGCCTTTCCCTAGATCTACGGGGAAAAGATTATGTGGTTAGCTTGTGCTTATCACGCTGAGCGTAAGTCTAATTGGAATGAACTATTGCAAAGTTTATGAAGTCCTGGGGCAGTTTGTTACAGAACTGTATCAATTAATCTATTCTTCTTTTTTTTTTAATGAGTTAGGGATTTCCTTTGGAGCCAATTGCTGTGGAATCTGACCAAAAGCCCAGAGGAAGCAGAGATTCCATATCATTGACCCCTTCAATTACAGTACACACCTCCCGCACAAGGTAACAAATTAGATCCAGCCGCTCTATAAACAGGGAAGGGATTTTAACCATGGTCAAGGTGTTAAAGGGGAAGCATTGCTCAACATAGGGATGTCGCAAGTTTGCTTCGATTAAATCGGAAAGAACAAAACACTATATATATCCTGCTGGGCACCAAATTGCTTCCATTTAACCCAAGTTTGTCCCAACACTGTAGCTCCCTGTATAGGAATGATTAATGACAGAACAGGGATAAAGGATCTAACATACTATGTGAATGGTTGTTTGAAGCCTTAACTGCAGAATTGTCCTGCTCAGCATAAATGTTAAAAAACGACAATTTAGGTGCATACCTTTTGCTGTTAAGTCTTTTCATATGTTAAGTAAATCCATTGCGATTGATTCAAGTGCCTTGTGAATCATCTATTATTTATTTACAGGCCTTCAATGAAAAATAAGCAATAGAATAATTTGTTTCGAAATATATCTGCGATGTTTTCTTTACATTCTGAATAAACAAATTCAAGTTAACAAAGTAACGATTTAGCAAGAGAACAATTTATTTTTCGAACGAGCTGATGCCAATATCAGGATTGACCAATACCTTTAACAAATCATTAGGGACATTAAAAAACAGACTAAACACTGTTCCTTTTCTCAATAGTCCATTCCCCAAGTAGATTGATTAATGATATGTTTGATCACTTATCCAGAGTAGATTAACTTTATTAAACTTTGACTAACACATTTTATTTTTCAGTTATTTTCTCGTGAGCTGATATTATTTATTCACTTCACTGAAGCTTCTATTGAAAACAGTCACAGCAAAATGTTGCATTGTTTAAAGTTGATTGGAGAAGAGAAACAAATAAATGCAGCTGCTGGTTGATCAGAGAGAGACACAAAGTGCTGGAGTAACTCAGTGGGTCAGGCAGCATCTCTGGAGAACAAGGATAGGTGATGATTCAGGTCAGGAACCTTCTTCCGACTGATCCGTCAGTTACTCCAGCATTTGAGGTGGAGGTGGTTTCTGAAGTTACATCAAAGAAGCCTCATTTTCTGAATAAGATCTTTGTTGGCACTCTCATAGAATCATAGAAAATAGGTGCAGGAGTAGGCCATTCGGCCCTTCGAGCCTGCACCGCCATTCAATATGATCATGGCTGACATCCAACTCAGTATCCTGCACCTGCCTTCTCTCCATACCCCCTGATCCCTTTAGCCACAAGGGCCACATCTAACTCCCTCTTAAATATAGCCAATGAACTGGCCTCAACTACCTTCTGCGGCAGAGAATTCCACAGACTCACCACTCTCTGTGTGAAAAAGACTTTGGTTAACTGATCTCAGATGTCCCCCTGAGAAGATGGATGTTGAAACTGTGCGAGCAAGTGCTGAAAATATAAGGCATGGTTTTTCACTACAGCACATGAAACAAGAATTTACGAATGCTGGAAACTTGAACAAAATACAAAGTAGCAAAGTAACTCAGCAGATCAGGCGGCATCTGTAGAGGGAATGAATCGGTGATGTTTCGGGTCGGGACCCTTCTAAGTCTGAAGAACAGTACCGGTCTGAAATGTTTCATAGTCAGTCTAGTTTAGTTTAGTCCAGGTCATAGATACAGTGTGGAAACAGGCCCTTACACTAACACTATTCTCCACACACTTGGTACAATTTACTATTTTACCAAAGCCAATTAACCTACAAACCTGCACGTCTTTGGAGTGTGGGAAGAAACCGGAGCTTGCGGAGAAAACACACTCAGGTCACGGGGAGGACGTACAAACTCTGTACAGACAGCACCCGTAGTCAGGATCGAAACTCTGTATAGCAGCAACTCTACCGCAGTGCTTCCCATGCCACCCAGTTCCTCCACAGCTGCTGCCTAACCGGCTGATTCTTTGTGTTTTACAGGAGAATAAACTATAAAGGCTCAACAATCCTCATTGAATCCTTTACATGTAATCTTGAAGACCACACAGTCTCTTGCCCAGAGAACTCGGGGACACAGGTTTAAGGTGAGGGGAGAAAGATTTAATAGGAATCTGAGGGTAGCTTTTTTCACACAAAGGGTGGTCGGTGTAAGGAACAAACTGCCAGAGGAGGTAGTCGAGGCAGGGACTATCGCAGACGTTTAGGAAACACAGATAGGACAGCTTTGGAGGGATATGGGCCAAACACAGGCAGGTGGGACTACTGCAGCTGGGACATGTAGGCGGGGTGGGCACGTTGGGCTGAATGACTATGTGACTATGACTCTACTTGTTGGTCTACACAATTTTTATTGCATTGGTCAGCCCACAATTACACTGATTCCCCTGATCACAATGTTTAATAGTAATAATTGATGACTTGAACTCCTGTCCCCGGCTGATTTACAATCAATGTGCATGTTTGCTGGAACAATCAATATTGATACCAAATGCCTATAATTGTGTAATGTAAACAGCCATCACTGAGGCAAAGCTAATATTGGAATATTCATCACATATCACTTTGTGCCGAAAGTACAAGGGACGTATTGAGCCATATTAATATGGTGGCTATTTCTATAAAATACACCCAATATATATTGGATTACCTATCTTCCACAGATTTTTTTTTCTAGTTCTTGACCCTGTTGTTCAAGGGTGGCACGGTGGCGCAGCGGTAGAGTTGCTGCCTTACAGCGCTTGCAGCGCCAGAGATCCGGGTTCAATCCCAACTACGGGCGCTGTCTGTACGGAGTTTGTACGTTCTCCCCGTGACCCCACAGATTTTCTCCGGGTGCTCCGGTTGCCTCCCACACTCCAAAGGCGTACAGGTTTGTAGGTAAATTGGCTTGGTAAACGTCAAAATTGGCCCAATTAACCTACAAACCTGTACGTCTTTGGAATGTGGGGGGAAACCGAAGATCTCGGAGAAAACCCACGCAAGTCACGGGGAGAACGTACAAACTCCGTACAGACAGCACCCGCAGTCGGGATCGAATCCGCTGTAAGGCAGCAACTCTACCTCTGCGCCACCGTGCCGCCCTATGTATGCCCTATGATCTATATCGGTGAGACCAAGCGGAGGCTTGGCGATCGTTTCGCCGAACACCTCCGCTCGGTCCGCAATGACCAACCCGACCTCCCGGTGGCTCAGCACTTCAACTCCCCCCTCCCATTCCGTATATCCGACCTCTCGGTCCTGGGCCTCCTCCACGGCCAGAGTGAGCAACACCTATCTCCTTCGCTCCTTAGATGCTGCTGCACCCGCTGAGCTTTCCAGCCTTTTGTGTAACCCTATGCCCTAGCTATGTTGTTTTCCATAGCTGGGATGCAGGAGAACAAGTGCGGGAAGTATCAGAGGGATGTAACTGATGAGGAACCTTCAAAGGATGGTAATTCATTTTTGTTTATTAAGCAAAGAAGAAAATGAAGCAATTGATATTTGTTTAGGAAGCTGAGTAAATGGCATTTCACAACATTCCTTTTTAACAACACTGTTTCTCTTTCATTTCCCAAGAGCAGTACTTGGCTTCACTGTGGCCTCATATTTTTAAATATTCTGGGATTGACTCAAACAGGACTCGACGCTCCAGGATTGTTTAGTTTAGTTGAAGTTGGAGATACAGCGTGGAAACCGGCCCTTCGGCCCACCGAGTCCGTGCCGACCAGCGATCCCCGCGCACTAAAAGCCCTGTCCCACTGGACGATGTTCATTCAAGAGTTTGCCCTGATTCGAACTCGGAGAATTACGGTAATGGCCGCTCGTGCGTACTCGGGGCTCTCGTGGACATTTTTCAACATGTTGAAAAATCTTCACGAGTCTTCCCGAGCTTACCGCGTTTCCCGAGTACCTGCCGTTAGCGTTGCGTGCCGCTAAGAGACGTCCCTGAGCTCTGACGTACCCGCTACGTACATTCTACGTGCTTACCACGAGTTTGATTTTCTTTTAAACTCGGGAGAGCTCTTGAATGAACTCGTACCGTGGGACAGGGCCATAACACTATCGACAATTTACAATTTTACTGAAGCCGGTTAACCAACAAACCTGCACGTCTTTGTAGTGTGGGAGGTCCTGGAGAAAACCCTCGCAGGTCACAGGGAGAATGTACAAACTCCATACAGACAGCACCCGTAGTAAGGAATGGACCTGGGCCTCTGGTGCGTGAGGCAGCAACTCTACCGCTGTGCCGACACATTAGATATTTTACTATTTTGATTTATATGCACTTGGATGGAACCAGTAACTTTGCTTGTAGTTTCCTGATTCATTACATTCAGGAAGAGTGCTGTGGAAGCTGCTTTAAACGTTCAAATTGTATTTTGGTTTGTTTTAAAATAATAACCAGCTGAAGGGCCTGTTTCCATGCTGCACGACTGCATGACTTTAAATTCATCCTCAAGATAAAAAGGGAGCTGGGTGTAAATTAGTTGTTGACTTTGATCTCCATTGTAGAAGTTATTACAAAGCTATATCTATTCCTTGTTTTATTATTAACGGGAGCTCAGAAGTAGCACCGTAGCTCATACATCAGATGGTGATGAATACAAGTCAAGATATCTTAACAGTGCAGACATGTGCGCATGTTGGCCCCATAGCAGGAGCAGAAGGGCTGGAAACTGGAAGTATCCGGAGCTAATTCTGCTACCACCATCATCCATGGCATCAAGTGATGGCTCCCACTGATTGTCGCCCGGAAGCATGTGTCCTTTTCAGGACGGACGATGACAGCGAGGCCGACATTTGTAACAAGGTGGACACGAAAAGAAGAAGATTTGTGCATATTAAGATAGGCTTGCGTTGCCACTGTTTCCTTTCAGAACATTCCAAAACTCTTGGGAGCATTAACTGGAGCCACTGCTACAATGTGGGAAATATGTCAGCCTATTTCTGCACAGCAGGATCCCAGAAATAGCAATGATCTGATCAACTGTACTTGCTTTGAGTGTCATGGGGGAGGTGGGGGGGGGGGGAGAGGGGGAAGAGAGCGGGGGGGAAGATATCGGGGGAGAAGATAGCGGGGGGGGAAGAAATGGGGGGAGAGGGGGGAGAGGGGGGAGAGGGGGGAGTGGGGGGGGAGGGGGAGGGGGGAGAGGGGAGAGAGGGGGGGAGTAGGGGGGAACGGGGGGAGAGGGAGAGGGGGAGAGGGAGAGGGGGAGAGAGGGGGGAGAGAGGGGGGAGAGAGGGGGGGAGAGGAGGAGGAGAGAGAGAGAGAGAGAGAGAGAGAGAGAGAGAGAAAGAGAGAGAGAGAGCGAGAGAGAGAATGTTCCCTAGATTCTTTTAAGAGACAAGTAGACATGTACATGGATAGAACAGGTTTAGAGGGATATGGGCCAAACACAGGCAGGTGGGACTAGTGTAGCTGAGGCGTGTTGGTCATTGTGGGCAAGTTGGGCGAAAAGGTCTGTTTCCACGTTGTATGACTCTATGACTAGTCCCTCTAGCTTAATTGTGACCTACAGGGAAGGTGGATGATATCACAGATTAGATGGTGCTTGGATTTGAAAGTGGATTCACAGGGAGATGGGGTGGGGAAGAAGGCATTTCATTCATTGGCCTTCATCAGTCAGGGTATTGAGTATAGAAGCTGGGACACTAGGTTACATTTGTACGAGACGTAGGTAAAACCGCACTCAGAGTATTTTTTTCCATTTGTGTCATGCTACCATAGGATGACAGTTAGCTGGGAAAAGTACAGGGAATTTACAGAATGTTGTCAGGACCCGAGGGCCTGAGCTACAGAGAGAGGGTGGGCAGGCTAGGACTTTATTCCTTGTTGCGCATGAGGCTGAGGGATCTAAAAATAAACACAGGGAAATCGTTAGAGTGCACAGAATATTTTTGCGATGGGAGAGGAATCAAGATCTAGAGGGCACAGGTTTAAGGTGAGAGGGGAAAGTCTTAAAGGAACCTGAGAGGCAACCTATTCACACAGAGGGTGGTTGGTGCAGGGATCGAGCTGCAAGAGAGATTTCCTATAACAGCATTTAACAGATACTTGGAGAGGTAGTGTCAGCTTAGTTTAGTGTCACGTGTGCCAAGGAACAATTAAAAGATTTTCGTTGAGTGATATCCAGTCAGCGGAAAGACAATACATGATTACAATTGGGCCATTTACAGTGTATAAAATCATGATAAGGGAATAGCTTTTACTGCAAGGTAAAGCCACCAAAGTCCGATCAAGGATAGTCCGAGTGTTTCAGAAAAAACTGCAGATGATGGAAAAATCGAAGGTAGACAAAAATGCTGGAGAAATTCAGCGGGTGAGGCAGCATCTATGGAGCGAAGGAATAGGTGACGTTTTGGGTCGAGACCCTTCTTCAGACTGATGTGGGGGGGGGGGGAGGGGGGGTGGGAAGAAGAAAGGAAGAGGCGGAGACTGTAGGCTAGTGGTAGAGCTGGGAAGGGGAGGGGAAGGAGGGAGAAAGCGAGGACTACCTGAAATTGGAGAAGTCAATGTTCACACCGCTGGGGTGTAAACTTCCCAAGCGAAATATGAGGAGCTGCTCCTCCAATTTGCGGTGTGACTCACTCTGGCCATGGAGGAGGCCCAGGACAGAAAGGTCGGATTTGGAATGGGAGGGGGAGTTGAAGTGCTGAGCCACCGGGAGTCCGAGGGTCACCAATGAGGAAGACAGTAGTTCAGCAATGCTCTCTGGTTGTGGTAGGATGGTTCGTTGCCTGATATAAGCTGAGAAGAAACTGCATGGATAGGAAAGGTTTAGAGGGATATGGGGACGAGCGCAGCCAAATGGGACTAGCTTAGATGGGGCAAGGACAAGTTGGGCCTGTTTCTGTGCTGTGTGACTCTATGACTGGTGTTGAAATAACCAGCACCACATGAATTTGAAACCAGATGGGAAAAACAACTTCATCAGTTCTTTCACAATCTATTCTGGATGGTTTGTTTCATCTTGTACTGTACATGAGCTGATTTCTATTTTGAAATCAAATTGCCTGAGGCAAAGATTTGACATTATGTGTTGTATCTGCCATGCGGGGATGGGGAATGAGAGGGTGAGAATGGAGAACGGGAACAGCTGCCCTTTCTTCTTCCGCCCTTTGCTCCATACCTCGCCGCTTAACTTAACTTTGCGTTCTTTGATGAGAATTTTTGATTTCACATACTGATAAGTACGGTGCTTTATTTTATCCATGAGTAGTTTCTCAACTCAACAGCCAACAATCTGTAGCCTCCCTTTGATCTGGTGTTTTGTTGGTTCACATGCTTGATCAATGGTGTTTCATCATTAATGTCTTATTATTAATGTTTAATGTTTTCTGAGTCATTCGTAACTGTCGCTGTATGTCATGTTGTTACTTGTGGGCGGAGCACCAAGGCAAAATCCTTGTATGTGAATACTTGGCCAATAAACTTACTTACTTACAATAAAGTCCTGTACAGGCACCTCTATAAAGTTAAAAGCGAGATTTTCAATTTTTTGAATTTTAATTTGATTTGATACTTTTTCTAAAGTGGAGCAGTACAGCACAAGAACAGGCCCTTCGGCCCACAATGTCAGTGGTGAACATGATGCCAAGTTAAGCTAATCTTCTCTCACTGCGCGTGATCTATATCCCTCCATTCCATATCCATGTGCCCATCTAAAAGTCTCTTAAACGCCACTATTGCAACATGTTTCAGGCACCCACCACTCTGTGTAAAAAACTTGCCCCGCACATCTCCTTTCAAGCCCTGTCCCACTGTACGAGTTCATTCAAGAGCTCTCCCGAGTTTAAACAAAATAATCAAACTCGTGGAAGCACGTAGAATGTACGTAGCGGGTGCGTCGTAGCTCGGGGACGTCTCTTAGCGGCTCGTAACTCTAACGGCAGGTACTCGGGAAACGCGGTAAGCTCGGGAAGACTCGTGAAGATTATTCAACATGTTGAAAAATGTCCACGAGAGCCCCGAGTACCTACGAGCGGCCGTTACCATAAATCTCCGAGTTCGAATCAGGGCAAACTCGGGAGAGCTCCTGAATGAACTCGTACAGTGGGACAGGGCTTTTAGATTTCACCCCTCTCATTTGCCCTCTGGCCTTCTTCTTATCGAGTCCACACACAAGATTAGAAGTTGTTCAGGCAGAGCTGGACACACTTCTGGGCATCTGCACACAATGGTGTCTGTCTTGCCGCTTCTTGTGGTTCTTGTGTGTGGCGGTGGAAAGATTGGTGGAAACAGGGGCGCGGCGTGAACGCTCTTTCCTTGACCCCATGCCCTCTGTTAAATAGGGAGGTAAATTGATGGGGAAAAAAAAAGTTGATAACATTTTTTAATTGATATATATACTGGCACCTTTTTGTCCACAAAAAAAAACACAGGGTATGTTAATGGTACAATCAAAAATTGCAGAAACTCTCCACTCTACACTATCCAATTTTGTGGGAAGGAACTGCAGATGCTTGTTTGCAATGAAGATAGACACAAAATGCTGGAGTAACTCAGCGGGACAGGGTACATCGTTGATAGAAGGCATGGCTGACGTTTCGGGTCGTGACCCTTCTTCAGACTAATTTCTGGTCCAGTCTGCAGTAGGGCCACGCCCCGAAACATCACCCATTCCTTCTATACAGAGATGCTGAGTTACTCCAGCATTTTGTGTCTATCCACACTGTCCATTTTATGTGGTCTTACCGAAATCCTACGTCACGCTTTGGATTGTGTTATTTAAACTGAGGGTATTTGCAGTTTTGTGCAAGTTCCCCGCATGAGTTTCGTTGTTACTTTGTCCGACATCCACGAGAAGAGGTGATGGGAGATGTCTGTACTAATACTTCATATTTTACATTCAATGGAAGCAGGTTAAGAAATGCCAGGGTCAGAAAATTGGTGTAAACTTGTTCTTCTTTTGTTTTAAATACTCAGCTTTCTCCATTGTGGAAAGACAAGCTGGAGGTGTTGATTCCAATGCTGAACTACTATCCACCTCTTTGGTGACGCTCGGACCATCCTTCTTCGGACTTTACTGGCTTCACCTTGTACTAAACGTTATTCCCTTATCATGTATCTATACGCTGTAAATGGCTCGATTGTAACCATGTATTGTTTTTTCACTGACTGGATAGCACACAGCAAAAGATTTTCACAATACCTAGGTGACAATAAACTAAACCAAACTAAACTCCTTGCATTTCAAGTCAAGTCAAGTCACTTTTATTTCCATTGCACATTAAAAAAACAACTCTCGTTGGCCAAAGTGCTTTACATTGGTGGAGGTACTAACGTTATACAACAGTGGTTCATAGAATTAAGTACATACATCAATACATACATATAGTCCTCACACAGAGGATGTCAAGAAAGGCTTTAGAGTAAAAACCATTTCCTTTCCGTCCCTGCTCATTTTTAACCTTCCCAGCTATTAAAATGCTTCGTGCATTTCGGTGGGAATGAATTACTGTCTATTATATGATTTTTATTCTTTAATCAGTTTCCCTGAATTAACTAAAAATATCAACCTTATAGTCTCTCAAGCACAGCCCATTTCATAATGGTTTTGCATGCCAAATTACCCCTGTTATTGGCAGTAGAAACAAAAATAAAGTTGTTGAAAAAGGGTCGCATGTTTCATTTTCTTTTGTTCACCATACTCATTCTGTGATTCGATCAATGTTCCATCAGACAGATTATGGTTTATTTGCAGTAAATCATGGTGAAATAGCAACAGGCAGGGCATTCACAGTTGGAAGGTAATTGTGTCAGTACCTCCATTAGTTACCTAAGTATCCGTATCAACCCAACAATAGATTATTTGACGTTAATTTGGAACGAGAGCATTTCCGTGGCTACACTATCCATAAAGAGCAGCCAAAAGCAGTATTTTGTAAAACTCTGTTTAGAACCAAAAATAACTTAGCAATGAAACCTGACAAAACTAAACAAGTGAGATGCAAAAAACGGTGTTAAAAGGACCACAGGGGCAGCACAGTGGTGCAGTGGTATAGTTGCTGCCTCGCAGCGCCAGAGATCTGTGTTCGATCCTGACTACCCGTGCTGTCTGTACAGAGTTTGTATGTTAACCCTGTGACCTGCGTGGGTTTCCTCTGGGTGCTCTGGTTTCCTTCCACATTCCAACAATGTACAGATTTGTACAGTTGTTCCCGGAGTGTAGGATAGTGCAAGCGAACGGGGTGATTGCGGTTCGGCGTGAACTCGGTAGGCCTGTTTCCGTGCTGTATCTCACCAACTTGAACTACAAATGCTGGAATCTTAATTAAAACACCAAGTGTTGGAGGAACCCAATGGGATGGAGAGCATTTGTGAAAGGATTGGACAGAGGCCATTTTGGGTTGGGGCCCTTCTTTCGACTCGGGTTGGCCCGCTGATCTCCTCCAGCACCTCGTGTTTTGATTCAGATTTAACACCTTCGTTTCAGATTGAATTAAATCAATAAAACACTATCATTTTGTGACCGCTCTTCCCTAAAAGCACAACAACTATTCAGATCATCAATTAATCTTTTCTGTTTCAGCTCTCAGAGATGAAACGGAAAAGATGAAAACACAGCAGGACAACGCTCTTGATCGGGTTTATGAGCTCAACCTGATATCTCAGGTTACACTATTCTGCGTATTTCCCTTTATATATAGAAACATAGGTAGCCACTCGGCCCTTCGAGCCAGCACCGCCATTCAATATGATCATGGCTGATCATCCACCATCAGTACTCCGTTCCAGTTTTCTCCTCATATGTTCATCTGCTCATATATAATAAATAATAATAAATATTATAATACAACATAATATAACAAACTTCCCCTTATCATGTATCGGTACACTGCGGACGGCTCGATTGTAATCAAGTACAGTCTTTTCGCTGACTGGTTAGCACGCTACAACAGCTTTCCCTGTACCTTGGTTCACGTGGCAGTAAAATAAACTGAACTAAAATAGCTGCATCCTCAAACTTCAATCAGATGGAACGGCATCCCAATAACTGCAGTTTAAGATACGAATTAACGATTATTCACTTGTTGGCTTCCAAGACGCAAAGGGTTAAAAGCCGACCGTGTATTTCATTGACCTACACGTACTGTAACTGTAAGAGCTGCCTACTGCTTAATGACATGAATCATGTCTGCATTTATGTTTAGCACTCCAGGACTTTCTAATGTATTTTAAGACGTTATAGGTTCAGCAAAGGCCCTTCTGTCAATTATGGTGATGTCAGGAAATCATTGAGATCATTATGCGTCAATGCATAGCATTTAGACAAAGGTTTCAGCGTGTCAGCTATTGTGACTCGCAATCCTATCTGTTTAAAAGAAAAAGTCAAATGCATTTGCTTTGATGAAATTTGTTTGGGATATTTTATAATGTTTATTAATCAATTATTAAGTGAGCTAGTTTTGTTCCCTGGTAATAGAGCGCAGGGCTAGCTTCTGAAATACCTGTCACATCAAAGAACTATATACTTGTCTTGAATCCACTGAGTCTTCAGAATGGTAATGTTATTAACGTAGTGGGTACCAGATGCCAGTGCTTTAATGTAGCTTTTAGCTTTTGTTTTAAACAAGACTTCTATCTTGCCTATTCCCCGCTGAGTATTTTCAACCCATTCCCCCAGCAAATTTGAGTGTTGTTTTAAATCCTTTTAGATCATAAATGGAAGACGTCCAGGATCTGACAGCTGACTGAGCTGCATCCTCCCAATGATCACTGAACGAGATCACAATCCTGAAGTGACCCATGCTCGCCAACTTCTATATTTAACTCCGTTTCCAGGATGATGGCTTTGGAAGCGTTCTGCTCTGTTTTTTTTGTTATTAGAAGAATGCCGCTTTAAAAGCGCAAAAGTCAAATGGTTGTTTCTTGATGTGAATGTTGTTGTTCGTGCTGCAATGCATGCGACTTGTTCGGGTCATTTGCTGGGTGACTTGGTGCTAGTTGAAGGGATAAGCGAGACATTTAGAGGTCTCCCATAGTTCACCCCTGCCCTGCCGTGAAGAGAGTTGATTATTGCTTTGGAGTCATAGAGTCATAAGGTCATAAATGATAGGAATAGAATTAGTCCATTCAGCCCATCAAGTCTACTCCGTCATTCAATCATGGCTGATCTATCTCTCCCGCCTAACCCCATTCTCCTGCCTTCTCCCCATTACCTCTGACGCCTGTACTGATCAGGCCATACAGCATGGAGCTAGGCCCTTCGGCCCAACTTGCCAATGCCAACCAACATGCCCCATCTACACTAGTCCCACCTTTGGTCAGTCAGGATTGAGCCTGGGTCCCTGGTGCTGTAAGGCAACAAAACCAGCATCTGCAGCTCCTTCACAAGCAGACCTCTGACCCTGGGAGCAGACAGCTTCTTGGTATCCTCCTTGGGGGGGGGGGGATGCCAAAACCTATCATCAATGGAACTGCAATAAGCTCTCAGCACTGAACGAAGAGCAGTCTCTGAATGTCATCATCTGCGGAGTTCGGTACTACAAAAAAACCCAGCGGCTTTTTCACAACGGTCAATCGATCACATTCAGTTGATTTGCTGTTTCCAGCAAGAGTCTTTCAACATCAACATCTCACATGTCTTGTTTCGTACGAGTGTCGGGGGCTATGGGGAGATGGCAGGAGAATGGAGTTGCGAGGGGACTGCAGGACAATTGGATAGACCAGCCATGATGGAATGGCGGAGTAGAGGCGATGGGCCGAATGGCCTCATTCTGCAACTACAGTTTAGTTCATTGTCACGTGTACCAAGGTACAGTGAAAAGCTTTTGTTGCGTGCTAACCAGCCAGCGGTAGACTACACATGATTACGATCGAACCATTCACAGTGCACAGACAGCATAGTTAAAGTGAGAAATGTTGCTGTCAGAGTAGAGATTTTAACAAAGTGGAGCGCTTGTAATGCATGTTTGCTGATCAACTTCTGTGACCAGCACATACAGAGTTGCCTGGCGTGGGCGACCTTAAAGGGCCTGTCCCACTTGCGACATCATTTACGCGACATCGTTTACGCGCCACGACGCACGACGCACGACGTGACACGCATGGTGCGCGATGACATCGGCAGTAACGCGTGGTCGCACGCAGCATCGCAGGATTTTGTGATGTACAAAATCTTTGCGCGCCATCTGTGTGACTCGCAAATGACGGCCAAGTGGGACAGGCCCTTAAGGTTTCTGTTGAATAATCGCTGGGGTTTGGGACACTGGATATGGCATAAAAAAATCCGTAAATTCATTCAAGACACAAAGAACCGCTGACGCTTGTTTAGTTTAGAGATACAGCTGGAAACCGGCCCTTTGGGCCCAACTGGGTTCCCGCCGACCAGCGATCCCCGCACATTAACACTATCCCACACCAAGCCAATTAGCCTATATACCTGCACGTCTTTGGAGTGTGGGGGGAAACCGAAGATCTCGGAGAAAACCCTTGCAGGACGTACAAACTCCGTACAGACAGCACCCGTAGTCGGGATCGAACACGGGTCTCCGGCGCTGCATTCGCTGTAAGGCAGCAACTCTACCGTGCCGCAGTTTATAAAAATAGATGCAGAGTGCTGGAGTAACTCAATTGGCCGGGCAGCAACTCTGGAGAATATAGATGGGTGAAGTTTTGGGTCGGGACCCTTCTTCAGACAGATTGTGCTTGGGGGGGGGGGGGGGGGGGGGGCGGGAGGGGGAGGGGTGGAGGAGAAAACACCTGGAAGAGAGAAGGGGGAGGGCAAAGCCTGGTGAGTGATATACTGTATGGATACTCATTTGTATCGACCTGTTACTCGCAAAGGGTTAGTCCTTCCCCTCATCTCTTTTCCACCTTTCTGCTCCCCCCCCATCCCACCACCAACCCTCCCACCACAATCACCCGAAACATCACCTCTCCATGTAATAACAAGGAACTACAATGCTGGTTTATACCAGAGATAGATACAAAATGGTGGAGTAACTCAGCGGGTCAGGCAGCATCTCCGGAGAACATGGACAGGTGACATTTCAGGATGGGACCCTTTGAAAGTTCTTGACCCGAAACACCACCCATCCATTATCTCCAGAGATGCTGCCTGACCCGATGAGTTGCTCCAGCTTTTTGTGTCTGGCTATCGGTGTAAATTCACTCTGCAGTTTTCATGCGTATAAATGCCATTGGACAGAGTTGAATTTTTCCTCCCTCACCAATAGTTTAATCTGGAGTGGTTAGTGTGTTTAAGAGCAAATACAATAGAGTTGGGATTCTTGAGAGGCTGCGTGACCAACCTGATTACCTCATCACAGAAGGCAGTGGCTGCCCTCTGACTGTCTCAGGGCAGGTTTCTAAGGGAACCTGACAGATTTCATGCCTCTACTTAACGCCGAGATTAAATCACAAACTGCAACAAACCATTTCTGGCATTTCACAAATAAGGTATCCGTGCTTAGCAGTGCTTCGAACAGCGATTCAGTGATGTACAGGTCCACCAATGATTTTCTCGCACACTTGGTTCCAGAGCATTGCTGGATTATTCGCTTTGCCGGACCAACAGAGATCACGGCTTCCGAGAGGTACCGGAACGTTCCACCTCGGCAGCCGAGGGGTCGAGCCACCGGCCCGCAAGGTCGGCCTCCGCCGTCGGCCGTGGGGACGGATCAGGAGTTCCAGACCCCGGCTGCGGGGGGGAAAATTCCACCCGCCGATCGGCCACGAGAGTCCCGATGAGATAGAGATCGGCCGCCTCTCCCGACCTAGGTGCCATATTTTCGTGGGGACTTCTGGGGGAGGGGGAGGGGGGGGGGGATTCCAAATACACTCTCGTAATTTAATCTGGATTAAAGGAGGTGCAGGACCACCAGTTGTCAGAGAATTGGTGGAGGACCTGTGTTTGTCTGTAAATGATCTGCCTTTGGTGATGAATTAATCTCACTGTATATCTGCTATAAACTCATGTGGAACTTGTTGCAGGAAGCTCTCCGAAGATTAATATAGTTTGGAATGTAGATTGTAAGTCTGGTTTATTGTTCAGCTACGGGATCCTCTAAACCTGATGACAAAGATAGACAAAACAACTAAACACATAGGGGGAGAAAACAACTGATGTAGCAAAACTCCTCATCGTTACGCTGGTCACGCTCTCATTTCACTCACTACGACCAGGAAGAAGATATAGGGGCATGAAAACCTTGGCCACCAGATTCAAGAATAGCT
Source organism: Okamejei kenojei (assembly GCA_035221665.1). Classification (NCBI taxonomy): domain Eukaryota; kingdom Metazoa; phylum Chordata; class Chondrichthyes; order Rajiformes; family Rajidae; genus Okamejei; species Okamejei kenojei. The sequence continues at coordinate 25,579,962 of CM069164.1, forward strand.
TTTCCCCCCCAACAACCATCAGGGTCTTGAACACTGCACAACACTAACCTCAACTACGAACGTCTATGGTTGCACTGAGGAACACAGAACATAGAAAGGTACAGCACAGGAACAGGCCTTCGGCCCACAATCTCTATGCTGAATATGATGCCAAGACCAACTCTTATCAGCCTGCACATAATCCCTTTCCCTGCATTCCTGGCATATCCATGTTCATAAGTTCAAATGTTCATAAGTTCTAGGAGCAGAATTTGTCCATTCGGCCCATCAAGTCTACTCTGCCATTCAATCGTGCCTTGTCTATCTTTCCCCCTCAACCCCATCCCCCTGCCTTCTCCCATTAACCCCTGACACCCGTACTAATCCGAAAATGATCAATCTCTGCCTTAAAGATACACAGCCGTCTGTGCAATAAATTCCACAGATTCACTAAAGAAATTCCTCCTCATCTCCTTTCTAAAGGTACGTCCTTTTATTCTGAGGCTATGGCCTCCAGTCCTAGACTCTCCCACTAGGGGAAACATCCTCTCCACATCCACTCTATCCAGGCATTATCCGGTAGGTTTCAATGAGATTCCCCTCATCCTTCTAAATTCCAGCAAATACAGGCCCACATCCTTTAAACACTCATCATATGTTAGCCCAGTCAATCCTGGGATCATTCTCGTCTCTCCAAAAGTCTGAGCCATTCACGTGCCTATCCAAAAGTCTATTAAATGTTGCAATGATATCTGTCTTCACCACCACCCCTGATCGCTCATTCCAAGTACTTTGGATTTTTTTGATATTGGCATTGAATTACTGTTTATTCCATATTATTCCATATTATCGAGGTTCATTGTGTTTACTGCTGCCGCAAGGAATGACTGCATTGTTCCATTGTCGGTACACATGACAATTACACACCCTTGACCGATTGCAGCAAAGCACTGCAGGCAGGGAAGAGAAAGCAACTCAACGGCAAGATGCTTTGGATGGGTGCAGTGAGATGATAATGCACATGCAGCGGCAATTATAAAAGCCACAATGACTTTCAGCAGCGCTGAAAGAGATGTTGAAAACAGCACTAAACATCCAGGAGACCAGGCAGCATAGGGTGGACAAGGCTTAAAGGGCCTGTCCCACTTACGCGACCTTGGCTCGCAAATTATGCGATCTCGTGGTCGCTTGAGGCATACGGGCACCGTATGGCCGCGCGTGGCCGGTCCAACTTAGAAGCGTGGAGTTGTGCGGGGCTGGTCCCGCCATCATGCGGGGCTCTGAAATTCTTGCAGTGGCCGAAATCTTCGCGCGCCAATGGCCTGTCGGCCCGCGTACGCACGCAGGCGCATTGCGGTCGTGTGCAGAGTCTTGACTTTGTACGCAGCGTCTCGACGGCGTACGCAGTGTCTTGACGGCGTACGCCTAGCGCGTGGCATTGCGTGATGATGTCACCGCCTGGCGTGGCGTTGCATGATAATCTCACCGCCCGATGCCGTGCGACGCCCAAATTCAGTCGGCCCGCCTCCTGCCCAGCTGATTTGTAAGCATGACGTAAATGACATCACGCGCAAACTTAGCGCGACCTCCGCTTCCGGTTGGTCGCGCCAAACGCACGCAATCGCATGCAAGAGGGACAGGCCCTTAGGTGCAAAAGCATCACTGGTTAGATTAGGAATCGGACAAAATGGCAGCTGAAGTGCAGACAGCCTAAATGTGTAGTCAAAAATATGCAATCAAGCACGCAAATTCTTCATTACATTAGAGAACCAGATAGAAATGTTCTTTAATGTTAATAATATTGTTAAAGTAGAAGATAAATTAAGGTAAGGGAGGAACGATTTAGTGTACAAAATCATGAGAGGAATAGGTTGGGTAAACGCACAGAGTCTCTTGCCCAGAGTAGGGGAATCGAGAATCAGAGGGCATAGGTTTAAGGTGAGAAGGGCAAAGATTTAGTTGGAATCTGGGGACAACGTTTTCACACAAAGGGTGGTGGGTGTATGGAATGAGCTGCCGGAGGTGGTAGTTGAGGCAGGGACTATCGCATGTTTATGTTTAAGAAACATTTGGCTAGGATAGGTTTGGAGGGCTATGGGCCAAATACAGGCAGGTGTCATTAGTGCAGATGGGGCATGTTGGCCGGTGTGGGCTAGTTGGGCTGAAGAGCCTGCTTACGTGCTGTCAGACTCTATCACATTGAATATGCACCAACACTAGAACCTGCTGAAATAAAGCAGGAGATAAATCTATTGCCAGTCATTGGCTTAGGGATCTAGTACAAGCTTAATAATCTGGCAACTGCTCTGAAAATAAAGATGTTCCATTCACAGAAGCAATGCAATAATTGGAACATTATCTGAATCCTTACTGATTTGAGACAGTGTCGAGGTTTACAAACCTCTGCTGTGAGTGAGAATTTCATTGTTCCATTTCTGTACATCTGACAATTAAACACTCTTGACTCTTGAGTTATAAATTTGGCACCTGGAAACAAACGGCAGGAGTAAATGCAGACTTTTGTTTCAGTTCCTTGGGGACTGGTATACTTCAGAACCTCTCCCCTGAGGCCACTTTTCATTAACAGCCTTCAACAATGAAGGTTGGCAGGCTACTCAGGCGACGTAACCAAAGAGGCCATCAGGGCAAAGGCCTACCCTGTTATATTTCCTGCGAGACTGGGCTATTGACTTTCCTAATGCTATATGCCACTTGTACCGACTCAGTCCCGACCGAGAGAGAGATTGCTCTTTCTTGCCAACAGCAGCTGAGGCAAACGTTTCAATGCAATGATGACACTGAGATAAATACGCATTCGGATCATCAATGTAAGAAGGAACTGCAGATGCTGGTTTACAATGGAGATAGACACAAAGTGCTGGAGTAACTCAGTGAGTCAAGCAGCATCTCTGGGGGAAATGGATGGGTAACGATTTGGGTTGGGATCTTTCCTTAGACCCTGGGTGATGTTTCGGGTCCCAAAACGTATACAGATGGTGATGTTTAGGGTTGGGACCCTTTCGTAGATTTTGAGGAAGGATCCCGTCCCAAAACATCATCCTTTTTCTCCAGAGATGCTGCCTGACCCGCTGAGTTACTCCAGAACTATCTTTGAATCATCAAGGTTAGTAGTGTAGTGTGTTCCGACCACTTTGATAAAATGGGGGCTGACCTACGATGTGATGTGGCTCACTGATAAAAGGAATGTGGGCATTTAGAGAGCAGCTGCCATTTTTTTTAAGAGTAATTTTTGGAGACAGATGGGGACAAATTTTGTAGATGTATTTCGGTTTGGTGCCACTGTGTATTCTACTGCTGGTGTCAAATGTTTGGCACATTCTGGGCTCAGTCACCTCCACTGGATTTTACTAGGGTGTTGCCAGGACACAAGGACCTGAGCTATACACAAGGTTGAGTAGGATACAACTTTATTCCTTGGAGCTCAGGAGGATGAGGGGTGATCTTATAGAGGTGTATAAGATCAGGAGAAGATTAGATAGCTAAATCACTTTTACACAGAGTAGGGGGAATCAAGAAACGGGGGGGGGGGGGGGGGGGGGGGAGAGACTAAGCAGGAACCCGAGGGACAACTTTTTTTACGCAAAGGATGATAGATATGTGGAGGGGACTGCAGGGGAGGTGGTTGAGGCAGGTATTATCACAATGTTTGAAGAAATGTTTGGACAGGTACATGGATAGGACAGGTTTAGAAGGATATGGACCAAACGCAGGCAGGTAGGATTAGAGTAGATGGGGCTTGTTAGTTGGCATGGTCAAGTTAGGCTGAAGGCCTGTTGCCACGCTGTATGACTCCATGCCCCCATTTTATTTGGAGGAGGACTTTGAAACAACTTTAGATATGCAACAAATACAAGAACCAGAATCTATGGCTCAGGTTCCATTTATCTATTTTTGGTCTTTCTTTGTATAGTGTTCTTCATGAGCGAGGCCTCTGTACATTTTTGTTCTCGATGGGTAACTTGCCTCCGTCTAGCTCAACATGTCACCACATATACGGTTTACATCTTAGCCACAGCCCAGTGTGTTACTGGATACATACATGAATCAAGCAATTATTGAGCATGGCCAGAGGCGTGTTGAACTAGAGGTTGAATGCTAGACCGGGGGATTGACCTACATTTATGGGCTGACCAATAACACCAGCATCTTGTCATTGGATACAGCGTGGAAACAGGCCCTTCGGCCCACCGGGTCCGTGCCGACCTGTGATCCCAGCACATTAACACCATCCTACACCCACTAGGGACAATTTTTTTTTAACATTTACCAAGCCAATTAACCTACAAACCTGTACGTCTTTGGAGTGTGGGAGGAAACCAAAGATCTCAGGAGAGAACCCACGCATGTCATGGGGAGAACGTGCAAACTCCGTACAGACAGCACCCGTAGTCAGGATTGAACCCGGGTGTCCGGCGCTGCATTCGCTGTAAGGCAGCAACTCTACCTCTGTGCCACCGTGACCATGAAGCCCCGTTGCAGGATGCTTGAGCTGCTCATTGTTTCATTCGGGATGATCTCCCATTGACATTGCACCACCAGAGAGAGGATTATCCTTACCACGTGTAGTAGCCCTAAATATCTTGCCCCGAGCCATAACTAATTGACTTGGGGTCCCTTTCCAAAATTGTGGAAAATTATTGACCATCTCTTTGCCCAATGCCATCCCAATCATCCCTAGGATAATTCTCGTAAATCTCCTCTGGACCCTCTCGAATGCTAGTACATCCTTTCTCAGGTATAAGTCCCCAAACTGCTCTCAATACTCCAAATATTACCTCAAATGTTTCCTTGCACACCTTCAAAACATGAGTTCTGGTTGGTTATTTGGCCACTGTTTGTTGGTACCATATCATCCAGCTGCGAGATAGTCTGGTGAGATGGCGCTGTTAATGTCTTCCGTGTCTTGTGAATTTTCTCCTGACGTATGAGTGCACCTCCTGCTGCTTGCTGAACCTTCCTACCTTTTTCTTCAATTATAAATTGAGAAAATCCACAGGGTGGCACGGTGGCGCAGCGGTAGAGTTGCTGCCTTACAGCGCTTTGAGCGCCGGAGACACAGGTTCAATCCCGATTTAGGATTGTCTGTCGGGAGTTTGTATGTTCTCCCAGTGACTGCATGGATTTTCTCCAAGACCTTTGGTTTCCTCCGACACTCCAAAGATGTACAGGTATGTATGTCACTTGGCTTGGTATACAGTAAGTGTAAATTGTCCCTAGTGTGTGTAGGATAGTCTTAATGTGCGGGTATCGCTGATCGTTTCCACGCTGCATCTCTAAACTATATTACACAGCCGTGCATTGTTATGCAATGCACGGAGTGTGCAGGAGGTCTGATAGAGGCGTTTATATCTGTCCCCTCAGCTTTGGACATTGTGGTACATTTGACCAAGTCTGCATTTATTTGCATAGGATCACCAGCTTTCACTAACAAAGGTAGGTGAAGGCAGGCAGTATTCATTTCATTTGTAATTAATATTAATGGTTTAATTAATTTAAATGTTGAATGAAGTTTTAAATAAATGTGTTATTTTTTAATTTTTAATTTTCTATTAAAAGTTTCTATCCGCCCGCCTGTGGCTGTGAGACCAAAAGACTCTGTGTCACAGTGAGACATGGCTGTGAGATGCTGGGCAAGTCTTCCGTATGAATTGGTCCATTCCTCACTAAAATGTTTCTGAGGTTGTTCAAACAAATGGACAAAATCTGATTGCAAAGTTCTTAAACAGAGATGACAATTAGTTGCAGGATTTGGTCAATGGCATTAACTTGCTTCAAGCGATATTTAGCTGTTAGTCACATATTTAACATCTGCAGCAATTTCATAATCAATTGTTACAACATAGTGGAGATTAGACATTTTCATGTAGTGTGGATAGGATCAGGACAGAAGCTTATGATGAGCGAGAGCTTTTTTATAATGCGAATTAAATTTCAGTTTATACATAATTCAAAACTTGGCCATTAACTTCACTTTCATCATTTGCATTACAGACGTTCAGAGAACATAGGTAGAACATAGAACAGTTTAGTTTAATTTAGTTTATTGTTTATTGTCAGGTGTACTGAGGTGCAGTGAAAAGCTTTTGTTGTGGGCTAACCAGCCAGTGGAAAGACAATACATGATTACAATCGAGCCGTTCGCAGTGGAGAGATACATGACAAGGGAATAACGTTTAGTGCAAGGTAAAGCCAGTAAAGTCCGATCTAAGATAGTCCAAGTACTTTGCAAGAACAGGCTCTTTGGGTCACCAAGTCACACAGCATGGAAATCGGCCCCTCGGCCCAACTTGTCCAAGCCCAACAAGATGTCAACCATCTAAGCTAGTCCCATTTGCCCATATCGCCCTACAAGGTGATGTAATAGGAGTAGAACTAGGCCATTCAGCCCATCCAGTCTACTCCGCCATTCAATCATGGCTGATCTATCACTCCTATCCCTATTCTGCCTTACCTAGACCATCACTTATCCACCTGCACAAAACCCATATCCCTCCTTTCCCTGCATATTAATATGCCCATCCAGAAGTCTCTTACATGCCACTAACATATCTGGCTGCATCACCCCTGGTCTCCCACCACCCTCTGTGTATAAAACTTGCCCCACACATCTCCTTTATACTTTGCCCCTCTCACCTTAAAAGTCCGGACCTGCACTATTTAATTTCTCCATCTTGGGGAAATTGATTCTGAATGTCTACCCTATCTATGCCTCTCATCATTTTATATACTTCTATCAGGTGTCCCGCAACCTCTGGCGTTCCAGAGGAAACAGTCCAATTCTGAGAGGATTGGAGCCCGTTTCCCAAATTTGGTTTTTATTGAGGTTAATTTCCTAAGTAGACAATGGTTCAAGTGAAGAATTAGACTAGACATACAGCATGGAAACAGGCCCTTCGGCCCACTGACCCCATGCTGACCAGCGATCACCCCATGCACTAGCGCTATCCTACTCACTAGGGACAACAGGGTGGCACGGTGGCGCAGCGGTAGAGTTGCCGCCTTACAGCGAATCCAGCGCCAGAGATCCGGGTCGATCCCGACTACGGGTGCGGTCTGTGCGGAGTTTGTATTTTCTACCCGTGACCTGCGTGGGTTTTCTCCGAGATCTTCGGTTTCCCCACACACTCCAAAGACGTACAGGTTTGCAGGTTAATTGGCTTGGTAAATGTTTTTAAAAAATTGTCCCTGGTGTCAGATAGCGTTAGTGTGGGGAGATGGACGGTGGGCCGAAGGCTCTGTTTCTGCGCTGTATCAACTAAACAAATTTACAGAAGCCAATTAACGTAGAAACCTGCACGCCTTTTGAGTGTGGGAGGAAACCGGGGCACCCGGAGAAAACCCAGGGACAATGTACAAACTCCGTACAGACAGCATCCGTGGTAAGGATTGAACCCAGGTCACTGTAAGGCAGCAACTCTACCGCTGTGCCACACCATTGGTCATTAACGTCAGGAGAGCACGTCTAAAAACCCCATAAGACTATATAATACTTAAAACCTAAATAAGGGGTGTTACATGAACAAACTAGGTCCAATACTCGGGGAGTCAGGAGAAGCAGAGATAAGCCACACTGAAGATTAACTAATGGGTTCGATGACCCCCCTTGGATGCTGCCCGCCCTTTGAAACCACTCAGCAAAAGAGGAGGCAGAAAGAGACTGTGCAAAGCTGATTTGTGGTGGAAATGGCTGAGCAGAAATCTCCTTCCTTCTTGTGCTTCCAAATTCACAACAAAGCTATTTTACACTGACTTACCCAGAGAGAGAAAATAAATGACTGTTATTGTTCATTGTTAAATTAGCCACTTTGGCTATTAATATATTAAAGTCTGCATTCACCAACAGGGTGGCAGAGTGGCCCAGTTGGTGGAGCTGCTGCCTGACCATGCCAGAGACCCCGGTTCGATCCTGCATGGAGTTTGCACATTCCTCCCACTTCCCAAAGATTTGTGGGTTTGGAGGAGGATCGGCTGCTGTAAATTGCCCCAGAGTGTGTAAGGAGTGGATGCGAAAATGACATAATATAGAACTAGTGTGAACGGATGATCGATAGTTGGTGTGAATTCAGAGGACCGAAGGGTCTTTTCCAATATTATATCTCTCTAAACTAAGCTATTATCATTTGTTCATGTTAAACGAGCACAATTAGGCCATTCGGCCCATCAAGTCTCATCCTCTATTCACTCATGGCTGATCTATCTCTCCGTCTCAACCCCATTCTCCTGCCTTCTCCCCATAACCCCTGATACCTTCAGCACATTATATACCATGGGTCGGGATAAAAGCATTCAGAGACGTATTTAGTGGGCTGGAAATAATGCAGGGCTTTGTGAAATTAACCTGAAACAAGAATGATAATTTTCAGAGATAGCAACATTTTAACAAAACAGAGGCATGATTTATTCCAGTAATATTGCTTCGTGACGAAAAGAAAAAAAGCTGCCAGGGTCAAACTGGCTTCCGCGCACATTTCATTAATTTAGTTCAGATCAGAGCCAGAGTCATTATTCCCAGTGACTTAAGGCCCTGGGGGCAGATGTGAAATGGAAAGAGCATGCTGCCTGCTCCAAAATGATGCTTACTGAATCTGAAAGGTCATGTCATGTTTTCTGGCAATTGAGTCGATGGATTTGGATTCTACAACATAAGGTCAGGCAGCTCCACTCAGCACATGTTTACTGGGAAAAGTGCCTCCCAGTTATATCACAATGACCTTATTACCCTGCGAGACTGATGAGCTCTGCACGGGGTCCCTCAGACCTCCTATTCTGCTGAGAACACATCTTGCTTTCAAAAGGCAGAACAGGTTCCAAAGGGTCAGGCAACCCATTAGTTAATCTTCATCGGCTGTCTCCCCATAGATGAGTATCAGTCCTATTTGTTTGTCTAACATTCATTATTCATTATTCAATTCATAGGTATAACGTAGTCACACATCTGGCAAAGAAACTGCAGATGTTGGTTTGCAACGAAGCTGGACACAAATTGCTGGAGGAGCTCAGCGGGTCAGGCTGCATCTCTGGAGAAAAGGATTAGGCGACGTTTCGAGTCGGAACCCTTCTTCAGACTTCAGACTATTATGTGGTCTTATCGGTTTTTTTCAAGTGCTCTCCTGACACTAATCATCCACTTGACCCCCTCTCTGTTGCCCATTATTCCAAGTGACAGTGAGTGTTAGCAGGCAGTTTGACTGGATCATTGTAGCCAATCCTGCCTCCGTTGTGTACGCACACGCTAGTTCATGTCCTGTCCCTGAAATCTGAATGAATGAATGAACACTTTATTGTCACATGTGACGTCACAGTGACATTCTTTGTTTTGCCTACTCAAGGTATGCAAAGGGCTGCCACGCAAAGGGCGCTGACAGAGTTACAAAGTATCCCACGCCAGGTCCACCTTTGATCCCCCCCCCCCCGCACCCCGCCCCTCCCGCCGGTTCCCCCACATTGGGTCCTCCTTTGTTCCCCCCCCCCCCCCCCCCCACCCCCTGGTGGAATCTGCAAAATCTCCCACCCGCTCTCCCAACTTCCAATCTACATCAACTTGAAGTGGCGGCATGATGGAGCGGCCTTACTGAGACCCATGTTCAATCCTGACTACGGGTGTGGCTGTACGGAGTTTGTATCATCTCCCCGTGACCGCGTGGGTTTACTCCAGGTGCTCCGGCTTCCTCCCACATTCCAAAGACGTGCAGGTTAATTGGCTTCTGTTAATTGCCCCTAGTGTGTAGGATGTGAACGGGGGACTACATAGAACTAGAGTGCGGGTGATCGCTGGGCAGCACGGACTCGGTGGGCCGAAGGGCCTGTTTCCATTCTGTATCTCTAAAAAAAAACTTTTAAAAAGTCTTCCAAAACGTTATCACCCGCATTCTAATCCAAACAATCATTTTCAGCCATCCTTAATCTCACTGAAAACACATAATGGCTCCAGGTTTGCCAATGACTTTGATTTTCAAAATTATCTTTTTATTTTTAACCCCTCTATGTTGCCACCTCATTCAGATTCATCAAACTCTCTTTGCTCTTCCGACTTAGCCTTGCCTATTTAAACTTCCATTCTATTTGTTACCATAGGAGTCATGGAGCCATAGAGCACAGAAACAGGCCCTTTGGCCCATCATTTCCATGCTAACCAATTTGGTCCATCTAAGCTATTCCCATTTACCCACTTATGGCCCATATTCCTCCAAACCGCTCTGATGTATTTGACATTATTATAATACCTGCCTCAACTACCTCCTCTTGTTGTGCTGCTATGGCTGCCTGGGTGAATGCTCTTGACTTCTCTCTCATAAATCTCTGAGTCTTTATGCATCTATGTCCTTCGTTCATAAGCTTCTTAAAACAAAATGTTTTGACCAACCTCTCTGCTTACTTTATTGAGTAGCTGTCTCTATGCAAAACACAAAGCAATTCGACAGGTCAGGCAGCATCTGTGGAAGGAATGGATAGGCAACGTTTCGGGTCAGGACCCTTCTTCAGAAGAATCCAGACCTGAATTATCACCAGTCCATTCCCTCCACAGATGCTGCCTGACCCACTGAGCCTACTCTACCAGCAGCTCTGTGTAGGATAGTGCCGGTGTGCGGGGATCGCTGGTCGATGCGGACACAGTGGGTCGTAGGGCCTGTTTCCACGTTGTCTCTCAAAACTAATGTGACTATTTCTGATTTTAGGCCTGACGCTTAGAAACATGATCTATTAAAGAGGAAATTGGGTTACGTTGAATTTCACCGGTTCTTTACTTGGCTCAGACCCACAGAATATGCCACCATGCCATTGGATACTGTATGGATGGTGCTGGTGTGCGGCTGAACGCTGGTCGTCACAGGCTCGGTGGGCTGGTGGGTCGGTTTCTGTGCTGTATCTCTAAAGTCTGAAGACAACAATTATTTTGTTTGATGTAATTTATCAAGAGAAGTGGAAGAAACAATGCCTTTGGAGGGCCATATGATCCACTTACACTTGTGACGGGGGGCCAACAAATATGACAAAATACCTCACATAAATACATTTATGCACCATTCCTATTCATCCTAGGCAGCGAAACCCGAGTCGGGGATTTTGTTTGCAAGCATTTATTAAGCACAATTATTTAGGTTGTGAAACTGTGGAATTCACTGCCACAGACGCCTGTGGAGGCCAAGTCATTGGATATTTTTTAAAGATGAGGTTGATAAGTTCTTGATTAGGAAGGGCATCAAAGTTTACAGGGAGAAGGCAGGAGAATGGGGTTGAGAATAAATCAGCAATGGTTGAATGGCAGAATAGACCTGATGGGCCGAATGGCCTTATTCTGTTCCTATGTCATGGTTTAATTGTCCTATAATAAGTCTTTCTCAACTATTTTCTTTGGTGGATATGTAGAACGGATGTTACGATGTGTATGTTCCCAGACAGGTGACAGAAGTCAGCAGGTTGGTTTGCTGCAGTGATTTTATTAGGCTGAAGCACTGTGAAGATCACACTTTAAACTTTAGAGATACAGCACGGAATCAGGCCCTTTGGCCCAGTGAGTCTGTAATCCAGAAATCACCCCATACACTAGCACGATCCTACATGCACTGGGGACAATTTGCAGGAGCTGGTTAGCCTACAAATCTGTACGTCCTTGGTGTGTGGGAGGAAACCGGAGCACCCGGAGGAAACCCACATGCAAGTCACCGGGAGAAAGTACAAACTCCGTCCAGACAGTGCCCGTAGCCAGGATCGAACCTGGGTCTCTGGCGCTGTAAGGCAGCAACTATGTGCCGTATGTGTCAGACGCCTGGACAGGTGACAAACGTCAACAGGTCGGCTTGCTGCATTGAATTTACTAGGTGGAAGGCTAGCAAACTTCAAGCCTTCCGCCCATAGCCCATCTGAAAACGTAGGCGTCTTCAGCAAGGGATAGCTCTGTTCCAAATGGTTGATGTTCACAGAGAATTGTTGACTACATCTCATTCTCAGTCCTCAGGTAAAATGATTCAAACATGGACAAAGGAAAATATATAGTGGTCGCTTTTATTCTCTGTTAACAAAGTTTCACATCCTTCGAGCAAAGTCATTTATTTTGCCATTGGAGGCACAAAGGCATGCGTGGAACTGGAGAAGATGTTTGTAATGTTGGGTCCCTGGAGGGCCTTCAGTGCTCTGACAGGATGTACATTTAAATTATCCGGAGCATCCTCCTCATTGCAGATGACACACTGCAATAACGTGATCAGACATCACTGAAAGTCTCTCAATGAGTTTGCCTCGGAGGTCTCTCTAGGCAGCTGTCCACATCTCTGCTGTCTCGTACACGTGTACACCTTCTTCAAACCGTCTGGCTTCTACTTTTCACTTGCCTACTCCACCAAATAGCGATTTTATGTTTAGCTGGTCCATAGAACAAATCCATGAAGGACACAGTGACCCAAATTACTTAGTGTGATATTTTTTTGCAGCGCAGTAGATTGAGTTGCAATCACGAGACCCTTCTTGTCAGCACTTTTAATTTGAACTTGAATGTTAATCTTCTTGTATCAGGAGGGCGGCATGGTGGTGCTGTGGGAGAGTTGCTGCCCTACGGGAGAGCGCTGGAGGCCCGGGTTCAATCCTGCCTACGGGTGCTGTCTGTACGGAGTTTGCACGTTCTCCCCGTGACCCGCGTGGGTTTTCTCCGGGTGCTCCGGTTTCCTCCCACACTCCAAAGACGTACGGGTTTTGTGGGTTAATTGGCTTGGTAAAATTGTTAATTGTCCCTAGTGTGTGTGGGATAGTGTTAGTGTGTGGGGATCGCTGGTCGGCATGGAATCGATGGGCCGCAGGGCCTGTTTCTGTGCTGTATCTCTGAACTAAGCTAAAGTAAACCACCAATAGTACCTATCGTATCTACCTCCACCCCCACACCCCGATGGTCAATGGTCATTGATGCTTTTACTATCAAATGTGCTAAGTGAGAATGCAAAGTGAGAATGCAAACTGAAATTATTTTCTTACAAACAGTCCAGTAGAATATCCCAGATTAGCAAATTGCACAAAAATAGCCCACTGATCCTGCATGGAAGGGGCGCCATGTTTTGGTGGCATTTTCAGAGTCCAGTCCGCGCTCTAGGTATAATGAGCGGTGCCCGTTCTAGGCGAGCCCTAGGCTGCCGCGAGGCCTCCAGCTGTCGCTATCCCTTAGATGTGCAGGTCGACCTGCGATCCCACGTCCCTCTCCTCGCCCGTCCACCTTAGTACCCCGGAGGCACCTCCCGTAGCCGTGCTCAAGGGCAGGGTAGGCCGAAGCACAGTTCCCTCTCCTCTCCCACCAGTACGAGGGTAACTACCCATCACTTACAGACTTAGCCGTACCCAAGTTAAGGGACGTTTGAGGAACTAATGTGGTCCATTTATTTAAATGCACAGCCCCTTCTCTTCACACGATATTGGTATGGAGCGCTACTTACATAGTAATTGTCCTGGGATGATGTCTAGCTGCTCCTTACCTTTCTCCCTCTATCTCACCAGCCATGGGACTCACCTAACACTACGCAACAAACCAGCTAATTAAAACATATGGGTGCCATGTTATTGTGCTGTACATCCTTCGCTCAGGTCAACTGTGCAATGGCCTGCAATTAAATAGACAATAAACTTTCCTTCTGGACAATAAGTTGAACTGAGGATGTAAAAGTTGTCCCAGGACAGAAGTTTGATCTCGGTTAAGGGTGCATTAAAAACTTTAAAATAATGAATGTGAGAACTATTAGTTCCCTTCCCGCGAGCTGAACAGTCACAACCACAGATAGTCTAAGGGCAACCAGAACCTGTACACTGGAAATAACTCAAGCGATTGCCCAAACTAAATATTTAAGAAGGAACTGCAGGTGCTGGAAAATCGAAGGTAGACAAAAATGTTGAAACTCAGCGGGTGAGGCAGCATCTATGGAGTGAAGGAAATAGGCAACGTTTCAGGTCGAGACCCTTCTTCAGACTGATGTGAGGGTGGGGGGGGGGGGGGGGGGGGGGGGCGGGGGGGGCGGGGGGGGGGGGGGGGGGGGGGGGGGGGGGGGGGGGGGGGTGGGGGGGGGGGGGGGGGGGGGGGGGGGGGGGGGGGGGGGGGGGGGGGGGGCGGGAGGAAAAAAAGGAAGAAGCGGAGACAGTGGGCTGAATAATCATATTGTTTCCATTGGAGACCCTTAACGTCACCCATTCCTTCTCTCCAGAGATGCTGCCTCACCCGCTGAGTTGCGTCCCTCCAGGATTTTGTGACTCCCTGAGATCAGAACATTGTTTGCTTTGTGTTCCCAAGGTTCAAATCAAAGACTCAGATTGTCGAAATGACATGAACCATAAGGAGAGCATTTAGACTTCTGACTGCACAGTTTCGGAAAGTAACATATTTCACCCAAGATGCTGTTGATGGAGGGGGGTCAGAAAATAACTGGTTGATTCAAAAAACTAATGGAATTGGACATTGTGTCTCTTAATTGGCCTCAATAACAGCTTGACATTTGGAAATTACTTGAACAGCTTGAATGGCTAATTGTTACAGCCTTATTAAACTGCTTCTGTGGCCTAATTAATAAAAAAAAAAATCACAGGCTATCATCAACAAAGACTTTTAAGAAGTTTCTTAATAATAATTTATGTTTCAAAGGTTTGGCTAATTGGAGTTTCATCTTTTGAAGAGAAAGCTGTGACTTTCTGCAACCGACCCCGTGGTAGAAATAATCGGTTGTGCCTAGGGGCGGCACGGTGGCGCAGCGCCAGAGACCCAGGTTCAATCCCGTTCACGGGTGCTGTCTGTACGGAGTTTGTACCTTCTCCCCGTGACCTGCGTGGGTTCTCCCCTGGTGCTCCATTTTCCTTTCTCACTCCAAAGACGTGCAGGTTTGTAGGTTAATTGGCTTCGGTAAGGATTGTAAGTTGTCCCTGGTGTGTAGGACAGTGTTAGTGTGTGGGGATCGCTGGTCGACGTGGACTCAGTGGGTCGAAGGGCCTATTTCTGCGCTGTATCTCTAAACTAAACTAAATTTATGTGACTATTTACCATTTTAGTTCCTGATTCTTAGAAACATGATCTATTAAAGAGGAAATTGGGTTACATTGAAATTCACTGGTTCCTTACTTGTCACAGCCCCACAGAATATGATACAGTGCTCTTGGATTTCAGTCTAAAGATCCCAAGTATGTACCTGCTCATGGAACAGTAAAGCACAGGAACAGGCCCTTCAGCCCACAACGTCCATGCCAAACATGATGCCTAGATAAACTAATATCTTCTGCCATCACAATACCTATATTCCTCCATCCCCTGCATATCCTAGTGTCCATCTAAAAGCCTCTTAATTGCCACTATTGTATCTGCCCCCAACACCACCCGTGACAGCGTGTTCCAGGCACTCACCTCTCTATAAAATAAACTCCCCTCTCACCTTAAAGCGGGGCGGCACGGTGGCGCAGCTGTAGAGTTGCTGCCTTACAGCGCTTTCAGCACCAGAGACCCGGGTTCGACCCCAACTACAGGTGCTGTCTGTACGGAGTTTGTATGTTCTCCCCGTGTCCGCATGCGTTTTCTCCGAGATCTTTGGTTTCCTCCCACAATCTCCAAAAACATATGTTTGAAGGGTAAAAAATGTAAATTGTCCTTAGTGTGTGTAGAATAGTGTTAATGTGTGGCAATCGTTGATTCGGTGGGCCAAAGGGTCTATGCCCATGCTGTGCCTCTAAACTAAACAAAAAACTAAACTAAACTAAACTATGCCCTCACGTTTACCCCCCTGGGAGAAAGGATCTGACTGTCCACCATATTTATGCCTCTCATAATTTTATGTACTTCTATGTACTTCAAAGGTTTGGAGGGATATGGGCCAGAGGCAGGAAGGTGGGACGAGTGTAGATTGGGCATGTTGGTTGGCATGGTGGTACTAAGTGTAGATGGGGCATGTTGGTCAGCATGATCAGGAGTTATGGGAGAATGCAGGAGAATGGGGTTTAGAACGAAAGATAGATCAGCCATGATTGAATGGTGGAGTAGACTTGATGGGCCGAATAGCCTAGTTTTGCTCCTATGAACAAATGAACTCGGGTTCCATCCTGACCTGGGATGCTGTTGAGTAGAGTTTGCACTTTCTCCCCGTGACCGTGAGGGTTTCCTCCGTGTGCTCCGGTTTTTATCCCACATCCCAAAGACACGGGGGATTGTAGATTAATTGGCCTCTATAAAATTGTCCCTAATGTGCAAGGAGTGGATGAGAAAGTGAGATAACATGGAGTTAATGTAAACAGGTGATGAACTGTTAGCGAGGACTCGGTGGGCTGTAGGGTCTGTTTCCATGCAGTGTCTCTAACTTAAATCAGTCTGAAGAAGGGTCCCAACCTGAAAAGTCACCTATCGGTGTTCTCCAGAGATATTCCCTGATCTGCTGAGTTACTCCAGCAATTTGTGTCTTTTTTTGTAAACATGTATCTGCAGTTCCTTACATCTAAACCTATTCCAGGGCAGACGGACCTACCATGCATTTTTGGTGTGTTCTTACTAATTTTAGGCCATTTAGACTTTACTTTAGATTTAGATAAACAAAGATGAAGATCAGAAACAGGCCCTTCAGCCCACCGGGTCCGTGCTGACCAGCAATCCCTGTACACTAACACCATCCTACATACTGGGGACAATTTATAACTTTAACAAAGCCAATTAACCTACAAACCTGCACGCCTTTGGAATTTGGAAGATACCAGAACTGTACAAAACCTCTACACAGTCACAGGGAGAACGAACAAACTCTGTACAGACAGCACCCGTAGTCAGGATCGAACCCGGGTCTCTGGCGCTGTGAGGCAGCAACATTACTGCTGCGCCACTGTACTGCCCATCACTTGCATTGTTTAAACATGATGATTTTACAGAGTCAGTTTTGATTGTTCTGCAGCCCAGACCTCGACAAAAATAAATGGGGCGCCTTGGGTCGGCATGGTCGAGTCGGGTCGAAGGGCCTGTTTTTACGCTCAGCGACGCGACGGCTCTAAGAAGATGGGAGAGCGCGCCGACATTTAGATTCTGCCTTTGTCTCTTTTTGAACAAAGGCAGCACCATGTTGACGATTCAGGACTAGCTTCTGTGGAGCAGCAAACTAGATATGTGGCAGGCGGCCAGAATCACTTAGATCATTTCACCAGGGGCATATAGGGAGCAGTTGGAGACCCGGGGCGCCCTGGGAGAGCAGCTCTTTCTGCTCCAGCGCATTACACAGTGTGACATTTCTCTCGCAGTTGTCCCCTGTACATCATGGTTGGCGACATAAAAAAACACTCATTGTCTATAGATATAAAATCAGTTTAGCTACCGCTGGGGTCAAACTGCTGTCAATGAATTCCGTTGTAATTCTGCTCTTATGAAAAGCATTTAAGCTCCTTGGAGATGAGCGAGTGTGGGCTTTATGTAGGGTCAACTCCTGGTCAAGATACTCTCTTGTAAGAAATCATTCTGGTGAAAATGTTCATCTACGCAGTCACGTGTCTCAAACAGATGGTATTTTTTGAAGAAAATGTTTTTGAAACCAATTAACCCTTGCTTTCACCATAAATATGCAAGAGCTATTAACCCTTTGCCCTATTATGTAATTGCTGGTACACTCTATAATATATACTTTTTACTCTCTCTCTCTCTCTCTCTCTCTCTCTCTCGCAGAAACGGAAGCTGCCCCGAAGAGGTCAAGCAGGGAAAAAACGTGTGGACTGACATCAGGAAGGGAGTTGTGCAGATTTAAAATGTATTCCTATCTTCATGGAATTTCGCCACAATAGTAAATTCCGTACTGAGTTGTTCCTTTACTGTCTCCGCTATTACTTCTGCCCGGAGACAAACAAGGCTTGTTGCAAATCACACGTAAAGCACAGTAATGGTATTCAGCAGAAGCAGTAGCTGTGACGTGATCTAATGGGAGACAGACACAAAAAGCTGGTGTAACTCAGCGGGTCAGACAGCATCTCTGGAGTGAAGGAATGGGTGACGTTTCAGGTCGTGACCCTTCCTCAGAGCCACAGAGGGGGAGCAGCGAGAGGGGATGTCGCAGAACTTCTTCAAAGTAGGCGTACCTTGAGGAGATTCCTACACATGATCTAATGGGTCTATACTTAGTTTGTTTGGGGTACTTTGCCACTGATTTCCTGCTGCTTCAGTCAAGCCTTTAGACGTGGACCCTATCCTGCAGATCAGAAGAAAGATGGTTTTCACCCAGAAAGTTGTGAATCTGTGGAATTCTCTGCCTCAGAAGGCAGTGGAGGCCAATTCTCTGGAAGCGTTCAATGGGAAGTTAGATAGAGCTCTTAAAGATAGTGGAGTCAAGGGATGGGGTACTGATTGGGGATGATCAGCCATGGTCACAATGAATGGCAGTACTGGCTCGAAGGGCCAAATGGCCTACTCCTGCACCTATTGTCCATTGTGACATTATACTACTTTTCCACCTTCAGATCGCGATGCAGCACAACATGGTTTGGGTACAGAAATGTCACTTATTCCTTTTCTCGAGACACTGCCTGACCCACTGCAATACTCCAACATTTTGTGTCTATCTTCGGTATAAACCAGCTTCTGCAGCTCCTTCCTCTACTAAAAAAAAAAAAAAATGATAGTTAATTCTTGATCTTAATCTGACCAGAGGAAGTTGTAGATACAATAATGAATTTTAAGACATTTGGACAGAGAAATGAACAGGAAGGGTTTACGGGGCTCTGGGTGAATCACAGGCAAGTGGGAATAGCCCGATTCACCAATTTAGTCAGCATGGAAAATGCGGGCCGAAGGGCCTCTTTCTGTGCTGTATTGGTCTATGACTGTAAGAAAGAGCTTCAAAGTCTCTCTACAATTCACTACAGATACAAACCGTGCTATAAGAGGTTGGTTGGAACATTGTGTTGTAAAAATTTTACTTATTTTGAATACGACAAGGATTTGGTAAAAACCATCTTTTACAGTAATTTTAGCCCTTTTTTTCCATAACCAGACCGATTATATTTTCATTAATTGGCAAATTCATTATAACCCCCCCCCCCCCCCCCCCCCCCCACCACCCCTAATATTTGCAAGCAGCATTTTCCATCATTGCTCAGGACAATTTAACATCACTCCGCTAACTATTTAAAAACTTAATGAGTTGCTGCACAGGACACACTCATCACCTTTAATTAAGTAAGTTTCTGACTGAAGAGGACTCTTTTAATTGAAACAAGCTTGCCCTTGTCTGTGTTGCCTCTGTTATGTCCCACAAAATTCAATGGGGGTGGCGTTTGCAAGCCTGCCTCTTCTGCGACGGATCAAGTGTTCCATCGGCAGAGGTCTCTCGGAGACTGCACATTGCATGTGCTGCCAACAGGTTTTGTCAGAGTCGAGATTTTATTTAAACATGAACCCTGAGGAATTCAGCGTATCTCATTAATTTAGTGAAGCGTACGTTTCGCCACTCGCACATTCTCTCCTGTCCAGAAACTAACAATGGCAAGCCCACATCATCACATGCACCCCCTGATCCCAATGGTTTGTAATATATCCTTACTTCTTGCTTCCTGCTAAATTGAAAACATATTTTTTTTCTGGAACATTTTAAAACATTACTGGAAAATTTCAGAAATGGGCAGATAGTACGAATTTCATTGAAGAAGGGTTTCGGCCCGAAACGTTGCCTATCTCCTTCGCTCCATAGATGCTGCTGCACCCGCTGAGTTTCTCCAGCATTTTGTGAACCCAAGAATTTCATTGTTCCTTTGCGGGATATATGACAATAAAACACTCTTGTGTCTCTTGGCTCTTGAAGTAGCCAGAAAGCAATAGGAGAGAAGAATAGCCGCAGAGTGGCGCAATGGTAGAGTTGCTGCCTCACAGCGCCAGGGACCCGGGTTCCAGCCTGACCACGGGTGCTGTCTGTACGGATTCTTACATTGTTGCTGCGATGTGGGTTTTCTCCGGATGCTCCGGTTTCCCCCCCACATTCCAAAGACATGTTGGTTTGTAGGTTTAAGAAGGAACTACAGATGCTGGAACAATCGAAGGTAGACAAAAATGCTGGAGAAACTCAGCGGGTGAGGCAGCATCTATGGAGAGAAGGAATGGGTGACGTTTGGGTCGGTTTCTCCAGCATTTTTGTCTACCTCAGGTTTGTAGGTTAATCGGTGTCTGTAAATTGACCCTGGTGTGTAGGATAGAACCAGTGTACAGGGTGGTGGTCAGTCGGTGTGGACTAAGTGGGCCGAAGGGCCTGTTTCCACGCTGTACCTCTAAATGAAATTACACTAAACTAATATTCAAGTAACTCAGTGGGACAGGCAGCATCTCTGGATAGAAGGAATGTGTGACGTTGCGGTTTGAGACCCTTCGTCAGACTGAAGGGTCCCGCTGAGTTACTCCAGCATTTGGTATCTATCTTCAGTGTAAACCAGCATCTGCAGTTCCTTCCTAAACTAATATTTATATTGTGTAAAGATACGCTACCTTAAAAGGGCTTTTGTTCATTGGAGTCACTTTAATTCATTACTTATCCCACTACTCTTGTCGTTTTTCTAATCTAATCCTGGAAAGATGAGAAATGTGGAATAATGAGGAGTGAACAGATTCACTGATAATTCTCAAATGTCAAAAATAATTGTCCTTGGGGGAAAAAAATATTTTCTACTAACATCTAATTTATTTATGGTTTGTCAGAAGTGTGAAATGGTTCCAGGTGTTTTGGGGAGGGGGGATTTGTTAGTTAACTTATTGGGCGAGTATCAAAATATTTGGGCAGTATTTCTTCATTGGATGCATTTAGCAATCCAGATTAAAATTTAACCTCCAATTTAATCTCTTTGACAGGCTTCGATATCACATTACAATATCAGTAAATTAAATGTGTGGGGAAGGAACTGCAGATACTGGTTTACACCAAAGATAGGCACTAAAAGCTGGAGTTACTCAACAGGTCAGAGAGCATCTCTGGAGAGAAGGAATAGGTGACATTTTGGGTCGAGACCCTTCTTCAGACTTCTGTGACCTGAAACATCACCTATTCCTTTTCTCCAGAGATTCAAAACTCCTGACGTTTTGAGTTACTCCAGATTTTGGATCTTCAGTAAATTAAATTTTTGTCATGAATTTGGCAGCTTTTCAGAAAGAATATTTTAATCCCTTTTGAAGAGCACAATTTTTAATTTGGTTAATATATTTGATTTTGACTTAAACATAAAAAACATTAAAAATGTATTAATCTTGTCCTTCACCTGTCAATAATTTTTTTTTTAAAAAGGCAACAAAATATGTTAATTTTGGTTTACATTGTTCAGCACTGTTTCTCAGTAATTTGTATTGAAATGGATTTAATACTTAGATTTAATACTTAAACATTCTTAGGGCTTGTCCCAGCAGCATACAACTCCATGCGATGAGCGCGACCTAACGTGTTCGCTTGAGCCGTCCGGCGTCGCGGGGCCGGTCCCACTTCGATCGCCGGAGCCGTGCGGAATTGTGCGGAGTTCGTCCCGACATCGCGCGGGGCTCCGAAAAACTGACCATGTTCAAAAACTCCGCGCGGCAACGGCTTGTCGGCTCGCAGTCGCCTCGACGCATTACACACCGCCTTGACGTCGTGCCTCCGTGACCCTCTCTGTAGGTGCCTCTGTGCCCCTCTCTGTGTGTCCCTCTCTGTCCTGGCGAACTTACCTTTAAGACTTCGCTCCAAGTTCGCTTCACTTTGCGCCGCGTTGCGCCACTCACCCGACCTCCGCGCGGCCCCCGCTGCCGGTTTGGTTGCGCTCTTCGCATGCAGGCGCATGCTGTTGGGAACGGCCCTGTACAGGGATCACCTGACCTCCGCGCGGCCCCCGCTTCTAGTTTGATCACGCTCACCGCATGGAGTCGGATGCTGGTAGGACAGGCCCTTTAGATCCAAAAGCAATATTTTGGGATCTTCATCAATGGCCACTAAGCAGTCACTACTGATTGTGATTAAATTAATCTGGGGACATGATTAGTTTTATGGATGGGATGTTTGCTGCCAGATAGAGGTTAAATTAACGCAAAATGTGCATGGAAACCTGATTTTGACTTGAAACTGCACAATATCTTGTGGCAGTTTCAGGTGAATACAAGAGAATGGTGGCAGAGCAGTAGAGTTGCTGCCTTACAGCGCCGGAGACCTTGGTTCGATCTTGACTACCGGTGCTGTCTGTACGGAGTTTGTACGTTCTCCCCGTAACCCGTGTGGGGTTTCTCCTGGAGCTACAGATTCTACCCACACTCCAATGACGTTCAGGTTTGTAGGTTAATTGGCTTGGTGTAAGTGTAAAATTGTCCCTAGTGCGTGTAGGATAGTGTTAATGTGCAGAGATCGCTGGTCAGGTGTGGACCTGGAGGGGTGAAGGGCTTGTTTCCTCACTGCATCTCTAAACTAAACTAAACTAAACTAAACTAAACTAAACTAAACTAAACTAAACCATTTCTCCAGGTTGAAGAAATCAAATACAAGAGGGAAGAACTTTAAGGTAAGGGGATAAAGGAAATGTGTAGGGTGTTGGGAGCAGAATGTGGCCTTTCCATTTGCTCCCACACAGGGCAAGCCTTTTACACAGAGAGTGGTTGGGGCCTGGAACACACTGCCAGGGGTGGTGGTGGAGGCAGATATGGTTGTGGTATTTAAGAGGCTTTTAGATAGGCAGGTGCACATGCAGGGAATGGAGGTCGTATATGGATCATGTGCGGGCAGTGGAGACTAGTTTAACTTGGCATCATTTTCAGCATGGACATTGCGGGCCGAAGGGCGTGTCCTTGTGCCTTATTCTTCTATGTTCTATGACCTTACCTGATGGAATCTCCAGAGAACAGAAATTAATCCTCTGCCCTTCATGCTAAATGTATGATGCTGAGAAAATGAGTCGGAAGGAACTGCAGATGCTGGTTTACAATGAAGATTGACACAACATGCTGGAGTAACTCAGCAGGTCAGGCAGCATCTCTGGAGAGAAGAAATGGTTGCATTTCAGGTCTAGAACAATGGGTCTGAAGAAGGGTCTCAACCTGAAATATCACCTATTTATTTTCTCCAGAGATGCTGCCTGACCCGCTGAGTTAGTCCAGCATGTTGTATCTATCTTCAGATACTTCTACACGTTGAACTCTACTTTTGACTACAATGGACCAACATTTAGAGACAGGTTTAACATCACTCTATTGTCAAATTTTTAAGAAAGGACACATTTTCACCCAGTATTGCATTTGTTAGTGCTATTCAGCAGGGAGAAGTTTGAGTGGTATATATTTATTTAGTTTTTACATGACCACTTCATTCAGTTTGATGAATTTCAAAAGAGCCTTAAAATATAAAATAATTAAGGATTATAATGTACAATGATTAAAATGTAAAATAAGTAAGGATTACAATTTAGAGTATTTTTTTTTTCTTTCCTTTGTAAAGCTGATATTCTGGGTTATCTTATGGATTGTATAGGATAGGCAAAAATAAGCTTTGTGGCTTCAGCCTATTCCTTTTTCAGTCATTGATTATGTGAATGTTGTGTGAAATGGATACAGTGTTGGTTCACATTCACACAGATTGTAAAGTTTTGTACTTTTTAATGTATGACCGAAATAAACTATTCATTCATTCATTCATTCATTCATTCTTATCCAATTTAACAGAGAACCTCAACTACTTGTATCCAGAGTAACAACTGGATAAACGGAAACAAGATTTAAGGAGGAGAGGGAAAATGTACAGCATGGTCATTAAACATGACTTGAATGATCATTCAATCATGGCATTATAATTAGGCAGCATAATATCATAAGATTGTTCCTATCATTATTAGAAGGTGTAATTTGTAAAAGAAAATCTTAAATAAACATTCACAATAAGTATTCTGCCGTTGTTACAGTAGGATCACTAAAATGTGGGCATGCTTATTCAGCAGCCCTGACTAATGAAAGGATGGAGCATGCCAGCTGATTCTCCGCCATTGCATTAATAAGGCCGGTTTCTATACATTTATCATCCATTAAAGATACACTAGTTAGCACCGTAACACCACCTACAACTAGACATTTGGGACATCTTGTCATATATTCTCCACATGGCTCGGCTTGCAGTTAGACTTGCCTTACAGCAGGAGTGACACCTTATATGAAACAGCACTAATTGTAAGATCTCAAGGGTAGTCATTGCTGCCTTGCTACTAACGCTGCAGCTTGTGACTTGGGAAAAGAATTTTGCCATGCTCGTGAATTCAGAAATTAAACAGTTCACATAAATGTCTACATATCACAACCAGGTAGCTCATAATCGGTAAGGAAAATTAATGGAACTGTATATTTCTGTATTGCTAATTCAAATGTTTTTTTTTTATGGCTGTGGATCTCAATGCCATGGTTTCCATAAACCGACTTATATAGCAATAATACGGTGCTCATTATCGGAACTGAAGGGGACCTTATTCTGAATTATTCTACTTGCTTGCTGCTGTGGCCTCTCTTGATCCTATTCTTTCAATTAAGTTTACTTTCTGAGAATGATAATGAAGGCTTCTTATCATTCTCAGGAGACAAAATAATGTGTTGAAGCTGTGACGTTTCAGAGGGGAATGATGCTGGTAAAGGGAGTCCCTCTGGCTGAAGTCCAATACTGGGATGTGTCAAAGACTCATAGAGTTACAGGGTGTGGAAACAGGCATGCCGACCAACAGGTCCCATCCACACCAGCCTCACCTGCCTGCGTTTGGTCCATATCCCTCTAAACCTATCCTAACCATGTACCTGTCTAAATGTTGTGATAGAACTACTTCCTCCGGCAGCACGTTCCATATACCCACCACCTGCTGTGTAAAAAAATTAGCCCTCAGGTTCCTATTAAATCTTTCCCCCGTCACCTTAAACCTATGTCCTCTGGTTCTCGATTCCAAGGTACATTGAAAAACTTTTTTTGCGGCCTGCTATCCAGTCAAGGAGAAGACTAAATATGATTACAGCCAATTGATCTATAGTACACAGATACAGGATAAAGGGAATAACATTTAGTGCAAGATAAAGCCTAGTAAAGTCCGATTAATGATAGTCCGAGGGTCTCCAATGAGGTAGATGGTAGGTCACGACTAATCTATAGTTGGTGATCGGATGGCTCAGTTGCCTAATGACAGCTGGGAAGCAACTGTCCCTTAACATGGAGGTATGCATATACTATACCTCCATGCATATTCCTAATCAAGATGATTATTGAATACAATCTTCTATAATAGGGGTCAATGAGGCTCTGAAATAATTGACATAGATGTTGGCCAACATGATCCACTGGGGTTATGTAAATATGTCACCATAATAGATACAAAGGTATGAGCATGAAAACCATGTAGAATGGTGACAGGTATATTTTACTGAAAGGAACGGCTTCAATGTTGTACATTCATTATTTCATTTCCAGTGAAATGCTTGTTGTTTGACCGCTCAACGTTCCAACTCTCCTGCCTGCTGGACCAGGCAAGATGTTACAAGCTGAAACTGTAACAGCCACCATGCTATCTTTTCATTGACAATTAAGTTGTTACTGTAAGTCGTCCAAACTTGTTCTGTCGCTCAGCAAGATCAAGTCGTCTTCCCACTTCCTTTATTTACTTTGCATGAAAAATACTTTCAGTTTCTTGCTTGAATGCCCCTCACACTAGAGGAAATTGGTTCTTGTTTTCACTATCTCAGCCCCAAAACATTTTGAACACAGTGATCATATTTTTTTTCATTCTTTCATGGTCGAGGGAATTAAATCGAGTTTTTATAGCCCCCCTCCCTTGTGCAATTTAACTCTTTAAGCAGCCTCAAGTATTCATAGATAAGACACAAAAAGCTGGAGTAACTCAGCGGGACAGGCAGCGTCTCTGGAGAGAAGGAGTGGGTGACGGTTCGGGTTGAAACCTTTCTTCAGACTTCTGAAGAAGAGCAAGGAAATTATTCTCCAAACTAGACAACAACACTTTGTGTCCAGGCTGTTTAATTGAGGGAAATTTACACTTAATTTCAGCAACTTTTTTTTTTTACACACAGGTGCTCCTCAACTTACGAAGGGATTACGTCCCGATAAACCCATTGTAAACCGAAAATATCGTAAGTTCAAAATGCATTCAATACACCAAACATTCTCTCTCTTCTGATAATGCCCCTGTCCCACGATGCGAGTTTGTTCAAGAATTCTCCCGAGTTTAAAAAAATATCAAACTCGTGGTAAGCACGGAGAATGAACGTAGCGGGTACGTCGGAGCTCGGGGACGTCTCTTAGCGGCTCGTAACGCTAACGGCAGGTACTCGGGAAGACTCGCTAACGGCAGGCAAGCTCGGGAAGACTCGTGAAGATTTTTCAACATGTTGAAAAATGTCCACGAGAGCCCCGAGTACCGACGAGTGGCCACTACCGTAAATCTCCGGGTTCGAATCAGGGCAAACGCGGGAGAGCTCTTGAAATGAACTCGTACCGTGGGACAGGGCTTTAAGGCTCGAGAATAGTGGGAGAGGTCACTGAGGCATCGACACTTGTTGATTGTTTAGCATGTATAGTGTTCTTCAGGAAGATTTCAAGTTTTGACTGCTCAGTTTGTTTATTCTTTTCATTATATATTTCCCTGTAGCGGGCAAGAGCATCCTGTATCCGCCTGGCAGTTTTTGCTAATCTCTCGTAATTGACGTCCACTTCCTCCAACATCCGTACGCCACTGCTGATGGCAGCAAACGCCTCCGCCAGTTTCTCTGTTGTGAACGTCTTCGGTTATTACTTCCTCTGCCTCACCTTCTTTACTTTTTTCTTCCTCCAGTCCGATCAGCTTCTCGTTGGAAAGTTCTACGCTGTGGACCAACGGCTCGCTGTCGTTGCCCGGCATCACCAGAGAGTATCGTACCGCATATCACTAGCCCGGGATCAAAATTCAAAATACGGTTTCTACTGAATGTGTATCGCTTTTGCACCATCGTAAAGTCGAAACATCGTAAGTCGAGGAGCATTTGTATCATTTTTTTGTATGGGTGATGATGGGGTAGAAGGGTAGTTTAAAGTGCGATTCGCCAAAAAAACCCCAACATATCTTCAAACTCGGCTTTGTGTGAAGAAGCCTGAAGAAGCGTCCTGACCCGAAACGTCACTCATCCTTTTTCTCCAGAGAAGCTGCCCGTCCCACTGAGTTACTCCAGCACTTTGTGCCTATCTTTGGTACAAACCAGCATCTGCAGTTCTTTGTTTCGACATCTCAACTTTGTGTGCAATTGGTTCTATCAGCTGATCAACAAGATCGGCAAAAGATTTTGAACATTTCAAAATCCAGCGGCGACAAAAAAACATGTTGCGACACTTGAAAAAAACACCGCGTAACATCGGTGACCTGATACGTCAGTCAATGAAGCCGGCAGCCGCCGAAAAATCTCGCCAAGTGGGACAGGCCCTTAACTCTTTCACATGAATCAGATTTATTCTGACAGCTTCTGTTTGTGCTTCCTGACTGATTTCTTCCGTATTGACGACTTTCAATACCGGTCGAGCAACATCTGCTTTATTTTCGTGAATTGCTGTCAAACTGACACTTGTTTGTGGAAGCTCAGAAGGCTGATAGTTAATATGTGTGATGAATGAAAGATGATATGCGGTTTATCTCCTCACAACAAGATGTCATTGGTGTTGACGTTATTGTCAAAATGCAAAATAACGTCGATTCTCGAAATCCAAAATATGCACAGAAAATAATGGAAAAATTCAGTAGGTGAATAAATAAATGTGAAACTAGAAACATCGACTTTCTTGGGCAGGAATAAACAAACACAGTCAGTGCCCATGTTCTACATATCACCAAAGAAAGCTCATCAACGCCTCGATTTCCACAAAAGGTTGAAGAGATTCAGAATGTTGACAAGGACTCTATTCTGCAGGTATACGGCAGAGAGCATACTGACTGGTTGTGTTATGGTTGGTTCAGCAACTCCACGAGCGGTAAAGTTGCTGCCTTACAGCGCCAGGGACCCGGGTTCAATCCTGACTACGGATGCTGTTTGTATGGAGTTTGCACGTTCTCCCCGTGACCTGCGTGGGTTTTCTCCAGGATCTCCAGTTTCCTCCCACACTCCAAAGACATGCAGGTTTGTCGGTTTATTGGCTTGGTACAATTGTAAATTGCCCCTTGTGTGTGTAGGAGAGTTAGCGTGTGGGGATCGCTGGTCGACGCAGACTCAGTGGGTCGAAGGGCCTGTTTCTGTGCTGTATCTCTAAAAACCTCGAATGCTCAGGAATAAAGGAGATTACAGGGAGTAGTAAACATTGCCCAGTCCATCGCAGGTACTGACCGCCCCACTAACAAAGGGATCTACCCGGCGTCTTACCTCAAATACGCAGCCAAGATCATTAAAGACCACACCGCCCTGGCAAAGCTCTCATTTAATTCCTATCGTCAGCAAGAAGATACAGGAGCCTGAAAACTACCAGCAACAGGTTTAAATATAGCTTGTCCCCAACAGGTCAGGTTGAGGGGAGGTCATGTGGGGGGAGTTCCCCCCGCCACGTGTACCGTGTAATCCCGTGCCACCTGCTCCATGGTCGGATGGTCGGCGACCAAACCGTCTCCCCCACCTGGTTTGCCAGGTGAGGAGGGGGCTGTGGTCCCCCAGCAGAACCAAAAACAAGACCTGTCAAAGGGCGGTTGAGCTTCTAGCGAGCCAACGGCCACCCACACTTCAGTAGAAGTTGCGATCACTGTCGTACACGGCATTGTAAGGGATGATGATAAAGCACACACACACACCAAAATCCTGTACTTTCAGACCCTACAACACGGAGGTTAGTATATCTGAGAAACATTGCAAGGGTAGTTTTGGTTTTGAAACCAATGGATCTTGATTCAACTCAACAAATAAGCCTTGAAGGTACACAAAAAGCTGGAGAAACTTAGCGGGTGCAGCAGCATCTAAGGAGCGAAGGAGATAGGCGACGTTTCGGGTCGAGACCCTTCTTCAGACTAGTTAGGAATCGGGGAAATAAGCCTTGAAATTTGGAAACCCCCCCGTCCACACTACTTGCTAAATCATGATCAGGGCATATATTCAATTGCTCTTTCAGACGGAATGGGGAATAGAGGGATTCCTTCTTATATTTTTTATCATCTCCCACTGTCATAATTTAGCATTAAGCATATCGCAATACTCACTCCAACTACAATAAACATAATGGATGGGAAAAGCTTTGGCCATGATAAGCTCTACAAAACTCTCTTGGCTCATAAATACTCAACTATGGTAGAGAATTATCACAAAATGGGAAACTGCAATTCATTAATCCTTCGTTGAACTATAGTCAGTAGCCCACCTGGCAATTACCTGCCTGTAACAGTTACAAATTCTTAGTTCAAACGTTCTTACTTTAATTTATAGATGGGGGATTATAGCAGTGAGTTCCTGTGCACACAGCGAGAGCGAAGAAACTGCACTTAATAGTGTTTTAACTTAATTCATCATTGCCTTAGTGATCTGCCATATTAACATTACATCTCTCCTGAGGTTGGGGCTGAGCAGATCCATGGGTAATCATATATGGAATAATATTATTGCAGCCATACCTAGCATCCTGTTCAAGACATTTATGGTACAGTAATTGGCAAGGAGGTGCCAGCACGGAAAAAATCCTCTATTTATCATCAACATGGTGCAGTTGACTGTATGGTTTTGTTTAGTTTAGAGATACTGTGCGAAAACAGGCCCTACGGCCCACCGAGTCCGCACCGACCAGCGATTCCCACACACTACTATCCTACACACACGAGGGATAATTTACATTTGTACCAAACCTATTAACCTGCAAACCTGGACGTTTTTGGAATGTGGGTGAAAAAACCAAAGTTCTTGGGGAGAGCCCACGCGGTCACGGGGTGAATGTATAAAAACGGAGTACAAACAGCACCCAAAGTCAGGGTCGAGCCTGGGCCTCTGACGCTTTAAGATGAACATTTGACAGCACCGGGCCGCTACTCACTGTAGTTTAGAAGGTTGAGAGGGGACCTCATTGAAACTTACGGAATAATGAAAGGCGTAGATGGAGGGGATGTGGAAAGGATGTTTCCCCTGGCAGGAGGATCTGGGACAAGTGGTCATAGCCTCAGGACTAATGGCGCTCTTTTAGAAAGGAGGAGGAACTTCTTTAGTCAGAGGGTAATTAATCTGTGGAATTCTTTGCCACAGAGGGCTGTGGAGGCCAAGTCAGTGGACATTTTTAAGGCAGAAATAGATAAATTCTTGATTAGAGCGGGTGTCAAGGCTTACGGGGAGATGGAAGGAAAATGGGATTAGGAGGCAGAGATCAGCCATAGTGGAATGGTGGAGTAGACTCGAAGGGCAGAATGTCCTAATTCTACTCCTATAACTTGCGGACTTGTAAGGCAGCCACTCTACCGTTGCGCCTCCAAGCTGCCCTAATCTTTATTTATCATTCTAACTTCTCTGGTTATCACGTGCAATGGAATTACTAAAAAGTTCTGTTTAGGATTAAATTAAAATATGATTATAGTGTTGCAAAGAATTCTGAAGGTAGACAAAAATGCTGGAGAAACTCAGGGGGTGAGGCAGCATCTATGGAGCGAAGGAATAGGTGACGTTTCGGATCGAGACCCTTCTTCTCAACCCAAAGAATTCTGATGCATCTCATCACAATAACTGATCTGTACACCTTGTGGCAACAATGAAGTTGAAACATTTTTGATGTATTAGTTGAAATAACCCATTTGTTTCAGTAATACCATCATTAATATCAAACTTAAAACCATTTCATTGGTGTGTGTATAAGTAGGACATGCATTCACTGGCACAGAACAAAGGAGAAGGGATTTAAAATATCTGCATCTGATGAGTAGTTGAATTAGAGGTTCACTGAATAGTGTGGTGGAGATAAAATATCCTGGCACAAGTAAAACCTAGTTGGATGGGCAAGGTTTTAAGTAAGTACGTTTTATTTAAGTAAGTAAGAGTATTGGCCAAGTATTCACATACAAGGAATTTGCCTTGGTGCTCCGCCCACAAGTAACAACATGACATACAGTGACAGTTACGAATGACTCCGAAAACACTATGGAGATACACCAGCAAGAATTGGAAAATAGAACTAAGTCAACAGTGCTTCTACCAAAGATGGACACAAAGTGCTGGAGTAACTTAACGGGTCAGCATCTCTGAAGAAAAAGGATGGGTGATGTTTCGTGTAGGGACCCTTCTTCAGACTGGCAATGATCTGACCCCAAACATCACCCATCTTTGTCCTCCGGAGATGCTGCCTGACTGGCACGCTGACCTACTCTTGCGCTTTGTGTCTATCGGCACAGTTGCTGCCTTACAGCACTTGCAGCCCCGGAGTCCTGGGTTCGATCCCAAGTGCGGGTGCTGTCTGTACGGAGTTTGTACCTTCTCCCCGTGGCTGGGTGGGTTTTCTCCAAGATCTTCGGTTTCCTCCCGCCTTCCAAAGACGTGCAGGTTTGTACGCTCCACACAGACAGCAGCCGAGGTCAGGATCGAAGCCGGGTCTCCGTGCCGCCATTGCAGCATCATTTTCCTGGAAACCCAAAGGCAGTCTGTTAACGTGGAGGTATTCATACCTCTCTGTCTGGGAGGTCAAGTGTCTCCCATTCACTTGCAAAGCAGGCAGGCTAAAAGGTTTTTACTCTGAAGTAGCAGTTCCTGAATAATTACTATGGGGTTAAGGTAAGTGAATTGCAGATGACTCACTAATCGATGCTGCCAAGTATTCAAACAAGAGGTTTAATGGCCTACACACTCTCCAGAGAAGTGGTGAGTACATCAAGACATCTTTCAAAGTTTGAACATCACATTTGCTGCTCAGGCATAAAGTATATTAAGGTCAAAATTAGTTTATCCAGTCAGTGGCTTATAGAGATGCCAACTTTCTGGTCAAACTGAATCATAATTGTTGGTCAGGCGCTCTCACCCCATTCGAGAGCAATTTGGTGAATTTGTGATTAAACAAGTGATATCAAACGCCAAAAATAAAATCTTTATTTTGCTGACTTTGGTTTTTTTTGTTGTTAAAGTAATGATTCTATTTCAAATGTTATGTTGTAGGGGGGGTCCAGTCACCAGTTTTCCGGCGACCTGCTACCACTATGACAGTCTATGACAGTCGCCTAAGAATAGCCTGAGTGGGACAGGCTCTCAAGATTATTGTTCTCATCTTTGTGAGAGAAAGTAGCATTATATCATCTGCCCAGGATTGGGCAGAACAAGACAACGCACTAACTAACTAACCTCAACGGGAACAGAGAAATTCCAATCAAATAATAATTCTGTGGTAGAAATTGTGATGGGCAAGGTCGCAAGGTCATAAGGTCATAAGGAATAGGAGTAGAATTAGGCCATTCGGCCCATTAAGTCTACTCCACCATTCAATCGTGGCTGATCTATCCTAACCCCATTCTCCTGCCTTCTCCCCATAACCTCCGACACCCGTACTATTCAAGAATCCATCTATCTCAAGCCTTTCTTGACATCCTCTGAGTGAGGGCTACATGTATGTATTTATGTATGTACTTAAACTATGAACCAATGTTGTATAACGTTAGTACCTCCACCAATGAAGCACTTTGGCCAACGAGAATTGTTTTTTAAATGTGCTATATAAATAAAAGTGACTTGACTTGACTTAAAAATATCCACTGACTTGGCCTCCACAGCTTTCTGTGGCAAATAATTCCACAGGTTCATCACCCTCTGACTAAAGAAATTCGTCCACATCTCCTTCCCAAAAGAACGTCCTTTGATTCTGAAGAATTATGCGATTACTGACATAAATACCGTAAAATGCACCAACATAACAAGTTGCAATACAAGGGGATCTTATCCTAAATCATCTTGTCCAGTTGTGAAAGAAAATCTGTCCCTAACCATTCCCGAACAAGGTGAACATAAATTGTATCAAAAATAATGAAAAGAGCTCCTTTGACAGGAAAAATGTTCCCGATGTTGGGGGAGTCCAGAATCAGGGGGTCACACAGTTTAACAATAAGGGGTAGGCCATTTAGGACTGAGATGAGGAAAAACTTTTCCACCCAGAGAGTTGTGAATCTGTGGAATTCTCTGCCACAGAAGGCAGTGGAGGCCAATTCACTGGATGTTTTCTCTCTCGAGTTAGATTTAGCTCTTGGGGCTAATGGAATCAAGGATATGGGGAAAAAGCAGGAACGGGGTACTGATTGTGGATGATCAACCAGGATCATATTGAATGGCGGTGCTGGCTCGAAGATTTGAATGGCCCACTCCTGCACCTCTGTTTCTATGTTTCTATGCTCCATGTTGTAAAATAACTAATTAGCTGTGAAGTACTGACATCGCTCCGCAAAATGTAAACATTGCAATCCTAATGCACATAATCGGTGTCACTGGTATAATTTGTTTTGAGGAAACTCTTAAAAAGCTATGTTGAATTTGAATTAAATCTTTGTAGCCAGACTTGCCGGCAATTACTCTGTAAAGCAGTTCATAACATACCTAATCCAATACTTTTTAGCAATATTTATAGATTAACTAGCAATTAGTGTTTAGGAGGAATTTGATCAGCCATGATCATATTGAATGGTGGTGCTGGCTCAAAAGGCTGATTGGCCTACTCCTGCAACTATTCTCCACGTTTCCATATTTTACGTTTGACAGCCTGGCACTGATCATCTAAAGGCTTCACATTTCATTGCATTAGAAAATAGATTTTACATTTTCCTTGATCTTTGTCCCCATCTGATGTCTCGATTCTTATTTTACCCATCCATATCTCTGCGTCTCCCTCTCCCCTGACTCTCAGTCAGAAGAAGGGCCTCGACTCGAAACGCACCCATACCTTCTATCCAGAGATGCTTCCCACCTCCCACTGAGTTACTCCAGCATTTTGTGTCTATCTTGGGTGTAAACCAGCATCTGCAGTTCTTTGCTACACCGTACAGCACAGGAACTGTTCCTAAGCAGACAATGCAGACAAATTAGTGACCTAATTCCACTCCTATGGTCCTGTGGTCATAGGAGTGGAATTGACCACTCCTTTGCAAATCAGACAGGGGAGGAGCGACTTAAGGTCAGCGATATATTTATCACCCCACTTACCTTTACCCCAAATACCCCAGGAGTTTGTACATTCTCCATGTGACCTCATGGGTTTTCTCCGGGTGCTCCGGTTTCCTTCCACATTCCAAAGATGTGCAAGTTTGTAGGTGAATTGGCTTCTGTAAATTGTCCCTAGTGTGTTGGATAGAACTGCTGCACGGGTGATCATGAGTCGGGGTGGACTTACTGGACGAAGGGCCTGTTTCCATGCTGTATCTTTAGTTTATTTAGGTTAGAGATGCAGTTCAGAAACAGGGCCTTCGGCCCACCAAGCCTGCACTGACCAGCAATCTGCCATACATTGGCGACAATTAGCCTACAAACCTGTATGTCTTTGGAACATGGGAGGAAACCGGAGCACCCGGGGAAAACCCACGTGGTCACGGGGAGACCGTACAAGCTCCAAACAGGCAGCGCCCCTAGTCAGGATCAAACCCGGGTCTCTGGCGCTGTAAGGCAGCAACTCTACCGCTGAATCACTACATCGTGCCGAATCACTACACTAAACTGAACTAAAGTAAACTCAACTCAACTCAAGTCCATGAATTTCTGACTACTGGATTCTAAGCAGAAAATAATCAGGCTGCTTTACAATAGACAATAGGTGCAGGAGTAGGCCATTCGGCCCTTCGAGGCAGCACCGCTTTGAGGCAGCACCGCTTACAACCAGCTTAGGTTGATTGTATAACCATGGAGTTGCAATAAAGCTTGGCACAATACTGTGTTGAGCTGTAAATTTAGATCAAATGGTAAAGAAGGGAGGGTAAGAATGGAAATATTTGACAGAATATTAAATATTTCTGTTTAATATTCAGCTTTGTCACACAGAGGGTGGTACGTATATGGAACGAACTGGCAAATTCAGCTGTTAAATCTTTCCCCTCTCACCTTCAACCTATGCCCTCTAGTTCTTGACCCCTCTGCCCTGAAAAAATGACTGCGCATTTACTCTATCTATTTCCCTCATCATTATATACACCTCGATGAGATCACTACCCAGACTCCTAGCTTATAAAATGTTAGATGTGCCGTTGGTTAAGAAATAATCGATATTTGGTCATTTTAGTTAGGAAATGATTAAAAAACTTAAAGTCCTCGGAGTACAGAAGGACAAATTGTTGGACGAAAGAAAACATGAAGAAATGGGCTTGATCATTTGATCTAGAGTCAATAGATCTAAGCTGCAGTCTGCCGCACTGTTGTAGCAGTCGGCTTATATGACTTGGTGTTTTCACTGGTTCTTTAACAGAGCAGTTGTTCAAGTTCAAACATTGTTGGTAATCAGCATGACAAATAGATCTGATATGTTTAGATAAATTCCTGCTCGGCTTTAGTTTAGTTTAGAGAAACAGCGCAGAAACAGGCCCTTCGGCCCACTGAGTCCATGCCGACCAGCGATCCCCGATCATTAACACTATCCTACACACACACGAGAGAACAATTTTTATATATATACACCAGGCCAATTAACCTACACACCTCTACGTCTTTGGAGTGTGGGAGGAAACCGAAGATCTCGGAGAAAATGCATATGCAGAGTATCAAATATACTGAAATTGATTATATTTGCCGATGATACGAATATATTTTGTTCCGGTGACAATTTGAAGCAGCTTTTGGAGGTCATCACATCAGAAATGAATAAATTAAAACAGTGGTTTGATGTCAACAAATTGTCTCTAAATTTAAGCAAAACAAAGATTAAGCTACTTAGAAAACATTTAAAAAAACCCTCAAGTACAATTGAAAATAGATAACATAAGTATAGAAAGAGTATATGAAAATACATTTCTTGGTGTGATCTTAGACCACAAAATCTGCTGGAAACCACATATAAACCACATCAAAGCAAAGCTGGCACGGTCTATAGTAATATTGGGAAAATCAAGACACATTCTGGACCACAAATCATTACATACTCTGTATAATACACTCATATTGCCATATCTGAGTTACTGTGTGGAGATATGGGGTAACACCTACAAAACCAACCTACAGCCGTTATGTACATTCCAAAAAAGAGCAATAAGACTTATCAATGACGTTGGATACCTTGAACATACCAATTTATTATTCTTAAAGTCACATACACTGAAGTTCACCGATCTGGTTAAATTTAAGACTGCACCAATCATGTACAAAGCAAGAAATCATTTACTTCCAGGAAATATACAAACACTGTTTATGGAAAGACAGGGTGGGTATAATTTGAGAGGGGAACTTAATATTAAAAAAACTCAACGTCAGAACAACTCTTAAAAGTATGTGCATAGCAATCTGTGGGGTGAATTTGTGGAATGGTCTGGAACAGGAGATAAATTAGCACAAACATAATTCTGTTAAAAAAGATGTACAAACACACATTTTTTAAAGGATATTGGGATGAGGATAGGTGATTGTGAGTGGGATATTTGTTATACTGATTGTATTGGGAAGGGTGATTATAGGGTGATGGGTTGTATATATGACTAAGAGATACTGTATAGTACATGAGGGTTTTTTCTTTTCTTTTTTCATTTTTTCTCTTTTTTTGTATGGCTTTGTAAATATTTGATTAGTGTATAAATGTAAATAATTTGGTGTACATATAGCTGCTGGTGTACATATGGTCGACATATAGCTGCTAAATTTGTATAAGATAATTATAAGCAGTTGAATAAGGGGTGGGAATTAATAAGCTTTGGCTTCTTCCTGCTCCTTTTCGGACACATACGGTTTCATTTATTTATAGATACTGTTTATGACACTTTATAAATATTCTTGTTTTGTTTCACACTTGCTTTTTATTGTTTTATTCTGTGCGAAATAAAGAATAAAATAAAAATAAATAAATAAATAAAAATCCACGCAGGCCACGGGGAGAACGTGTAATCTCCATACAGACAGCGCCCGTAATCGGGATCGAACCGGGGTGTCTGGCGTTGGAAGTGCTGTGAGGCAGCAACTCTACCGCTGCGCCTCCGTGCCGCCCACCTCTTATATTTTAGAATCTAAATAAAGATCAACTTAATTTGATTTTGCACTGATTTCACTGACAGTTCCACGCAAATGCAATCATCTACCATCTATCATTTAATACATGCAACAAACTTGGCTATTAGGGAGCGGATGCTGTCTGTTAAAAGAACAAGAAAAATGGAAGTCAGAACAATACCAAAACCTCCTGAGAGTGGAAGTTTGTTTGCAAGGGAGATGCCATTAAACCAAGTAAATATTCACTGCAGAGAGACACAACATGCTGCAGTAACTGCTGATCACAGAGGAGGTGCAGGAGAGAGGATGTTGCAGAGCTCTGTCTGGGATCTCACTATACCACCATCTATATCTCTCGTTTCCCTTTCCCCTGACTCTCAGTCTGAAGAAGGGTCTTGACCCGAAACGTCACCTTATTCCTTCTCCCCAGAGACGCTGAGTTACTCCAGCTTTTTGTGTCTATCTTTCGTATAAACCAGCAACTGCAGTTCCTTCCTAAATATGCACTGCAGTTCTTTTGCTGGCTATTAGGTAGTTGGCTTCTTTAAGCAATTTGTTTGAAGCAGCATGGGGCGGCACAGTGGCGCAGCGGTAGAGTTGCTGCCTTACAACGCTTGCAGTGTTGGAGAACCGGGTTCGATCCCGACTACAGGTGCTGTCTGTACAGAGTTTGTACGTTCTCCCTGCTCTGGTTTCCTCCCACACTCCAAAGGTGTACAGGTTTGTAGGTTAATTGGCTTGGGTTTGTACATTTGGTATAAGTGTGTAAATTGTCACTAGTGTGTGTAGGCTTGTGTTAATGTGCAGGGTCAGTGTGGACTCGGTGGGCCGAAGGGCC
Source organism: Okamejei kenojei (assembly GCA_035221665.1). Taxonomy (NCBI): domain Eukaryota; kingdom Metazoa; phylum Chordata; class Chondrichthyes; order Rajiformes; family Rajidae; genus Okamejei; species Okamejei kenojei. The sequence continues at coordinate 25,617,845 of CM069164.1, forward strand.
TGTTTCCGCGCTGTATCTCTGAACTAAACAGCAGTGGATACAGAACTAAAACGCATCTTCGAAGAAATTCCAAGTCCTTGCTCCACAGCCAAAAGACTCGGGCAATTTTTTAAATGAACGCTATTATAATCAAATAATGCACCAGATTTCTAAAGGAGAGGAGACCTGGTCCTGGAAGCTGAGAGCAGATGATTAATTATTGGTCACACCTCAATGACTCCTGTTCACACAAACGTGATGAAGAAAGATTAGCTCTGCTGCAAATGCCATTATAATTCTAGCTGACACACAACCTTGGTGATTAAAGTTGCAATCACACTGAACGAACTGTGCCTTGCTGGTGCCTGTGATATTAATTATGGTCTCAATGGTCATTAGGCCCTTCTCATTCAGTGACTGTGTTGGGAAACACTTTTTGCACCTTAGATAATTAAGTTCTCTCATCTTCAATAAATATTTAAATTCATATTGGAACATGAAACATCCAGTTGTCACTTTACCAACAATACAAATAAGATTGCCTTATGCACTTCATGTAATCTGCAATTTTTTTCATCATAAGCATTCTTGAAGTAATCCCTGGAGGTTAAATGTTTTATAAAAACGTTCAGTTCAGTTTAGTTTATTGTCACGTGTACCGAGGTACAGTGAAAAGCTTTTTTTACGTGCGAAGCAGTCAGCAGAAAGCCAATACATGATCACAATCGAGCCACTTGCAGTCTACAAACACATGATAAGGGAATAACGTTTAGTGCAAGATAAAACCAGCAAAGTCCGATCAAGGATAGTCCAAGGGTCACCCGAGAGGTAGATAGCTTTTTTACTGTTAAATTATTTTAATGTAGCCGATAAACCTGTCATATATTTGAATAACTGAAAAATAACTTATAGAATATTAGTCGTGCAATAGGTTAACAAATATTCGTCATTTGGTGATGTTATTTAGCAGATGATTTTTTAAAAAAAACTTAGGAGAAGATTTAGAGGTTAATACTTTTCAAGATGATGAATAATGAAGGTGAAAAGGCACATTCTCTCGAATTTTGGTGGCAATGTGAAGCGTGCGTGTGTCAGGCGTGGAAGGGATGATGTCGATATTCTGGAAAACCCCCCTCACAAGGCACCTGAACCCCAGCCCTGCCAGAGGCATCCCCACTGCACCCCTGTGACACACTATCTACCATGTTATCCGTTCTGCCGCGTCGAGCAGGGTTGTCGTTGGATTCCTGCCAATTAGTGCAAATTCATGGTAATTTTATGCTTTGGATGCTTTTCCGCTGGGAACAAGACTGAGGCTGCCCAGACTCATTTTGCTTGTGATACCTGACAACTGTCAGAAAGCAGGAACCCTCATCATCTCTGTCTGGATCAGATTCAAACTTGGATAGCAAAAGGTGAAAGCGCAGGGGTTTTTTTTTTTAGAACTGTCCTCCAATGCAGCTTGCCACACAGTCCCCCTAGTAACAAATTATTCAGAGCACCATCTCCTCACAGATACAGTTTGATAGATATTGTTTATGACTCTCTCATTAAAACCGTATAAAAACTCTCTGTTGTACGCTATCTATTCCAACCAGCTTTCAGATGTCTCTCAAAGAGAGTGTTATACATGGGCTCTACATGTATGTATTTTACCAGTGAATGACAGTGCCATTGTAACAATGTTGGCACTTGGTTAAATATGTAGGTTATGTTCAATAATAAAACTTGTAAGAAATTTTCTTCTACTACTTTGAGTTCTGTTTTATTTAGAGAAGTATAAACCATAACTATAACTACTATATTTACTGATCCTGGAAAATGTACCTGTAGGAAGGAACTGCAGATGCTGGTTTAAGCCGAAGGTAGACACAAAATGCTGGAGTAACTCAGCGGGATTGGCAGCATTTCAGGATAGAAGGAATAGGTGACGTTTCGGGTCGAGACCCTTCTTCAGTCTGAGATGCTACCTGTCCCGTTGAGTTACTCCAGTATTATGTGTCTATCTTGGATCTCTGTGTGGAAATGTTGTTCCTCAGGTTCCTATTAGTAAGGTTCTTAATACCATCGGTGGTAAGGAAGGCAAATTCAATGTTAGCATTTATATCAAGAGGGCTGGAATACAAAATTAGAAATGTAATGCTGAGGCTCTACAAAGCACGTCAGGCCGTATTTGGAGTACTGTGAGCAAATTCGGGCCCCATAACTTAGGAAGGATGTACTGGCTCTGGAGAGGGTCCAGAGGAGGTTTACAAGAATGATTCCAGGAATGAGTGGGTTAGCGTACGATGAGCACTTGACAGCACTGGGCCTCCACTCGGTGGAGTTTAGAAGGTTGAGGAGGGACCTCATTGAATAATGAAAGGCATAGATAGAGTGGATGTGGAAAGGGTGTTTCCACTGGTGGGTGAGTCTAGAACTCATAGCCTCAGAATTAAAGGGCGCTCTTTTACAAAGGAGGTGAGGAGGAACGTCTTTAGTCAGAGGGTAGTTAATCTGTGGAAGTCATTGCCACTCATTCTCCGGCTGCTCTGGTTTTGTCCCACACTCCAAAGACGTGGGTTTGTTGGTTAATTGGCTTCTGAAAATTGTAAATTGTCCCTAGTGTGTAGGATAGTGCCAGAATACAGTCTGATCGCTGGTCAGTGCAGATTTGGTGGGTCACAGGGGCCTGTTTCCACACTGTATCTCTAAAGTATAAAGTCTAAAATCTAAAGTCCAACCTTCTAGCTGTGCACTCTAATGTTGAATGTTCCCAACCCGGAGGAAAAAGTTCTGACTATTTACCCTATCTATGTCTCCCGAATTCCCTGATATTTGACACTCGGCTGTCCAGGAATGAACTCGCTGCCCAAAATAATCTCATTCTAATTGTAAAGTTTGGTTCCAACTATGGAATAGTATTATTGCAGATGGGAACATATGGCTTGGGATACAGCAAGCAACTTCATAAAAGCAGGGAACGGCAAATGAACTATGACTTTAAATTGGAGATCAATAATTAATTATACTTACTGACCTGATCTATATGAAGGTATTGCAGAATGGCAAAGCAGCTGTTGATGACTTGATCAATTAATTCACCTGTTGTAACAATCACTTGGAACCATGTGGTACGGTGGCAGAGAGTAGTTTACTTGCTGTTCAGGTTTGTGAATCTGTCAATTTACATTGCCTTTTTAAAGGTAGCAAATAAAAAGAGACACATTCTGCATTCGAGGTGAAACACCAGTTGAGAGGCTGTTACCTGTGAATAAAGTTATGGGAAGAAATGCCCAGTGATTTGGTTTTAAATTAATGGCAAGAGTAGCAGGTGATTGTGCAGTGCTGTGAATTCCCTGATTATAATCCCCATTTTAATTAGATTGTTCATCCTTCTTGGGGTTAGCTACAGGGATTACGGCAGTTAGAAGACCATCTCTTATTGATCATTGTATCCAGCTGGGAGTAGTGGCTTCTCACAACAAGTTCGCTCCTGCATTTTATAAATCAAGGCAAGCGCCCCTTGGTCTGAGGGCATTGATCTGTGACTCTGTTGCTGCCTGGTACACAGTGTACAAATAGCACGGTGGCGCAGCTGGTAGAGCTGCTGCCTCTCGGCGCCGAAGACACGGGTTCGATCGTGACACCGAGTGCCGTCTGTGTGGAGTTTGCATGTTCTCCTTGTGACCGCGTGGGTTTCCTCCGGATCCTCCGGGATTTCTCCCACATCCCAAAGATGTACAGGTTTGTAGGCTAAGAGGCAACAGTGGTTTATTGTCACATGTCCCAGACGGAGCAATGAAAATCCTATTTGAGCAACACAACAGAATATGTAAACATAGTCCACTGTAATCAATATGATAAATGAGAAAAAGTTCAGTATTAATATCACATACATACATATTTCATATATCACACACACACACACACACACACACACACACACACACACACACACACTCACATCTTATAACAAACAAACAATAATAGTGCAGAAAGATAAAACCATTGATCCCAAGACAATGTAGTTCAGAGTTTATTTGCAGGTTGTAATGCTTTTAATAGCTAAAGGGAAGAAGCTGTTCCTGAACCTGGACGTTACAGTTTTCAGGTTAGTTGGCCTCTGTAAAATTGCCCCTAATGTGTAGGGAGTGATGAGAAAATGGGATAGCATAGAACTAGTGTAAACGGGTGATTGATGGTTGCCATAGACTCGGGGGGAAGCAAAGGGCCGGTTTCCATGCTGTATCTCTAAATTAAACTAAGCAGCTGGTTAAAGCTGAACTGAGGGTAATATCACGAAGCTAATAGCAACATGAAAAAAGACCAACTCATGCAAGGCTAGAGATGTTAACTCAGCTTCTCTCCCCACAGCTGCTGCTCGCACTGCTGAGTTTGTCCAGCCATTCATATTTTAATTCCAGGAGAATATAGAGTGAGAATTGGATAGAATTGAGCTGACGATGTGGTAAAAGGCCGCAACCATTCAAATCATTACTACAGACAGCATCTCTGCAGGACATGCATAGGTGATGTTTCGGGTCGGGATTCTTCTTCAGCCTGGAATAGAAAAACACGTAGAATGGTACAAAAACACCAAAGACCAGAGGGCACAGCTTCAGAGTAAAAGGACATACCTTTAGAATGGAAATGAGGAGGAGTTTCTGTGGCCAGAGTGTGGAGAATTTGGGGAATTCATTGCCACAGATGGCGGTGGAGGTCAAGTCATTGGGTATTTTATAAAGCGGAGATTGCTGGCTTCTTGATTAGTAAGGGTGTCAAAGGTTGCGGGGAGAAGGCAAGAAAATGGGATTGAGAGGAACGTATAGATCAACCATGATTGAGCGGAGGAGTAGACTTGATGGCCCGAATGTGGAGGAGCATCAAGAAAGATCATGCTTCTGCATTCTACAGGATTGAATTCTGGGAAAAGGAACAAGAACGTTGATGCAATACGATATACAAGAGTGACTAGTCAAAATAATTCAACTCCTTCAGTTTAGTTTATGTACCCATGTATAGTAACATTGATCAGGCATAACTATTGGGCAGTCACCTCTGAGGTGATTTCCTCTCATTTGTCGCTCAGAATGCGTTTTCTGACGATAGACACAAAATGCTGGAGTAACTCAGTGGGTCAGGCAACATCTCTGGAGAAAAGGAGTAGATGATGTTTTGGATCAGAAGGTAGTAAGTGGTTTGAACAGAATTAGGCCATATGACCCATCAAGACTACTCCATCATTCAATCATTGCTGATCTTTCACTCCCAGCATCTATCAGCATTACATCCTTGTTTTTATATTCTAGCCCTCTTGAAGTAAATGCGAGCATTGCTTTCCCCTAATTCTCAGTCTGGAGAAGGGTCTCGACCTGAAACGTCACCTAATCGTTTTCTCCAGAGATGCTGCCTGACCCGTTGAGTTACTCCAGCATTTTGTGTCTATCTTCGGTATAAACCAGCATCTGCAGTTCCTTCCTACACACAGGTTTTCCGGATCTCGGTGTTAAATTCTTCATTGGATGACTGCTATAAAGAACAAAGTTCAAACTAATTTTCAGTATATAGTGTTAACATAACCAACCACAATCATAGAAAGGACCTTTCTTAAACGTACGCACTAATTGTATCACATTAGCTTAAATTAGATTGTTTAAAAGGCAATCATTCTGCAGACAGGGCAATAGGAATAGCGTGTCATTGGTCATGTGTTTGCATTTAACTGGATGGCTATGGGTTGATTTGATTTGAATAAGAACAGGTGGAATTCAAATTAGTGGCCCCACAGGTATTAATCAAATGTAATGATTATCTCAAATGACGACAGGCAATTAACTTGATTTTGCATATGCTGCTTTTATTCAGTGCACAAGACATTATAAATAGAGTGGAAATGATAGGAACTTAAAATCATTGCTATTGTTGAAGAAAATTCACTGGGAAAATTATGGATTGTAAACTGGGTAAATTTCACGAACAGTACCGTACATTGTTCCCGATGTTGGGGAGGTCCAGAACAAGGGGTCACAGTTTAAGGAAAAGGGGGAAATCTTTTAGGACCGAAATGAGAATAACATTTTTCACACAGAAAGTGGTGAGTCTCTGGAATTCTCTGCCACAGAAGGTAGTTGAGGCCAGTTCATTGGCTATATTTAAGAGGGAGTTAGATGTGGCCCTTGTGGCTAGATGGATCAGGGGGTATGGAGAGAAGGCAGGTACAGAATACTGAGTTGAATGATCAGCCATGATCATATTGAATGGCAGTGCAGGCTCAAAGGGCCAAATGGCCTACTCCTGCACCTATTTTCTATGTTTCTATGTTTCTCTTTACAGGAAACAGGAACTGTGCATACCAATCGTGATGCCGTTAAACTCCCCCGCCTGTATGTGATCCATATCCTTCCATTCCCTGTATATCCATGTGCTTACTCAAAAGCCTTTAAAAAGCCACTGTTGTATCTGCCTCCACCACCGCCCCTGGCAGCACGTTCCAGGCACCCACCACTCTCTGTAAAAACGTAGCCCCGCACATCTCCTTTAAACATTATCCCTCTTGATGAGAATCAAACAGCAAGGAAACAGGCCATTTGGGCCGACTTGCCCACACCAACCAACATGTCCCATCGAAACTAGTCCCACCTGCCTTTGTTTGGTCCATATGCCTCTAACCCTGTCCTATCCATGTACCTGTCTAAAGGGCTCTTAAGCATTGGCATAGTCACCTTAAAGCTAGTCTTTGATATTTCAATCTTGGAAAATAGGTTCTGCCTGTCTACCCTACCGGTGCCTCTCGTAATTTAATATACTTCTATCGTGTCTTGCTTCAATCTCCGACGTTCCAGAGAAAACAATCCAAGTTTGTGCAACCTCTCTTTGTAGCAAATACCCTGGTGGTTCTGGTTAACCTATCTGCAGATTCTCCAAAACTCACATTCCCCTTGTGATCGGGCGACCAGAACTCCAAATGTGTGTAATAGCCTGCATCTGTGGAATGGAAAATTCAGACAATCGATTGTAGAAGTTGGGAGTTTATTTTGCTGCTGTACAAGACATTGGTATGGCCTCATTTTCTTTAGTCAGAGGGTAGTTAATATGTGGATCTCATTGCCACAGAGGGATGTGGAGGCCTAGTCATGGATATTTTTAAGGCATAGACAAATTCTTGATGAGAACCAGTGTCAAGGATTATGGGGAGGAGGCAGGAAAATAGGATTTGGAGGCAGAGATCAGCCATGATTGAATGGCGGAGTAGACTCGATTGGCCGAATGGCTTAATTCTCCTCCTGTAACTCACCCTGTTACAGGAAAGATGCTGGAAAGGGTGCAGAGAAGATTTACGAAGATGTTGGCAGGACTCGAGGGCCTGAGTTATAGGGAGAGGTTGGGCAGGCTTGGAGTGCAGGAGGATGAGGGGTAATCGTCTAAAGGTGTAAAAGATCACGAGAGGAATAGATAGGCTAAATGCACAGTCTTTTACCCAGATTTGGGGATTCAAGAACAAGAACATAGGTTGGAACAGAATAGAACACTTATTGGCACAAGTGACTGAAGGAGGAAAGTTTAATAGGAACCCGAGGGGAAACTTTATTTACACAAAGTCAAGTTAAGTTAAGTCACATTTATTTCTATAGCACATTTAAAAAACAACTCTCATTGACCAAAGTGCTTTACATTTGTTATAAGAGTAGTATACACAAGCAGGCTACATACATATATACAAATAGCCCTCACTCAGAGGACGTCAGGAAAGACTTGGGAGAACAGATACGTTTTTAGACTAGACTTAAAGGAGTCGATGGAGGGGGCAGTTCTAATGGGGAGGGGGATGCTGTTCCACAGTCTAGGAGCTGCGACCACAAAGGCGCGTGTGTACATGGAACTAATTTCCAGATGAGGTAGTTGAGGCAGGTACTATCACAATGTTTAAAAAATATTTGGACAGGTACATGGATAGGATAGGTTTAGAGAGAGATTGGCCAATTCACCACAATCAGAAGGGTCCCAACCCATTCATATAATTCAGAGATGCTGCCCGACCCGCGGAATTACTCCAGCACTTTGTGTCTTTTTTGTTGAACCAGCGTCTGCAGTTCCTTGCGTCTCCAAGGATACATCGTGTTTGATATTCAATGCTGCACACTTTGCTGCAACTCATTTAAATTAGTTTGCTTCTCTGCTTTTGCCTATTCTCATTTTTATCTCATCTGCAATGTTTTTTACCACAACCTTTTGATCTATAATCCATAGCATTATTACTGACTATAATGGATTATGTTTATCTTTTAAGTCAATACTGTGTAAGTGGCTATAATTAATTATCATATATATCAGAGTTCACCTAATCAATGAACTGCTTACAAGCTGTGTGACCCAAAATAAATCTCAAATAATAAATAGCCCAGAAATGGAAAAAGCATGTTTCTTTTCAGTACAATTCCTAGTTCCAATCGGCAATGTACAATTGCCTAAATATTCCTATTTTCTAATTTCTAATAAAATATTCCTAAATTGGAATAAATTTTCCTTAATTCTGCTTCCCCTATTTAAATACAGTTATATAGTTTTAATGTGCCTTTATTTGTAATAGTTTTAGTTATGCTAGTTAAGCGATCACATCTAGTCTTTATCTTTCAAGATTTCAGCTCGGATGGAGGCACTTTCAGCCTGACTGATCTTACCAGATCCCATCTTACCTACAACCACAAACCATTTTTTCCAACAGATTCCAGGAAGGTTGATTTTTATCCTCAGGATAAAAAGTGGAGGGCAGTGGAGGGAGGGGGAAGGGGGGGGGGAAGAATGCTTGAAAAGAGAGGTTGAGGTGGGATAAAGTCTTGGCAAGTGATAGGAAGGAACTGCAGATGCTGGTTTACATCGAAGATAGACACAAAGTGCTGGAGTAACTCAGCGGGACAGGCAGCATCTCTGGAGAAAAGGAATTGGTGACATGTTCGACATTGAACTACATTAATGGAATTTAATGGCACCATGATATTGCAAGAAGCGATGTCAATAACGTAAGACAAATGTATCATTTGATTTTAATTGCAAATCTAATTATTTCTCATTCTAACATCCCGAGACCAGACCAGGAAGGAAAGCTGTTCAGTGCTGTAGAATAGCCACACGTTGAATCACCCAGTTTGATATTTTCTGTAATTTTGAATTCTAATAACTTTATTAAAAGAAACCCCACCTTGTGATCATTGTGATAGATCACAGATTTCTTATTACAATGTAATGAGCCTGTGAGATGTGAAAACAAAACAAAAAAAAATTATTGCGACTTTGAAAAGCGAAACTGAATAACATAAACTGGACAAAGAGCCAACTTGGTTGTTTCTACTGAAAAAAATCATCAGCTTGTGTAAAAGTACAACGTGTTCAATGGGATCCTTATCAAAGGTTCATAAGTGATAGGAGCAGAATTAGGCCATTTGGCCCATCAAGTCTACTCCACCATTCAATCGTGGCTGATCTATTTCTCCCTCCTAATGGCCCTGTCTCACTGTGCGAGTTGACCCACGAGGTACCCCGAGTGACAGACTCGTGGCTGTGCACGAGACTTCAAGTTTATGATCAAGTGTGTAACCGAGTTCCCACGGGTATGTCATTGCTGCGATGTTCCAAGTTTCTCTCCCGAGTTACCAAGTTCCTCTCCCGTTACTCTTGAGCCAACCGTGAATGAAGGTATGTTTTAATAAAGCAACAATGTTAAAATACATCTCCATCCTGTGGTTTTGAGTTATTTCAGCGCGGCGGCATCTATTGATATGACCTACAATGGGAAAATGCGCATCCTCCAGTAACCAAGCATTTCTTGTTGTTTTATGTTTTTATACTTTTTTGCAATGGATCTCTATTTTAAATAATTTTAAAAAAGGAAGCAGCTCGGGTGACTGACATTGAGCGGCCGCCGGACCACACAGATACACACACACACACTTCAGAGGAAGGAAGCAGCTCGGGTGACTGACACACTGGCAAAGAATCTGATCTGTGACTTAAATAGGCCTCCATTGACTTGGCAGCTCCACTGTGGCAATGAATTCAATTGCAGACTCACATACCCTCGGAATTAAAAATAAAACTGAAGGGCCGAATGGCCTAATCCTGCTCCCATAACCTATGAACATTTGCAGTTCCTTTCTACACATGTACAGAATGGCTTATTAACATTTGATCAACTTCCAAATTACCAGCGTTCCCAATCAATCTTAGATATGGCATTCAATTCAATAATTTTAAAAAAATTACACAACTATAACCTGATATAAATCCTAATAGTGATGTGCTCTAACGAACAGTTTTTGGTCCTTTGATTGCTTTAATGCCCACTACAGGTAGTGTCTCTCCAGTATCCCTAAGTAAGTGTGCATTTATACCCTCTGTCCTTCAAAGTTCCCCTTTATGCTCACAACAATCTCAGCCTTCCCTGGGGAGGTTAGAGAGGCAGATGAAAACGCGACACTCCAATATTTCACAGCCAGCTTTAAACCTATTAAAAATGACTACTTACTATGCTGAATCATGGGAACTGAAAAGGATAATGTGTCCTTCACATAACGAACGGCACTTGGCACATTTTCTTAGGCCTCCTGTTTTTCATCTCGTCCAATTAAGATAGGATTGTTTTTTTTTTTATTCAGTTAGTTCATTTTTTCTCCAGAGAAGAATTGTTATTCTCCCACCACTCCCCACCTCCCCCTATCCGCAGCCTTGCAATTTGTTGTTCTCTCTTAAATAGATGTCACTTCTTGAGCCCTGAGATTTTTCAGATATACCCAAACTACACCTTCAGACTATGTACAGGTTTGGACTCAAGGGAGGCAGCTGTCACCCATGATAAAGCAGCCTTGCCAACTTGGCTGAAATCAGTGTTGTTATAATTCATTTTAATACATTCTGCTCATACTAATCATTTATTGAAACAGGAGGCTCCCTGATATGAACATGAATACAGGAAGTGTCAAACCATTGATCATCCAGTGCTTATCAGATGATTAAAAAGGATTACTTTTCACCTCTAGACCATAGGGACAAGTGTTTGACTTTATACTCAACAGGGAAAGCAGTCTTTTCCCCTTCCCACTTTTCCTATAACTTTGATTGAGAAACCTCATAAGGAAAGGTCATTAGTGGATCCCAACTTTCCATCTTGACAGGAACAACATCCCGTCGCATTAAGTTGTGAACATTTTGCCAGCCTATCAACACCTGGGACTAACCAGCCACAGTGAGATTTATAGGATTGATGAATAACTAGATTCTTCTTCCTAAAGACTGTGGATACACACTCGCCCCTTAGTGCAGCATTAATCAAAGTAGCAAAAGCATAGTTACAGATTCGATAAAAGACACAAGACTTTTGTTTTGTTTCTGGAAAAAATTCTTCCTTGTTTTAATGGATTTCGATGCACAGTTGAGTTAGGGACAGAGACAGAGACAGCGAGATCCTTGACTGATTATGCTTTTTTACCTTCCCTTTTGCTATTCATAGTAGATAGATTCATCATTCCAATTTGTCAGGCTTGCGCCGTTCAATTAATTATGTGTGACTGTCTCAGGTTGTATTAGTCCGGTGTCAACCCAAGGCCTCATTTATAGGGGGCCTAAATGAAGAGATATCAGAGGTGTTTCTTTTGGTAATTAATGTGATGAATGCCCTTATGATACAAATGGTGGCAGTCGTGTCTCTTCATCAGTGGCAGCCGCTGAAGTAATTTGAGAGCCGATCGTCTGTTGAGAGACAATGTATTGCACGGACTTCTCCCACGAATCAAAGAGTTTGCTGTCCTTTGTATCAAGCCACAAACTTCTGTCAGCTTTGACCTTGCCTGAAAGATGTGGTTACAAGAATGGTGTCTCTGTTCTGTCACAGAGTTACAGAATCAGACAATCATGGACACAGGTCCTTCGGCCCAACTCGTCCATGCTGACCGTGGTTCCCCATCTAAGCGAGTCCCATTTACTTGCGTTGGCCCATACCCAGTCTCTACTCTCCTCATACTCCCCAACAATTGTCACACTGAAAATATGACATGTATGACATGTAATCTTTGCCTCGGGCTGGTTGGTTTCAAAATAGAAATCAGCTCATGTACAGTACAAGATGGAACAAACCATCCAGAATAGATTGTGTAAGAACTGTTAACTGACGATGTTTTTTCCCATCTGGTTTAAAAATACATGTCTGCTGCTTATTTTAGCATGAATCATTGTCATACAGCATAGAAGCAGGCCCTTCGGCCCAAATCGTCAATACTGACCAAAATGCCCCATCTAAGCTAGTCCCATTTAGTTTAGTTTAGAGATACAGCGCGGAAACAGGCCCTCCGGCCTACCAAGTCCGCGCCGACCAGCGATCCCTGCACATTAACACCATCCTACACACACACACTATGGGCAGTTTATATTTATACCAAGCCAATTAACCTACAAATCTTTACGTCTTTGGAGTGTGGGAGGAAACCGAAGATCTCGGAGAAAACCCACGCAGGTCACGGGGAGAATGTCCAAACTCCGTAGAGACAAGCACCCGTAGTCAGCATCAATCCTGGGTCTCTGGCGCTGTAAGGCAGCAACTCTACCGCTGTGCCGCCGTTGTCTGCATTTGTGCCATATCCCTCGAAACCTTTCCCACCCATGTACCCATCCAAGTATCTATTAAATGTTGTTATGGTGCCTGCCTCAACTACTTCCACCAGCAGTTTGTTCCATACACCCACCTCCTTTTGTGTGAAAACTTTGCCCCGCAGGTTTCTATTAAATCTTTTCCCTCTCACCTCGAACCCATCCCCTCTAGTGTTCCTAAATCCCCAATACAGGGTAAAAGACTCTGTGCATACACCCTATCTATTCCCCTCATGACCTTATACCCCTCTACAAGGTCACCCCTCAACCTCCTGTGCTCTAGGGAATGAAAATCCTAGTCTGCTCAACCTCTCCCTAAAGCTTATGTTCTCGAGTCCTGCCAACATCCTGCCAATATCTGGATCTGAAAATTATCGGAGCAGGATTAAAGGTGACTGTGGTATAAGAGCACAAGGAACTGCTGTTGCAAAGCACAAAGAAGGTTGAATTATGGAACAACAAATGAAAAAGAAGGAACGATAAATTGGACTAAGAGAGAAGGAGAGAAAGCAGGCAGAGGAGGTAGTTCAGGCAGGTACTATAACAGCATTTAAAAGATATTTGGACAGGTATGTGTACAGGAATAGTTTGGAGAGATGTGGGCCACGTGCATGCAATGGGACCAACTTAATTGGGGCATTTTGGTTGGTATGTATGAGTTGGGCTGAGGTGTCTGTTTCTATACTGTATGGCTCAATGCCTTCATGATTCTAGAGAAGGCAGACAAGATAAGTGAGGAACGGAGTGAAGATATAAAATTTAACATGGAAATAAAAATGGTGTAATCTTCCCCAAGCACATAATTACATGACACATTGATGTTCTTCAACGTAGTCTCAGCATTGTGCTTGGTCTAATTGCCCCAGTGGCGACTGACAGTGTTTCTAGTTCACCAGGTCCTAATCGCTGGAGTTCACTAGCTGAAACCTCTTTATCTCTTTTCATCAAACCTACCGTAAAAGGCACTGAACATTTAGGCATCTGCTTTAATACCTTTTTAAGTATTTTCGTGTTTGATTGAATGTAATAATGTTCCTAGAGCCATAGAGTCCGCCAGCACAGAAACAGGGCCTTTGACCAAACTCATCCAGGCCAACAATGATGGCCCATCTACCTTAGTCCCATTTGCCCGCATTTAGCCTATATTCGTTCAAACCTTTACTATCCATGTACCTGTCCAATGACATTATTACACCATGGCAACTGAACCATCCTACCACAACTAGAGAGTAGTCCTGAATTACTATCAACCTCCTTGGAGACCCGCGGACTATCTTCGATCGGGCTTTCTTGGCTTTATCTTGCATAAACGTTATTCACATTATTCCCTTTATCACCGCCAAGCTCGGACCCTGCTTATCCTGAAGTCCAGGAACTGGAGAGATGGTGGCGGGAGACAGAGATGGTGACAGCAACGGGCTCTGGACAAGGGATGGCAAAGGGGCAGTAGGAAGAACCGGGAGGGGGAGGGAGCTTACCTTCCATGCCTTCAAGGTCAGCTGTTGGTGGCAACCCCAGGGCATGAAGGTCAAAGGTGGCCGAGCAAGTAGTTTAGAGATACAGCACGGAAACAGGCCCTTCGGCCCACTGAGTCCGCACCGAACAGCAATCCCCATACACTAACACTACCCTACACACACTAGGGACAGTTTACAATTTTTACCAAAGCCAATTAACCAACTAACCTGTACGTCTTTGGAACGTAGGAGGAAACCGGAGCACTCGGAGAAAACCCACGCAGGTCACGGGGAGAACGTGCAAACTCCCTACAGACAGTGCCTATGGTCGGGATCAAAACTGGGTCTCTGGCGCTGTGAGGCAGCAGCTCTCTGTGGCGCCACCATGCCGCCAACAAGTATTAGGACGGCGGATCGCAGGGTGACCGGGTGGAAGTGCCGACTGTCTCGATTTCCAGCTGCAGTTGGGGCGGTGAAATGCTGCCATAACCTGGTGTCTCTTAATGGCATATGGACTGAGTGGGTGAATTCTCTGCATTATGTACTGAGCTGGGGATTGTACTAATATATGGCAATAATCTCACTGATCTGCATGCAAAAAAAGTCTCACTGTACCTTGCTACACATGATAATAAAGGAACAATTGAACTTGCTTTGATGATAATCTTCACTTCAAAATTCCCTGCAGACATTGCCCATGGTCTCGATCGAAACTGGGTCTCTGGCGCAGCAAGGCAGCAGCTCTGCCAATGCGTCTTTGTTTTACCTAGATGTCTTTAGCCTTCCATAACAACTTAATCTTTCAAAAGGCATCTTATGCTACCGTTGTTATGACTCCTATTCTCTACAGTAACAAGTTAACTTGTACAAATGTTTTTTTCTATCGGTTCATCTGCATCGTATAAAATTGCAACGATCAAGTCTCCTAAAAATGTCCAAATGACATGATCTTGGTCCTCGTTGTCTGCACACAAAGTTATCTACCATATGTGCTGTCTTCTGATTTATTTGCAATTCTAAAGCTTGTACCAAAAATGTTACAGGAGTTTATTCACATGCCTGGACTTCAAATTTGCTGATGCCATTAATCTTACCGTTACATTATCAATACCATTGCAAAGCATTAATAGACATCTTTGGAGAAACAAGGAACTGCAAATGCTGGTTTATAAAAAAAGTGCCGGAGTAACTCAGTTGGTCAAGCAGCATTTCTGAAGAACATGGACAGGTGACATAGTCGTACAGCGTGGAAACTGGCCCTTTGGCCCAACTTGCCCAAGCTGACCAACATGTCCCATCTACACTAGTCCCACCTGCCTGTGTTTGGCCCACATCCCTCTAAACCTATCCAACCTATGTACTTCTCCAAATGTTGGCCCCATAGCAGAAGCGCCATGTCGCGGGGCTGGAAACTGGAAGTATCCTGAGCTAATTCTGCTACCACCATCATCTAAGACGACAAGTGATGGCTCCCACAGAAGCTTGACTTTTCAGGACGGACAATGACAGTGAGGTAAACAATGTAACAAGATGGAGACGAAAAGAAAGAGAAGAAGTCCAAATGTTTTTTTTAAATGTTATGATAGTCATAGGGTCAAAAGTGATAGGAATAGAATTAGGCCATTTGGCCTATCAAGCCTAGTGAGTGATGGGTGGATACGGCTGAGGGGGGTTTTGATAGGCAGATGGTTGGACAATGGCCAGAGATGAAGAGGCAAAAGGTGTGAGATAAGGATAGCAGAGATGTGAATTGTGAAGCTAGAGGATGTAATAGAGGTGGATGGTTGAGGGCCTGTCCCACTTGGGTGTCATTTGCGCGTCACGTGAAGATTTTGTGAATCCAAAAATCCTAGGGCGGCGCGCGTCACTGCCTACGCCACCACGTCTCACCACGCGCCATGCGCGCATAATGCACGCCATGCACGCGTCACGTGCGCATCACAACACGTGCGTGATGCATTGTGATGTTGTGTCGTGCGTCGTGACACGTAAATTATGTCACATAAATGACACGCAAATAACGCCCAAGTGGGGCAGGCCCTTTAGAAATGGGTGCGAGTTCAGGTGGGACACAGGGAAAGGAGGGGGGAGAATCACTTTGCCCAAGCTGACCCCACGATGTATAACCATATAACCATATAACCATATAACAATTACAGCACTGACACAGGCCCTCTCGGCCCTTCCAGTCCGTGCCGACCATTTGTTTTCCCCTAGTTCCATCTACCTGCACTCAGACCATACCCCTCCATTCCCTTCACGTCCATATACCTATCCACTTTACTCTTAAATGTTAAAAATGTAGTGCTTCTATTTGGAGAAGTACATAGATTGGATAGGTTTAGAGGGATGTGGGCCAAACACAGGCAGGTGGGACTAGTGTAGATGGGACACTTTGTCTTTACATTGTCTTCTGGGCAATCTAGTAATTACTTTATGCATCTGTACTGCTTGGTTTTGCTATTCTTGCTATTGAGAGAGTGCAGTGTAGGTTCGCCAGGTTAGTTCCCGGAATGGCCGGACTGACGTATGATGAAAGAATGGGTCGACTGGGCTTGTATTCGTTGGAATTATGAAGGATGAGAGGGAATCTTATAGAAGCATAGAAAATTTTTAAGGGATTGGACAGGGTAGAGGCAGGAACAATGTTCCCCATGTTGGGGGAGCCCAGAACCAGGGGTCACGGTTTAAGAAAGTTGTAATCTCTCACCCAGAGAGTTGTAAATCTGTGGAATTCCCTGCCACAGAAGGCAATGGAGGCCAATTTACTGGATGTTTTCGATCAGCCATGAATAGTGGTGCTGCCTCGAAGGGCCAAATGGCCTACTCCTGCACCTATTTTCTATGTTTCTATGGTGGTTCTGTCCACAATAACTAGTAAACTGAACAGATTTTTAAATATTATTCCCAGTATTTCCTCCTGCTTTTCTATTTTCAATGATGCATCTTGAATTAATTGGTTGCAGAAAATGATTCATGGTCTTTCACATGACAACCATTTCAAGTTTGTAGGAACAAGCAGTTCTCTAATCCTTCATTCCAATCTCTTTATTTCCTTTTTTTTTGGCAAAATCTCCTGTTTCTGTACTCTGATCGTTTATCTTGTTCGCATCTCTCGACTTTCAACTTTGTTTCTTTGTCCAACCTGGTTAAGAAAATGCTGACAATAGACTGAATGGTGTTTTTTGAGAATAACTAATAAATCAATTATTGGTCAAAAATCTCCTTCATCCATGTTTATCGCAAACGCATCAATCAGAGCAACAGGGGTCACTTTGGTGGGTATTGGTGTAGTTGGCATGGCAGCAGTGGCCAACAAAGGGAGGTTGTTTAGATTAGAGATACAGCGAGGAAACAGGCCCTCCGAGTCCGCGCCGACCAGCGATCCCCGCACACTAACACTATCCTGCACACACACGGGACAATTTCCAATTTTACCCAAGCCAATTAACATATAAACCTGCATGTCTTTGGAGGGTGGGAAGAAACCGGAGCACACGGAGAAAACCCACGCAGGTCACCGGGAACCTCCGTACAGAGAGCGCCCAAGGTCAGGATCAAACCTGGGTCTCTGGCGCTGAAAGGCAGCAACACTATCGCAGTACCGCAGAGCCGCAGTTATATCTCTGGGGCTGGCTGACTTGCCGTGGGGCAGAGGAGGCACTCACAGAGTGAGTAGGAAGGAACTGCAGATGCTGGTTTACATCAAATACATTTCTGTCCTGGGCCTCCTCCACTGTCAGAGTGAGGCCAGAATGCAAATTGAAGGAAAAGCACCTCGTATTCTCCTTGGGCAATTTACACCCCAGTGGTAGGAACGTTTATTTCTCTAATTTCAAGTGACCCTTGCATTCCCTCTCTCAATATCCATTGACTTGTACTCCACAGACTTCTGTGGCAATGAATTCCCCATATTCACCACTCTCTGACTAAAGAAATTCCTCCTCATCTCCTTCCTAGACTTTCCTAGAAAGTCCTTTAATTCTGAGGCTGTGACCCTAGACTTTCCCTCTAGTGGAAACATCCTCTCCACGTTCACTCTATCCAAGCCTTTCACTATTCGGTAAGTTCTGTGCAAAATATGTATGTTAGTTTATCAAAGGGTTAAGGCTAATTTAGGAAAACCATGAGAATAATAACCCTTCCCAATGATCTTCAGTAAATTATGCCCAATATTGACATACAACTTAACCCCAAACAAGGAAAGTCCATCAGTCTATGACTGAATACAGTCTTCTTCTCTGGCTGTGTAGAAAGTCAATTCAAGTCAAGTCAAGAGAGTTTATTGTCATGTGTCCCAGATAGGACAATGACATTCTTGCAATGAAAAGGATCTGCCGATCCTGGTTTATACCAAAGATTGACACAATGTGCTGGATGAATCAGACTCAATGAATCAGACAGCATCTCTGGAGAAAAAAGGATGGGTAACATTTCAAGTCGGGACCCTTCTTCAAACCTGGGTTCAGACCAGTCCCGACCTGAAACATCACCTACCCCTTTTCTCCAGAGAGGTTGCCTGAGCTGCTGAGTTACTCCAACACTTTGGTTCTTTATCTCTGGCTGTTGCCTTTCTTACCTGGGTTTGATTTAATGTACATATTCAAAGGATATAGCCAGTCGGTGTACTTAGAGCTGGGTGTTCAATAGAACTTGATTTCTATAGAGTCTTTGATGTAGAAAAATATTCAATATATATCTGCCTTTCCACGCAGTATCTCCAAACAAAGCTAAACTTCTCATATTTTCATGCATTGACAAGATAGAAATGAATGCCAAATCACCATTATAGACTAACTTGCTCTCCTAGAATACAGATTAACCTTTCATTGTCAAATAACAGAAAAAAACATAAAAACAAATGACACTATAAAATTTGTTATTAAATTCAGCAGGAATAAACCTTTCTATCAGGCTTCCTAAGCACATGCAACAATTTCTCCCATTAGGCCCGTTACCATGGCGATCCTTTCATTTTACTAAACCAGCGTGAGTTTGTTCTTAATCTGTCAAACCATTCAAATAATGTCACAGCCAAAATTCAACTTCTAGGCATGGACAAGAACACGGTACTTAAAGCTGAGTACTTAGCCATTGACATTGAAGTTACAAGTACATCCAGCTGTGGAAGCCACGTGCCCATTACAATGGGCGCATTGCGGAAACGTCTGACACTGTATCCAGTGCCTCCATTGGAGCCATGGAAATGCAAAGTGCTTTTTTATTTTGAAACTTCTGTTATGGGAGCAGTTTTTCACTTTTCCACATTCGTAACCCATTAACTTCCTCAGACTTTTATAATTTACAGTAGCAGATTGAGGCCATTAGGCCCATCAAGTCTACTCTGCCATTCAATCATGGCTGACCTATCACTCCCTCTCAACCCCATTCTCCTGCCTTCTCCCCATAACCCCCGACACCCGTATGAATCAAGAATCTGTCAATCTCTGCCTTAAGAATAACCATTGATATTCTAATTCTACTCCTATCACTTCTGACCTTAGGGTAGACGAGCGAGTGGCCAGGGTGCGACTCGTCCTTGATTATGCTGCTGGCCTTGCCGAGGCAACGCGAGGTATCAATGGAGTCAATAGAAAGGAGGTTGGTTTGTGTGATCAAGAACGTTGTCTCACAAACGTATTCATTGAGTCTCTCAATTTCCCTCCAAGGTCAAAGGCTTCCCGTTAACCTCTTCAGCTTTGGAACTGTTCACATTTTATAATAAATAACGAGCTTCTGCCTCTGTGAGTCACAATCCAGGGCCCTCCGGGATAATGCACATTTCTTCAGTCCCACTCCTCATTAGTTTGTCGTCACCCATTGGATCCCAGTGATTTTATTTTGAGTTTGTTCCCCAATATTGCGACAGTCTTATTAAACTTTCCTTTCGGAGCCCTCAGGCCAACAGAATCCGTACACAACAAAACCAGCAGGCAGGAAAATTGTGAATGACAAGATTGGTCTTTGTGAGCCGCTTTATTACAGCTTCTGGGCTAAATATGACCCTCAGAAATTCGGTCAAACACATCCCAGAGACTGTTATACATTTTATGGCTGGATTGAAAGATTGGGAGATTCAACGATACAGCATGGAAACAGGCCCTTCGGCCCACCGAGTCCATGCCAACCATTCATCACCCATTCACAAACGTTCTATGTTAGTTTCAATGAGGTGACCCCTCATCCTTCTAAACTCCAGTGAGTGCTGGCCCAGTGCCGTCAAACGCTCATCATACGTTAACCCCATCGTCCTCAGGATCATTCTGCTCAATTCCTCACTGACATTAGATCAGGATATCTGACCAACCTGCTGTATTTTAGCCATGCCAGAAAGCATCCCAGATCAAATGTTATTATCAAAAGTATAAGAGACAATATAGAGGGACCAGTAAGTGCTATGCAGACTGCAATGGTTTAAAATGACCGATATATTAGTTTAGTTTAATTTACTTCACTTCAGTTTAGTTTACATTAGAGATGGATTTAGAAATACAGCATGGATACAGCACGGCCCAGCGAGTCCAGGCCAACCATTGATCACTCGTTTGCACTAGTTCTATGTTAGCCCCACTGCCTCATTCATTCTCTGCACAACAGGGATAATTTACGAAAGCCAATGAACCTACAAACTCTCACCTCTTAGGGATGTGGGAGGAAACCTGAGCACCCGGAACGAACCCATGCGGTCTCAGGGAGAACTTGCAAACTCCACACAGATAGCACCCGAGGTCGGGATCGTACCCAGGTCTCTGGTGCTGGGTGGTTCAGTCGACTTTAAACTGAGCTAAATTAATATAGAGAGTGAGATTTCCGGGAGCTGGCAAGATTACGTCATCGCTGGAACCCAGTGGCAATGCTAACAAAAGTGCTTGAGGCTTTTGCTCGGAGAAGATAAGAACTAAACATTGCGGCAGATTCAAGCTGTCACTAGCACGATACAAGTCATTAATCACGATGCTTCAGGCAGAACAGCGCATGTTAATTTAGCTTTCAGTGTCCGCCTGCATTTACAACTCCTCCAAGTGCAGCCATGATGGCGCAGTGGTAATTTGACGCCTTACAGAGCTTGCAGCGCCGGAGACTCGGGTTCAATCCCGACTACGGGTGCTATCTGTACGGAGTTTGTACATCTCCCCGTTGAAACCTGCTTGGTTTTCCCTGGGAGTTTCGGTTTCCTCCCTCACTCCATAGGCGTACAAGTTTGCAGGATAATTGGCTTGGTGTATGTGTAAACTGTCCCTAGAGTGTGTAAGATAGTGTTACTGTGTGGGATCGCTGGCCAGCACGGACTCGGTGGGCCGAAGGGCCTGTTTCCGCTCTGCATCCCTAAAAAAAACTAAAGTCATCTTTCCAGTCTTCACTTAATGAAAGGATAGGAGGCAATGTTACTAACTTGTCCTTGCATGGATGCTCCTCATTCCTTGAGCATCTCTTGGTGGGGTAGATCCTTGACTTCAATAAAAAAAATATAACTGGGAGAGCTGGGAAATAGGCTGCAAAATTTATTTCCTTGCTTATTACTTGTTTCTTTTCTTTATTTTTTATTACGTTAAAAGTGTTAGTTGGGGGTCCAATCTTTTTATGTGTGGGGGGTGGTGGGGGGGGGGGGGGGAAGGGGGAAACTGCTTTCTCAAGTCCCTACCTGGTCGGAGAGGCGGCTTTCCTCGAGCGGCAACTTCGACCCGTCCTCGCGGCCTACCAGCGGGGTCTGGAGCGACGTTTTCCTGAGGGGATCGGCCAGAGCCTTGGCTTCGAAGGCGGCGCAGCGTTGGAGCGCTATCGCGGAGCGGAGCGGGCGATGCCTCGCCTGGGTCGCCGCGCTGGAACTCCGGTATGCCGATAAAAAAAAAACTTCGCGGAGCAGCGGGTCACTTCACATTTGCCGAGCCTGGGATCTCTCGACGAGATCGCCAGTGTGTGGAGCTCCGTCCAGCACGGCCTGTTGTCGTGGAAGCCGCGGTCTCCGGTAAGGTGGCGACTGTTCCTGGCACCCCAAGCCGCTGAGAGGGTCTACCGACGCCGGAGTGCCATCACCCGGTGAGAACAGCTGGGAGCATCGGGCCTCCGTAGCGGTGAGTGTGGAGGCCTCAATAGGCCCGACTACTTTGGGTGGACATGGGGATGGGGACTGGACTTTGTGCACAGTGGGAACCATTGTGGGGGGACGTTTTTGATGTTTTTATGTTTTAATGTTAAATTTCTTTAATGCTATGTTGTATTTTTTATTAGTGTGCTGCAAGGACATCTGAATATCCCCTGAATAAAGTATTTGTTATGTTATGTTATGTTACTATGATCAAATGTTTATATTCGCCCAACAATTATCTCTACATTCAGATATTTGTCTATCGTTTTATCACAATGTTGTCTTACATTTATATCTGTATCTCCTGTATTCTAAAATAACAATGTGATTGAATTATGATTAAAACACCTTGGCTCAGAAAATGTTCCATGCCAGTATAACAATGTTATATAGGCTGTGCAGGAAGCTGTAGTTTAGATATACAGAGCGGAAACAGGCCCTTCGGCCCACCAAGTCCCTGCCGACCAGTGGACCATCCCATGCACCATCCTACACACCAGGAACAATTTACAATCTTCACCGAAGCCAATTAACCCATGTGTCTTTGGAATGCGGGAGGAAACTGGAACACCTGGAGCACCTGGAGAAAACACTTGTAGTCACAGGGAGAACGTACAAACTCTGCACAGGCAGCACCCGTAGTCAGGATCGAACTCGGGTCTCTGGCGCTGTGAGGCAGCAACTCTACCACTGCACCACTGTGCTGCCCTTATGTCATGGAAAGTTCTGTATCAATGTAAAGTCTTTCTTGTGTTGCCTTGAAGTTAAATCACACAGAATTATGAATGGGCGAAATAACTTTAAGGTTTTGGGGAAACCTAATAGAAGTATATAAAATAGTAAGATTAAACGAGAACTTACCAGTTCGAAGTTTGATCGTTATTTTATGAGGAGTTACGATGAGGGATTACGTGAAGAACCCGCCTCACGCTGGCAAACGGCATACTTCAAAGCAGCGGCATGAAAAACACAGAACACCAAATAGCCGAAGTAACATAGTAAGGCTCATAAAAGACTTAGAACTACCAGATTGATCATTTATTTTATGAGGGTGGGAGTGGAGGGCACGTAATCCCTCATCGTAACTCCTCATAAAATAACGATCAAACTTCGAACTGGTAAGTTCTCGTTTAATCTTACTATTTTTACTTCGGAGTCACGTGAGTGACTACGTGAAGATTTTAAAGCTTTCTGTGTTTTTTATGTCGTAATATTTAATTAGTACGACAGTCCGGCTAAGTAAATACATACATGAGAAACCAGACTAATATTAGTTCTTTCCATAATTAACTTTTTTAATGGTTTAAAGAACATATAATAACCCTCCTTATATCCGAGGGAATGATTACAAGTGATAAACGATATAAGTGACTACATAACTGGTTATAGTAATCAATAGTATACAAAGCAGGTGACTATATTGATCCCAACACCGCGTGGCCAAAGCTTGTCATAGTGTGAACAGGTTTATTGTAGAACTTTGAAAAAGTTTCTTCTTTACTCCACCCTGCGATTTTTTAAAATATGCTCGAGTGGTACGTCCCGCACCTTCGCCGCGGACGTAGCTGCAGCCCTGGTGGAGTGAGATTTGAACACATCAGTGTCTACTCCTGCTAAAAGCAACACCTGTTTCAACCATTTTGAGATAGTTTGAACTGAAGCTTTTGTGTGTGGCTTTTTATGCATAATCATTAACGTTTTTTCATTTCCTCGAAGAGTTTCAGTAACTTTAACATATTGATTCAAATGTTTAACCACACACAAAGTAGGATCAATAGGATAAGCTTGAAAAGTTTACCTTAGCTCCAGATCTCCCTGGTCTGCTTTGTTTGATCAGATCGTAAACATAGAACACAATGTTATCTGTAGTCACATGCATACAGTCTAAGCGCAACATTTGTAAAGTTTGCACTCTTTGAGCTGAGACCAATGACATTAACATTATTAATTTCAATGTTAATCTTTCCAATGACAATCCTTCAATTGGAGTCCATTGCCTAAGTAAGGTAAGTACAATGCTCACATCCCAAATCTCTGTATATCTTGGTTTGGGTGGATTGATGTTAAAGATTCCTTTCATGAATCTAGATATTAATGGATGTGATCCAATTGATTTCTGGTCAGACATTAGTCCTAAATAAGATGATAAGGCACTGCGTGCAGTGTTAATGGCACTGTAACTTAAATGTTGCTCAAAATGCAATTTGGGAAGGAACTCCAAAACATTTGCAATATTCACAGTATCATAAGAAATATTTGACTGTGTGCAAAATTCTTCCCATTTCTTTATATGTGTCATATATTGTTTTTGTGTGTGCTATCTCGCCATGATGCGACTATAACTTCCATAGTTTTGTCCGACAATCCCAGCTCCTGTAGTGGTCTGGTCAAAACCTGCAGATTAATAAATTCATATATGCATATAATGGATAAATTTCTTTAGTTACTGGATTAATCAAAATATCACTACAGTTAGGAATTGACATATATGGTTCTTTAATCATATTCAGCATTAACGGGAACCAAGGTTGTGTTGGCCAATTTGGAACTACCAACAATCCTGTGGCAGAATCTTGTTCTATTTTCTTCAGACATTTCTGAATCAAAACAAATGGTGGAAAAAGCATAAAAGAACATATTCCCCCAGTTCAATGAAAAAGCATCTACTGCTACTGCATCTGGATCGTGTTCCCAAGACACATATTTAGGCAATTGATGATTAAGCCTTGATGCAAACAGATCAATTTCTGGTAAACCAAATTGGGTTACAATATTCTTAAATATTGATGGATTAAGCATCCATTCTGTGTTATCTTTAAATATCCTTGATCTTTTATCTGCCACCACATTGTCTTTACCTGGAATGTAATTTGCTGAAATCCAAATTTGGTGGTCAATACACCATTGCCATATTTCTTTGACCAGACAATCACATGATACTGATCTAACTCCCCCCATGTGATTAATATATGCAACCGCCGTTTTATTGTCTAACTGTATTAATACATGTAGACCCTTTTTTGAACAACAATATGCTTTTAATCCATAGAAAGCACCCAATAACTCTAAATAGTTAATACCATAAGTTTGAAGAAAACATTTCTTCTTGAACTTTCCATCTACCTCCACAACTGGAGGATGAATCTGTTGCCCCCCATCCGAGAGCACTAGCATCTGTTTGTAAAACCATTTCAGGCTGTTTAATCAGAATGTTTTTAGCAGCTTGTGGGACATTTTCAACCCACCATTGTAATTCCAACACAGCTTCTTTTGTTAATTGCATATGCCTATCAAAGTGGCCTGCTTTCTCTTTGAGAGCTCTTATTTTGTCCCTTTGAAGATTTTGATAATGTAATGGACCAAATTCTACTGCAGGAAATGCTGCTACTAGTTTACCAATGGTTTTCGCTACTTCTCGGAT
Organism: Okamejei kenojei; assembly: GCA_035221665.1. Lineage (NCBI taxonomy): Eukaryota > Metazoa > Chordata > Chondrichthyes > Rajiformes > Rajidae > Okamejei > Okamejei kenojei. The sequence goes on from CM069164.1 coordinate 25,643,403, forward strand.
GGAAGGATAAGGTTTGTGAATGAGATTATTACAGGTTACCAAAATATCATCAACTTTATCTGTTGGTAAAGTTACTAACATAGTCACTGAATCAATTACAAACCCCAAAAAGTTAATTGATTGTGCTGGCTGCAGCTGGGACTTAATTGGATGAATCAAAAACCCCAGCTTTTCAAACAAAGCTTTAGTAACTGAAACTGAGTTCTCACCTGACTCTTGATTATCATTAATGATTAGAATGTCATCGAGATAAGCCATAACGACGTGTTTTTGTGCTCTTAATTGGGCTAACACTGGTTTTCAACAGTTTCGTTAAAGAGCCTGGGAGCTGAACTCAATCCATGTGGCAAAGCTTTAAACTGCCATAATTGTCCCAGCCAATTAAATTTTAAGTACCTCCGGAAACTCTGATGTATAGGTACAGAATAATAAGCGTCCTTTAAGTCAATCTTAGCCATATAACAACCTGCTGAAATTAAATATCTTACAGTATTAAATGTTTCCATTTTAAAATGTTTGTATTCTACAAACTTATTTAAATCTGTAAGGTCCAGAATAATTCTGCAACCACCATCTTTTTTATTTCTCCGAAAAACGTTAGAGACAAATTGATGCTCGTGTTCATAAGTTTTTTCAATTACCCCTTTTTCAGATAATTTGTCAATTTCCACATTAATCTCTGCTTTATCAATAGCAAGTTAAACACGAAAGCATAAGCAGGTTTATTCTGTACAGGCGGATTAACCCCTTCTTTAAATGTAATAATGGCTCCTGAAAACTGCTTGTAATATAAAATCGATCAGAAGTAATAGTAAGCCAGTCTTTATAAACTTTTGTAATCTCCCTCCAACTGGAGTTTTATCTGCAGTTTCTTTAAGTATAACACAAGTCTTTAATACCTCTCCATATGAGCGTGGTGGTCTCCTTCTCCCTGAATATGGGTAAGCATTGGGCTGTGCAGCACGATAATACTTCCTTGACAAATTTCTGCCTCTATTTCCGAAGTCAAAACCCCTTCGGGTGCGAAAAATATCTTTTTTGTCCAAAGACGAAAGGCTTCACACCGCTAAAATATTTAGCTTCTTCATCCAACTCTTTCAGTTGTTTAGGCAGATTTTCTCCAAAACAGATACCCAGGAGCTTGAACACCACTTGCTCGACACAGGCTTGCAAATCTAGGGTGAAATATGGGCCGATTCGCCATTTTCCTCATACAGTTAATTTCATAGAAAGAATTGCACAATAAGCCCAAAGTATCTTTTTGAATCTTATCCATCTCCAATCTCTCCATTTGTCTTCCATAGGCCGTAACGGCAGCAGAAATTAGTTTGAGAGTTTTTTGAAATCTCACTTCTTGAGCTCTCATACTTGGAGTCATGGATGTCCATATCAATGGATTAACCGTAGGCACTTCCAATGAGGCACAATTTCCTGGTGTCTTATATAATTCTGATGTTTCAATCATCACAGAATCTTGAAGTTGGTGAGACACCATATAATTAATACTGGCAGCTAGGTTCTCTTCCATAGCCTCACCACTTCCTTCAGGTATAGCAAATTCTTTTGCTATCCCAGGCACATTTGGCCTTTTCTTTTTACTTTGTGGTGTGCATTCAAAATCCAAATCACCACCAGCAGGGTCTGCCTTCTGCAGCCCTAAATCAATTGGGATTTCACCCCATGAGACTTCTTCCAGCCCAAATCCTGGGTCCGGATTTTCAAACTCCCAACTTGGCCCACAGCCATATTCAGAATAATCAAACCCCTCAGAGCTTTTTTGGGATCCTTCTGGGTTCTGTGACCCTTGTCTCATGATTTTCTGGAGAACTTTCTCCATATGCTCCATTTTTTAACCACATAGTTTTATTATCTGGAGGACTTTCAGTATCAGAGTCATCAGAAACCACGGGCCTCTCAGATTTCTTTTTTACATTTTTTAGGAGCATTTCCCTCCGTGGTTATTGTTACTGGAGAATCTAAAAAACTCGCTATCGGTATATCAGCGGCCACCGGTATCGGAACCGGATCCGCACTAGCTTCTTGTCCCGTATTTTTATTTTCACCCCGGGAAGATCTTTTTACCCGCGAATTTCTCTTTGCCGATTTCTCCATTTTTCTTTATAATCAGTGCTAAATCAGCACGTTTACGCGACTCTGAATTTTACTTTTACTTTCGCTTGCTGGGCACACCCAGCGTACGCTAAAAAACATCCCGACTTTGCTGCACTTACCTGCGGGGCCGTTCCGACCGCTGCGAGGAGCTGCTCCTTACTGCAGCTCCTCCTTCCGCCGTCAGCGTCGACGTAATGCCGTTTGCCAGCGTGAGGCGGGTTCTTCACGTAGTCACTCACGTGACTCCGAAGTAAAATTAGGAGAGGCATTGGTAAGGTAATTGCCCCTAGTATGTAGCATGAGAAAGTGGGATAACATAGAACTAGTGTGCAGGTGATCGAAGGTTGGCATGGACGTGATGGGCCAAAGGCCCTGTTTCCACGCTGTATTTCTAAACTAAAATAAAAATAAAATAATTATGTTTAACTTTTTAGATGTGCCAGTATGCCATATCAACACAAAAAATATGCTGCTAATTATTTAGAAGAGATAGACCTAATGGGGAAGAAAGAGTAGTGGAGAGAAAGGGTTTTAGGTTAGACATTCATGACATAAAAACCATTTGGATGAAGTTATAAGACAGCAAAGGGAACTAAAATTATTGGTGAGAGTTATCTTTTAGGAGCCAGACATTAGGACACATTAAATCAAAGATAGACCCAAAATGCTGGAGCAACTCAGCGGGTCAGGCGGCATCTCTGGAAAAAATGAAAAAGGGTGAAGGGAGGAGAATAGGGTTGAGAGGGAAAGATAGATCAGCCATGATTGAATGGCGGAGTAGACTTGATGGACCGAATGGCCTAATTCTGCTCCGAGAACACTTGAACTTCTGAAAAGGTGACGTTTAGGGTTGGAACCCTTTTTCAGACTGAAGTCTGAAGTCTGAAGAAGGTTCCAACCCGAAACGTCACCTATTCCTTCAATCCAGTGATGCTGCCTGACCCGCTGAGTTACCCCAGCATTATGTGTCTATCTCAAGAAATTGCAGTTTGGATTTGCCTCACCCATTATAGACATCCCCTCTCGTACATTGTTAAAGTCCTACACAATAAATGAAAGCACTGGTAACACAGTCACCTTGGGAAACATTAGTCTGGACAAACAAAATTAGCAGTAATAGTGTGGAACCTTTTTTTACAAAAAGTAAAACAAAATATTCAACATACTTGTAAATAATTTAAAAATATTGAACCAAACACAGATAATTAAAAAAAATGATTTTCTTTCATTCATGCCTTTCTTCCCCTGAAGCTAAACAACCAACTGCTGACCCCTTCACATCCAACACAGGATCCCGGTGTACACATCCCAGCACAGGGGTAGGGGAATCTTGGAAAACTCCTGGTCCAAATTTGGATACGAGACAAGTCCAGCACCGGAGTACACTGGGAACTAGCCACTGGAGCTCAGACAGTATGGTTAGTAAATGGCCCTGAACCCGCTGGCGATTCCCAGGTAAATCCGAACCCCGTGGTCTTTTTCCAAGTCTAGAGCAAAGGACATAGAACAACACAGTACAGAAGTAGTCCCTTCGGCCCACAACATCCTCACAAAACATGATGCCTAGATGTGTAGGAGGGGAACTGCAGGTGCTGGTTTACACTGAAGAAAGACACAAAATGCTGGAGTAACTCAGAGGGTCAGGCAGCATCTCTGGAGAGAAGGAACAGGTGACGTTTCAAGTCTGAAACATAGAAACATAGAAAATAGGTGCAGGAGTAGGCCATTCAACCCTCGAGCCTGCACCGCCATTCAATATGATCATGGCTGATCATTCAACTCAGTATCCTGTACCTGCCTTCTCTCCATACCCCCTGATCCCTTTAGCCACAAGGGCCACATCGAACTTCCTCTTAAATATAGCCAATGAACTGGCCTCAACTACTCTGTGGTAGAGAATTCCAGAGACTCACCACTCTCTGTGTGAAGGTTTTTTCCTCAACTCGGTCCTAAAGGAATTCCCCCTTATCCTTAAACTGTGACCCCTTGTTCTGGACCTCCCCAACATCAGGAACAATCTTCCTGTATCTAGCCTGTCCAACACCTTAAGAATGTTGTATGTTTCTATAAGATCCCCCCTCAATCATCTAAATTCTAGCGAGTACAAGCCGAATCTATCCAGTCCTTCCTCATATATGAAAGTCCTGACATCCCAGGAATCAGTCTGGTGAACCTTCTCTGTACCCCCTCTACGGGGAAGAATGTCTTTCCTCAGATTTGGAGACCAAAACTGTATGCAATACTCTGAAGAAGGGTTTCGACCTGAAACATCAGGGGTTATGGGGAGAAGGCAGGTGAATGGGGTTAGGAGGGAGAGATAGATCAGCCATGATTGAATGGCGGAGTAAAAAATGGCCTCATTCTGCTCCTATCATTTATGACCTTATGATCACCATGTCTCCAGAGATGCTGCATTGACCCATTGAGTTACTCCAGCATTTTGTGTCATTTTGCCACTGTATCTCTGTATAGCTGACAATAATAAACTGAACTAAATTAAATCAGACTTTCAGAATTGGGAAAATGTAATTTATTTTCCTGTTTAGTTCCTTGCTAGCGTAGAAACCTTCGCGTGTGTCAGTCAGTCAAGATCGTGCAGCTGCAAAGCTAATGACAAACTTTTCTCCTCTTTAACTCTCAATTAAAAAAAGTATTTTTCTTCCAAAAAGTCCAACAGCTACCCAGCACAGATGATACCACCCTCGTTATTTACCCATTACTAATCATATTCACATCTCTCAGGTTGTGGAGCATGAAACAATGAGCAGATTTCTGTGGCAATTAAGAAGCGTTCGGAGAGTCATCTTGTCTTTGTGTACCATTGCAGCGTGTTACAATAATCATTTTCACTGCCTCATGGGGAAGAATTTAACATAATCCGTCCCGCACTCCATATCTTACCGTTCCCTGTCATCTTAAGGTTTAACTTCCCTCTTTGTAGTTTCTTTGGCACAGTGGCACAGTGGTAGAGTTGCTGCCTCACAGCGCCATAGATCCGGGTTCTATCCTGACAACCGCTGCTGTTTGTACGGAGTTTGCATGTTCTCCCTGTGTCCGCGTGGGTTTTCTCTGGGTGTTCCTGTTTCCTCCCCCATTCCAAAGACGTGCGGGTTTGTTGGTTAATTGGCTTCTTGTTGGTATATTGTTGGTAAATTGCCCCGAGTGTGTAAGATGTGAAACTGGGATAACGTAGAATTAACGACCGGGTGATCGTTGGTCAGCACGGACTGGGTGGTCTGAAGGGTCTCGTTCCAGGCTGTACCTCTAAACTAAGCTATAAATTAACAGTCATTTGAGCAAAGGAGGCAATGAGCCTAATCATATTGAAGGCGCTTGTCAACATGTTCATTCTCATGTATGAGAACAGTGGAATTCTTTGTCACAGAGGGCTGCAGAGGCCAGGTCAGTGGATATTTTTTAAGGCAGAGATAAACACATTTTTGATTAGAACGGGTGTCAAGGGTTATGGGAAGAAGGCAGGAAAATGGGATTAGGAGGCAGAGATCAGCCATGATTGAATGACAGAGTGGACTCGATGGGCTGAATGGCCTAATTCTACTCCGTTAACTTGTGAACATGCGCCTGTCACAATAGCTGACGGCCCTGGCCTGCTAGTGGCATAGAAACAAAGAAAATAGGTGCAGGATTAGGCCATTCCGCCCTTCGAGTCAGGTTCCTGCTCTCTCCCCATCGCCCTTGATTCCATTAACCCTACAACTCTCTCTTGAATACATCCAGTGAATTGGCCTCCACTGCCTTTTGTGGCAGAGAATTTCACAGATTCACAACTCTCTGGTTGAAAAAGTTCTTCTTCATCTCAGTCCTAAATGGCCTCCCCCTATTCTTAAACTGTGACCCCTGGTTCTGGACTCCCCCAACATCGGGATCTTTCCTGCATCTAGCCTGTCCAATCCCTTCAGAATTTTATATGTTTCTATAAGATCCCCTCTCATCTAAATTCCAAAGAATACAAGATCAGTGGACGCATTCTTTCATTATATGTCAATACATATAATGCCAGCGGGAGGTCTGTCTGCAGCAACCAAACTCTGTTACAAATAGGTCAGTTAAATCAAAGGTTTACTGCATTGTGTCTACTAGCCTGTTATGTTGATGCAAGTCAGAATTTCATTGTTCCGCTCTCAGTACATGTGATAAACACTCGTTACTCGTGGAATAGTGCAAGGCTTGGATAGAGTGGATGTGGAGAGGATGTTCCCACTAGTGGGAGAGTCTAGGACCAGAGGCCATAGTCTCAGAATAAAATGACGTACCATTAGTAAGGAGACGAGGAGGAATTTCTTTGGCCAGAGGGTGGTGAATCTGTGGAATTTATTGTCACAGACGGCTGTGGAGGCCAAGTCAATGGATATTTTTAAGGTGGAGATTGATAGATCCTTGATTAGAAAGCATGTCAGGGGTTATGGGGAGAAGGCAGGAGAATAGGGTTGAGAGGGAAAGATAGATCAGCCAAGATTGAAAAGGGTAGACTTGATGGGCCGAATGGCCCAATTCTCCTCCTAGAACTTATGAACTCTCTTATCCACTTGTGGCCTCTTCCACTCCTGGATTGCCAGCGGAGTAGACAAATCCTGTGGTTTTGACATCTTAGGCGTCACGACAGGCAGCTGATGGGGTGGATCGAGAACTGTTTTAGTAAATAACACTATGTCTCACTGATTAAGCCAGAGCTTCACCTGTGATGTTGAAATCTCTGAAGACATACACAAAGTGCTGGAGTAACTCAGCGGGTCACCCATCCTTTACCTCCAGAGATGCCGCCTGGCACTCTGAGTTACTCCAGCACTTTGAGCCTACCTTTAGTACGTACTATCATCGGTACATTTAGTTTTAGTTTTGTTTAGACATACAGCGGGGAAACAGGCCCTTCAGCCCACCGAGTCCGTGCTGACCAGCGATCCCTGCACATTCACACTATCCTACACACACTAGGGACAACATGGTTTGCACACACCAAGCCAATTAACTTACATAACTGTACGTCTTTGGAGTGTGGGAGGAAACCGAAGATCTTGGAGAAACCCCACGTGGTCACGGGGAGGAGGTTCACACACCAGAGTCAGGATCGAACCCGGGTCTCTGGCGCTGCAAGCGCTGTAGGGCAACAACTCTACCGCTGCGCCACTGTGAAATCTGCGTTGGAGACTGTAGATAAATAAACAAGTATCAAACCTTCAACAAATCGTAGATTCCCAAACAGAATTCTTCAAGCAGGATCAGTCTTTGCGAACTTTGCTTTGACATTCAGCTTAATCACTTCCTGTCTTCAGAGCTCCTGCCTTTGCAAACAGACTCTTGCATTTTTTTAAAGAATCAAAATCAAATAACAAAACCATTAATTAGTAAAGCTGGCATTGTGCAGACTAGTGTCAAAGTCCGCAGTCAGCTTTTGATCCTGAGATGATGGGAGGAAGTGATGTCTTGACTGGGGGTTAAACAGGGGAAGATGGATGGAGATGAATTGACATTTAAAACTGCTTTACCTCTCCAGTACATGCTGACAGACTAATACTAACACATCACACCCGGCAAAGTGTCTGGGGCTTGAAATTTATTAAAAGGTGAGACACTCTTTAAAGGAGTCTCATTTTGATAAATTTCCGGTGATGGTGTCTATTTAGAATATTAAAATAAGGACAGATAAAGTACATGTTAGGATTTAGTGGTGGAGCGTTCAAAGCTACTGATTGCATATTGAATAGATACAGGCACATTAACCTCTGCCATTTTGAGGTGAATCTTCTGAAAACGGTATTTAATCATAATTTCCTTCGGTGACTGACTTTGGTTATTTGCTTGTGTCTCAGGTGTGGTGTCTCGCTCTGATTCAGAGAGGAATGAAGTAGCTGGTGTGGATCAGTAGATGGTGGTGTGGGAGTAGAATGCTCAGCTGACCCGCGCGACGGGGCAGATCTTCCTGCCGTCATCGTTTAGAATGTACGGGCCGGAATCGACCGATGCCAGCCGGCATCGCTCAGTCACCCACATGCCCCAGCCCTGTCAATCCCTGCAGCTGCAAAGCAAGGGCGCAGCGGTAGAGTTGCTGCCTCACAGCGCCAGAGGCCCAGGTTCCATCCAGACTACGGGTGCCTGTCTGTACGGAGTTTGTACGTTCTCCCTGTGGTGACCTGCGTGGGTTTTCTCCGGGCGCTCTGGTTTCCTCCCACACTCCAAAGATCCATAGACGTACAGGCTTGTAGGCAAATTGACGCGGTAAAATTGTGAATTGTCCCTAGTGTGTGTAGGATAGTGTTGGTGTGCAGGGATCGCAGCTCTGCCAACTCTCACGCATTGAGCGTGAGACTCACGCATTTCACGCAATTCTCACGTTCTCACGTTGATCACAGAATTTGATGTCTTCAATTGTCGCTGACGGGGCCGTAGCTTGTCGTATCTTGTCGCGGGTGGACATACGTTGACTTTGGTTGTCATAGGTTGTCGCCTGTGTGGTCGTAGGCTGTCGTAGGTGGACCATCCCAATTCGCGAGGAATTGTGTCGTTGTTCGACGTAGCTTGTCGTAGACATAATCGTAGGTTGGGTCAAGATTTCTCACTCTCAACTCTCACCCAATGTTGGAAGCCCTGGGATGGCTGGTCAGTACGGACTTGGTGGGCCGAAGGGCCTGTTTCCGCACTGCATCTCTAAACTAAACTAAACTGAACTCCTAGGGTTTTGCTCTTGCAGTCTTTTCTCTGGAGTTCAGGAGACAGCAACTAAGTGAGCAACAACTAAGCTGCACTCAATCATCTGCTCTTGGAGTCAGAGAGCATGAAAACAGACCCTTCGGCCCACCTTGCCCATGCCAACCAACATGTCCCATCTACACTAGCCCCAACTGCATGCATTTAGCCCATATCCCTCTAACCTATCTTTCCAAATGAAATTTTTTTGGACTCTTGATTCTTTTCTCTTCGTTTGGCATCACCATGTTTCAGAACAGTAAGAACGCAACTTTTACATCAAGTCAGTTCTCCTTCGAGAAGTATGAAACACAACAAAACCAATGCGTTGTTCATTATTTTCTTTAATTACTGCAAAACTGTATCTGGTGTGAATACAATCGCGGCACAATGCTGTTGTGCTTCCCTCTTTATCTATCTTTGATGATGTGTGACTTTTTTTATTTGAGGAACCAAGTGACATGAATGAAAGATGAAAGGAAATGCTTTTGTCGTCAAGGAACGAGTATGACATTGGTGGAACTGGAACAGGGGTGCATGTTATATTGAAGGATGGGTGTGACAGGGTGAAAGGCTATTCAGTTCAACATAAACCTTTGTTAAAACTGTAAAAGGGCACCTTGTGTAGGAAGGAACTGCAGACAGACACAAAATGCTGGAGTAACTCAGCGGGACAGGCGGCATCTCTGGAGAGAAGGAATGGGCGACGTTTTGGGTCGAGACCCGTCCTCAGACTGGGACCTATCATTCCAGTGGGATCCCACTGAGACATGTGTCTATCATGAACGAGAGCCCTGTTTGTTGGGGCGGCACGGTGGCGCAGTGCTAGAGTTGCTGCTTACAGCACCAGAGATCCGGGATCAATCCCGACTACAGGCACTGTCTGTACGGAGTTTGCATGTTCGCCCCGTGAGTTTTCACCAGGTGCTCCGGTTTCCTCCCACATTTCAAACACATACCGGTTTGTAGGTTAATTGGCTTCGGTAAAGATTGTAAATTGTCCCTAGTGTGTAGGATAGTGCTAATGTATCGGCGTGAACTCGGTGAGCTGAAGGGCCTGTTTCCACACTATCTCTAAACTAAATTCTATAAAACAATACAAAAGGATATTAAAAGAACATGACTTTTAAGGAAATGTGAATAATTTGACAGATAGTGGACTGTAGTTTGCAAAAATCTCGGCTTTGTGAAACTGTATTTGACATGCAAAGTATTTCCCACACACATATAAAATCTCTTGGAAATGTTCCTGGATGAAATCACATTATTGCTTTGATACATATGCATATGTTTCAAATAAAGAAGCAGATGGCAATTTATCATGTTGATAATTCAGCTGGTAATCATCTGCGGCATATTTTTAATTCATCCCCAAAATCTATTCTTAATGCTGTTTAGCAAATATCCAGCTGTTCTCAGCACATTATTGGGTATTTGTGTATCTGACATAACAGATCCAACTGCCTTATTTTAGACTTAAAAAATCAGTATCAGTGATCATCACATCCTCCCCAAATCAATTGCTGATAACAAAAGGCAAGGAGATTAAATAAAGAGAAATCTAAAATGGCAGTAATTGAAAGTTGGATCGCCATACGTCCCATTAAACAAAATTGAATCTCCCTGGTAAAATGGAAATCACATACAAAGGCAATTACAGCATAATTTTCTTTATTAAATGGTGAACATGTTCTTCTGAACTTTATCTAAGATTATGAATGAGTGTAAAGTGAGCTGTTGGGAAGTAAATACAGATTAATTAAAACAAGGAACATTTGCATTTATATAGCACCTGTAAAATGGTTAAATGCCCCCAGGGACACATTACACTCATCCAGGAGTTTAGTTTAGTTTAGTTTAGAGATACAGAGCGGAAACAAGGGCCCTCTGCCCACCAAGTCCGCGCGGACCTCGCCAACTTACACCATCTTACACTATCCTACGTGTTGCCACCCTAGTTGTCACTTGCTGGCGGAGCACCAAGGCAAATTCCTTGTATGTGACTACGGGGCCAATAAACGTATTAATCAATCAATTCATTCATTCATTCATTCATTTATTAATTCACACCAGCGACAATTTACATTTATACTAAGCCAATGAACCTACACACCTGTACATCCTTGGAGCGTGAGAGGAAACAGGCGCATCTGGAGAAAACCAACACTGGTCACGGGGAGAACGTACAAACTCCACACAGACAGCACCCGCAGGCAGGATTGAACTGCCACCATGCCACCTAGTTGGTGAAGTTATCAGGGAGGTACAGGGAACAGCAGGTGCTGGTTTTCAGACAAAAACACAATGTGCTGGAGTTACTCAGGCACAATTCTGTAGGACACGGATAGGCAACGTTTTGGGTCGAGACCCTTCCTCAGGCGAATGGTAAATGGGGGTCTCAGGGAGTGTCCTTAAGTTTAGTTTAGTTTAGAGATGCAGTGTGGAAACAGGCCCCTTCGGCCCACCGAGTGCACACCGACCATCGATCACCCGCACACCAATCCCATGTTATCCCAGTCACTCCTAACACACTAGGGAGCAATTTACCAAAGCCAATTAACCTACAAACACACACGTCTGTGGAGTGTGGGAGGAAACCAAAGCACCAGAAGAAAACTGACACGGTCACTGGGAGGACGTGCAAACTCCGTACAGACAGCCTCTGTCATGATCGAACCTCCGATCATGCACCTCGGATATGCACCTTGGGCTCCGTGAGGCTGATGTTCTGCCGCTGTGCTGCGCCCTAAAGGTGAGAGAGAGAGAGAGAGAGAGAGAGAGAGATTCGGGAGAGATTCGGGAGAGATTCGGGAAGGATCTCTCAAGCTCGGGGCAATGAATGGTATTCATTGTGGAGTATAGAATTTGGGAAGTCCACAATAAGGTAGGCACAGTGAAGCAGGGGTACAGTTGCTGCCTCACAGCACCAGAGACCAGGGTTCGATGCCGGTGTTGTCTGTATCTATTTATGGCCTATTTCACCTAGGTGCATCCCATAGACATGCAGATTGGTAGGTTGATCGGCCACTGTAAATTGCCCCCTGGTTTGTCGGGGAGTGGTAAAATCTGGAGGGAGTTGATGTGAATGTGTTGAGACTAAAATATAAAAGTTGGATTAACGTGGGATTGGTGTAATGGGGTGGATGATGGTCAGCATGGACTTGGTGGGCTGAAGGGCCTGTTGCCATGCTGCACCACTCGATAAAGCTTTATTTTATTTTACCAGATGGACAACAATTCTCTGGAAGGGCCAAGAAACCTTCTTACTGAAGGAATGGTGTAGGAAGTTAATGCAGATGCTGGTTTGAACCGAAGATAGACAAAAAGCTGGACTAACTCAGCAGGTCAGGCAGCATCGCTGGAGAAAAGGAATAGGTGACGTTTCAAGTCAAGACTGAAGAAGAGTCTCGACCCGAAACGTCACCAGTTCCTTTTCTCCAGAGATGCTGCCGGACCTGCTGAGTTCATCCAGCTTTTTGTGTCCAGCTTCTTACTGAAGGAGTTGATACCACTGTAACTGTGGGGGGGGGGGGGGGGGGGGGGGGGGGGGGGGGGGGGGGGGGGGGGGGGGGGACCTCTAGACACACGGAACTGCAGATGCTGGTTTAAACAAAAGGCACAAAGTGCGGGAGGAACTCAGCGGGTCAGGCAGCATCTCTGGAGGACATGGATCGGTGATGTTTCGGGTTGGCTGATTGTCCCAATCTGCCACGCACTTTAAGAACTGTCACATCCCTAAAAGTAATCTCCTTCTCAAGTGGAGCCTGATTTGAAGGACACACAGTCCAGATTTGGGGGGGAGTTAATAAACCTTTAAGACCTTTGTTTAAAGGTGGCAAAAAATTAAGTCAGATGTTCCAGTCAATCTACATTGTAGGTGCTACAGTTGCTTTGGCTTACAATTTCTGTCTATATTAATGGATTCATTACACAATATTAACTCATTAGTCTAAGATGACCACCTGTCACTGTGGTGCTTGACATTAGCTGGAGTGATGAGGGTATCAATGTGATTGCCAGTGCACACTTCAACAGTAAAAGGATTCATCAGTCACCCTGACACCTAGTATCCTTGATACAGGTTGCACAATGTCAAGTCCACTCACATTTATATCAATACCTGACCATCGCTAATTCAAAGTTGAGAAGAGTCCAGGCTATAACGAGTGTGCGCGAGGCTCGTGTGAAATTACAAACTGCGGCAGCAAGGCAATGCCTTTCTGTTTCGTGACTGACATGTCAAGGGGAATAATATCTACTTCAGATTCTATGAAGTCACCCGCTTCAGATGATGGATCGCTCGCATTCTTTGACCCCCAAACTAACTTTGAAATGGAAACAGAGGCCAATTTTATTTCTGATTATCCATAAATCTGTGCCCTCTGATGCGATTGTCTCATCCACCGGAAACTCCTTGTGAAGATGAACCATGAAATTATGGAGTAGCGGGAGGAGGAGGGGTAAAGGATGCAGTTTCATGGAATGAAAGGACTACAGAGCAGGAGATAAAAAAACAGAAGGTTAAAATGAAGTTAAGGAGAAACGCAGGGAGAGAGCAAGAGGGTGGAGGGGAAGCATTAGTTCATACGTTCACTAGTTATTGGAGAAGAATTAGGCCATTCGGCCCCTCAAGGTTGGCACGGTGGTAGAGTTGCTGCCTTACAGTACAAGAGACCTTGGGTTCGATCCTGACTATAGGTCCTGCCTATATGGAGTTTGTTCGTTCTCCCAGTGACCTGCATGGGTTTTCTCCAGGAGCTCCAGTTTCCTCACACACTCCAAAGACACACAGGTATGTAGGCTAATTGGCTTGGTAAAATCGTAAATATGTCCTGCGTGTGTGTGTGTGTAGAATGGTGTTAGTAAGCAGGGATTGCTGGTCAGCTTAGACTCGTGGGGCTGAAGGGCCTGTTTCCACACTGTATCTCTAAACTAAACTAAAGTCTACTCTGCCATTCAATCTATTTTTCCCTCCTCAACCCCATTCTCCTGCCTTCTGCCCATAACTCCTGAAGTGTGGAGAATTCAATGTCCAACCTGTTGGGTTGGGTTGGACCCAAGTGGAATGTGAGGTCCTGTTCCTCCAGTTTATGCGTGGCCTCAAGCTGGCAATGGTGGAGGCCAAGCACAGAAAGGAACCCCTACTAACCCTCCCCACACACACATTCTTCCATCACATCCCATTTACCCAGCTCCTTTCTCTTCCTCGATTTCTCCTCCCATCCTCAAGTCCCCGTTCCCCTGTTATCCCCATCTTTCCCCTCTTCCTCTCGTCTTCCACCATTTCCCTCCTTCTCGCCTCCCCTCTGCTGACACCCAATTGGTCACGTTCACAAGTTATAGGAGTAGAATTAGGTCATTCGGCCCATCGAGTCCACTCCGCCATTCAATCATGGCTGATCTCCGCCTCCTAATCCCATTTTCCTGCCTTTTCCCCATAACCCTTGGCAGCCGTTCTAATCAAGAATCTGTCTATCTCTGCCTTAAAAATGTCCACTGACTTGGCCTCCACAGCCTCGGTGGCAATGAGTTCCACAGATTAACTACCCTCTGACTAAAGAAGTTCCTCCTCACCTCCTTTCTAAAAGAGCACCCTTTAATTCTGAGGCTGTGGCCTCTGGTCCTGGACTCTCCCACCAGTGGAAGCATCCTTTCCACATGCACTCTCTATGCCTTTTCATTATGCTGCAAGCTTCTATGAGGACTCCCCTCAACCTAAACTCCAGCGAGTGGAGGCCCAGTGCTGTGAAACACGGACAAAATCAATCGTCTCCTTCTCAGCTCTCCGCATTGCCACCTGCACCACCCATCTACAGTTCCTTCCGACTCATTCGACACCTTCCTGTTCCGCAATTGTTTAAGACAAAAACGTTGAGGGGCAGCAGAATGGTACAGCGGTAGAGTTGCTGACTTACAGTGCCAGGGTCCCGGCTTTGTTTCCGACTATGGGTGCTGCCTGTACGGAGTTTGCACGTTATCCCCACGACCGCACGGGTTTTCTCTGGGTGCTCCGATTTCCCCCCCCCCCCCTCATTAGAAAGACGTTTAAATGGCTTCTGGTGAATTGTCCCTAGTGTGTAGGATAGAACCAGTGTGTGGGCGATCGCTGGTCGGCACGGACACGGAGGGCTGAAGGGCACATTTCCATGCTGTATCTCTAAAAACAAACTCAAATTCATCACTCACAATGCTGTATTATAGAATTTGTTTTAAAACATCGTAATTGCCTCTTGCATTCCATTCATTAGTGGTGATATAGTTTGCGCTATAATTTACCTCATAACCACTTACATAGCAGGTCACTGAACACAAGACCTTGTTCTCAACTGGATATTCTCCATACATCATTATAGCACAGCAATAGCTACAGTGATTTACATGATGTATTAGATACAGTACTTCACAGACTTGTTAACAAGACTTCAAGATAAAATATTCACATTTACATATAAAATTATACAAATGTAATGTTGCTGCCATATCAGGATAGCTGGATTAATAAAGGGCTACAAATCATTACTGCAGCTTGCAAAAAAAAAGGAAGTGGAATTATTGACAGTGAAAGATTGAAAGTGGTAGTTAAATTTAGGTAACAAAGGAGCTATTAGTAACGCCATTAATGCAATATTTTGTGAATGCATTTGGAAAAAGGCATCGCAAATCTTTATTACTTGATAAATTCCCGTTATGCTCTATTAAGTACAGCGGCAGTTTGGCCGAAATTATAAATGATTCGTCCAGCTCCTGTTTCAGGACGGGAGAAATACAGAACAACTGATTTATTTAGGAATGATTTAAGGATTAGAATAATCCAAGGTGAAGTGGGGATTTACCAGAAGAACAACAGTTTATCAGAGCGCTTAATGGAATTTCAAATTGACCCATAGTTGAAGCGTGGAATGAAAGTGTGTCATTACAAGGAAAGCTTGCATTGATGCAGCACCGGTCACCACCCCAGGGTGTGACAAACTTCAGGACGGCGCAGCGGTAGAGTCGCTGCCTCACAGCGCCAGAGACCCGGGTTCGATCCTGACCATGGGTGCTGTCTGTACCGAGTTTGCACGTTCTCCCCGTGACTGCGCGGGTTTCCTCCCACATTACCAAGACGCGCAGGTTTGCACGTTGTGTAGGGACAACCTGCAGATGCCGGTTCACAGCGAAGATAGACACAAAATGCCAGAGTATTTACTCCAACATATTGTGTCTATCTTAGGCTTGTAGGTTAATTGGCTTCTGTAAACCGGCTCTAGTGTGCAGGATGGAACTAGTGCGCGGGTGATCATTGGTGGGCCCAAGGGCCATGCTGTATCTCTAAACTCAAGAAAATGAAATATTACGGAATCACAGTCATTGTTGTGCTATTTGGGAGACTTTGATGAACCACGTGTGCCCATTTGTCATGGATAAGATGAGCCGAAAGAACAGTTTCCACACTACAAACTCTATGATGCCATGCTGTTAGCAAGGACAATAAAAGTTGTCCAACAGGCAGAGGTGTCATTAGGTTCTCACCTGTTGCCGTAACAATGCTAGTTGCACCACTGTGAATAGCTTGTGGGCAGAGAAACAAGGAACTGCAGATGCTGGTTTACAAAACAAGACACAACATGTTGGAGTAACTCAGTAAGTCAGGCAGCATCACTGGAGAAGAAAGGAATGGATGACGTTTTGGGTCAGGATCCTTCCTCAGTGCCTGTTCCAACTCACCGATGGCTCGGACCCCAGTTAAAGTGGTCACGGGAATGAACAATTTGCACTAATTACATTTTATACAGTTTAAAAAAAAACATAAATTGATCCAATTTTTTTGGTCATTAATTTCTTCACATAAAAATGTCACAATGTAAATTGTGTACAAAATCATGAGAGGAATAGATCAGGTAGATGCAGAGTCTCTTGCCCAGTGTGAAGGAATCAAGAACCAGAGGACATAGGTTTAAGGTGAGGGGGGAAAGATTTAATAGGAACCTGAGGGGTAACTTTTTCACACAAAGGGTGGTGGGTGAATGGAACAAGCTGCCAAAGGAGGTAGTTGTGGCAGGCATGGGCGGAAATCCTGGGGAGGACAGGGGGACACACATCCCGCCATGCTTTGAGAGTTTGGGGACAACCCCCCCCATGTTTTGTAATCTGGTCTTTATCAGATACTTTCTAAGGGCTAAATCGGCCCGTTTGCGGGGCCTTTCCGCTCCCGGCGCGGCTTAAAATCAAACAGCTGCATCGAGGCGATCGAGGCTCCCGATGTTGAAGCCCCCTCCGGCCGATGAAAGACCCCGCTAACGGGCCGATTCAAACCCCACGATTCGGGGCGGATGAAGCTGCTGTTGCTGGAGTTCGCAGTCGGTCAGCAACCAGGTCAGCTCCCGATGTTACCGTCCACAAGGCCCACGGCCGAAGCCTCGCGTGTGTGCGCGTGCGTGCGTACACGGCCGCCAAGAAATTGTGTCCCCCGCATGTTTTGATAGCGATTTCCGTGCCTGGTGGCAGGGTACTATCGCAACATTTAACATTCAAACAGGTACATGGATATGACAGGTTTAGAGGGATATGGGCCAAACACAGGCAGGTGGGACTAGTGTAGATGGGACATGTTGGTTGGTGAGGGCGGAAAGGCCTGTTTCCATGCTGGATGACAAAATAAAAATAATTAAATATTATATTGCTTTATGTCATTTTTATGTCCATTTTAATACCTATGTGTATAATGATCCAATCTTTATTTTGAAAACTGCAGAAAAACATTAATCTAGGACTTTGTTTTACACTTAATGGCATCATGAAGAATTATTGAATGTGATTATGTGTACGGCTATTTTAATGCTGCACAAGAGAAGTCAGGCTACAGACATTTGAAAAGGAGATTTTTTTCACCAAAAGAAAAATCATCAGAACTTTGTTGAAAGCTATTTTTTTAAGTGACCTGTATGATTGGATACAAAGTTCACTAAAAAAAAGAAGTTAAATTTGGGAAACACTGAGCAGTTCAGGCAGCAAACTGCAAAACATTCATCTGTTCTCTTTCCACAGAGGCTGACTGACCAGCTGAGTGTTTCCAGCAGAAACCTTAAAGGGCCTGTCCCACTTGGGCGACCTAATCCGCGAGTTCTGGCGAGTTTGCCCTCGTCTCATACTCGTAGCATGGTCGACACAAGGTTGTAGGCAGTCTTCGTAACTCTCCTTCATGCTCGAGAGTGGTCCCCGTGTACTCGAGGCCTCAGCGATGTTGCGGCGTTTTTTTCAATATGTTAAAAAATGCCCGAGAGTTAAAAAAAAGTTGTCATGGAAAAAATCAATACTTTTTTTACTCGTAGGTTTAGTCGTAGTAGGTCGGCATATTAGTCGCCGGTAATCGAGGGTAATCGAAGATAGTCTTCACCATAGTCGAAGGGAGGTCGAAGGAGATCAAAAGAGGTCGTCTTCACTCGCCATTATTTGGTGTCCAATTTTCCCGAAGTTAGTCGTAGCTCATCGAAGCTGGTCTTCAACATAGTCCAAGGAGGTCTTCAACATGTCATTTTTTCAAACTTTTCTAAACTCGCTAATTATGTCGCCCAAGTGGGACAGCCCCTTTACTCTGTTACAGCGCCAGAGACCTGGGTTCGATCCTGACTACAGGTGCTATCTGTACGGAGTTTGTATATTCTCCCCATGACCTACGTGAGTTTTCTCCGGTTTCCTCACGCGTTCCAAAGGCGTACATTCCTCACTGTGATGGAAGGTAATAAAGTTCGGTCATCTTCCTCCTTTGTTAATCGAAAGAGAGGAAATCTGGAGAGAAGGAGTGGGTGACGTTTTGGGTCGAGACTCTTCTTCAGACTAACCATAACCCTAAAGCACAGTTAGGTATGGTGTATGATAGATGTATGGGCCCGATAGAAGTATAGAAAAATATATAGACAGGGTAGAGAGTCAGATCCTTTTTCCCCCCCAAGATGGATAAATTAAATACTAGAGGGCATAGCTTTAAGGTGAGAGAGGCAAAGTTTAAAGGAGATGCGTGGGGCAGATTCTTTGCTTACACAGAGGGTGGTCAATGTCAGGAACACAGTGTCGAGGTAACGGCTGAAGCGGATATGATAGAGGCAGCGTGAAGTGTAGATTTAGTTAATGAAGGGAGGTTGGTTTGCCTGGTTGTCTGGGCTGTCCCGAAACAGTTCAACAGCGATTTCAGCATAACGGACGATCAGAGCCAAAATGTCAATAAAACACCGTATTTCCAAAACCATTCAAGGAAGGAGCACCAGCAAAATATTTTACAAACTCTATGTAAAGCAAGCACGGCAGATATTTACCCAGAGTGAAACCAATACCTCTTTGGAAACGCGTTAATGATGAGTGGCACATGGTATAAGACATCATCATGCATTGTTGGGAGCAAGAGAATGATAGCACAATTACAGAGAGAGGGGAGATTAAGATGTGAATTACACAGAAGCAAAAACATGACAGGGGAGAGTGTAATTTGAAGAAAAAAAAAAAAAAATATAAATATATATATATATATATATATATATATATATATGAAACGCATAATTTATGTGTCAAAATAGTATTCCACAAATTGATCAGATTAGACAGCATCTTTCCACTTCATTTAATCCCCATTCAATTACACTTGGAAAATGACGTTTTTGGCTAATATTTCTGGCATGTAGGCTTTGGATGACAGTCGCTAATACCAGCAGACAGTAATAGGAAGTTGGAAGCAGAATTCATTCACTGCTGTTCCCTTTGTTAACCCCTAATTTACCCAAGTGTGGCTGGCAAGAGTACCGTGTCATTCAGTGAATTAAACCCGACTATGAGAATTCATCCTCTATTGGGAGGAAGACAGGCGAACATCAAAATAGATACAAAGTGCTGGAGTAACTCAACGGGACAGGCAGCATCTCGCCAGAGAAGGAATGGGTGGCGTTTCGTGTTGAGACCGCTCTTCAGACTGAAAGTCACGGGAAAGGGATCGGGAAACAAGAGATATAGATGATGATATAGAGCGATTTAGAACAAATTAATGAAAGACGTGCAAAAAAAAGAGATGCTGCCTGTCCCGCTGAGTTACTCCAGCATTTTGCGTCTATCTTCGGTTTAATCCAGCATCTGCAGTTCCTTCCTACACATAACATGACAATATTGTGAATCCACTAACTCCTATTTGCATCAAATGAGATAAGGTCCATTTAGATATTTAGTTTAGTGTGGAGATACAGAGTGGAAACAGGCCCTTCGGCCCACCGAGTCCACACCGACCAATGATCGGCAGTTCACGCTAGTTGTATCCTACACACGCCAAGACAATTAACCTGCACATCTTTAGAATGTGGGAGGAGACCGGAGCACCCGGAGAAAACCCACACGGTCACAGGAGAACATACAAACTCCGTACAGGCAGCAAGCGTAGTCAGGATTGAATTTGTTTCATTGGCTCTGCAAGGCAGCAACTCTAATAGGTGATAACTGCCGTTTAGATGTTCATACACACAGGAATATTTGAGGATGTGAAAGCTTTGATGAACTGCAGTAAATGCTGACTCTATTCTAAGCCGGCATGTTAATTTTCTGTAAAGGGTGGACTGTCAATCAACGGTTCAAATTATCATATGTACTGAGATACAGAGAAATACTTTATCTGCATACAGTTCAGTAAAGTATTATGGAGAAAAGAAATTCATCAGCCCAACTGATCAAGATGCCCCGTCTAAGCTAGTCCCATTTGCTTGCGTTTGACCCATATCGCTCTAAACCTTTTCCTGTACAGGTACTATGGTACCTTGTCCAACTATCGTGTAAATGCTATTATAGTACTTGCCTCAACTACCTCCTCTCCAGAGGAGTTTGGCACCTTTCTGATGAATCTCCCTGTACCCTCTGCAATTCAATCACATCCTTTGTGAAACCCACAAGGCCACAGGGAAGAACATGCAAACACCACACAGACTGCACTGACAGGTCAGGACTGAACCCAGGTCCCTGGCGGTGTGAGGCAGCAGCTCTACCCGCTGTGCCACCATGCCAAAGTGTAGATCGTCCTTTGCTCGCTGGAGTTTGGAACAACATGGGTCTTCTCATCGAAATAAATAAATATGTTTTGGAGATGACTGACACGTACTGGGTTGAGCACGTTTCCCTAATTGTCACCCAATTAGCACAGGGAAGAGGAGCAGGTTTTCCCAAGGGATTATTTGAAGTCTTGATTAAGTGCGTCAGCATTGATAGACAGATGTTTTGCCTCCAGGGCTGGTAATGTACACAATTTATATCATAATATATACTTATAATTGAACATGCACAGTTGATAATTATGTTCCTCCGAATCAGCGTGGGTTATGACACTTCCAGGAAGTATCTTGTGCCACTATTTTCATCTTTGCAAGACTTTATTTTTTGCATAGAGTTAGGCAGGGACTACAATTCCCGAGAACTATATCCTGCACCCTGTATCTTCACCTTTGCTGTATCGAGCGTCTATTTGAGTTTGACTATTGCATTTATGTCCAGTATTACCTGAAGATAGACACAAAAAGCTGGAGTAACTCAGCGGGCCAGGCAGCATCTCTGGAGAGACGGAATGGGTGACGTTTTGGACACGTAATATCACCCATTCATTTTCCCCAGAGATGCTGCCTGTTCCGCTGAGTTACTCCAGCTTTATGTGTCTATCTTCGGTGCAAACCTGCATCTGCAGTTCCTTCCTACTCATATAGTATTAGCTGATTTCATTGGATAGCATGCCAAACAAAGCTTCGCACTGTACCTCAGTACCAGTGATAATTTACTATTAAAACATTAAGTAGTTTCGTTTAGAGATACAGTGCAGACAGGCCTTTCGACCCATCAAGTCTGCGCCGACCAGCGATCTCTGCACGCTAGGGTCAATTTACAATCTTTACCGAAGCCAATTAACCTACAAACCTGTGCATCCTTGGGGTGTGGGAGGAAACCAAAGCACCAAGAAAAAAACGAGATCACGGAGAAAACCCACGCAGGTCACGGGGAGAACGTACAAACTCCGTACAGACAGCACCCGTAGTCAGGATGGAAGCCGGGTCTCTGGCGCTGTTTTTGCAGCAACTCTACCGCTGCGCTGCCGCAGTTGAATCATTGTGGAATTAGTTGAATAATCACTTTAAACCAAAGCTAAGGAAGAGTAGGAAATTATTCAAATTTAAAACACAATAAAATAATGGCCGAGTCTGTGGCCATTGTTACCATGAAACTAAATTCACTGGCAGTCTTGATTGGAGGCTGTTCCCCATGTGGAAACGAGCCATGAATATTCTCAGAAATGTTTAATTGAGCAAAATGCCAAGAACGTCCCAGCTCGTCTTCACACCAATGATATCATGAAATTAGTTCATATCCAGTGAACGCAGTAGATGGGGCCTCGTTAAGGGGCTGTCCCACTGCGGCGACCTAATTGGCGAGTTTAGAAGAGTTTAGGAGAGTTTGAAAAAGTGTCACGTTGAAGACCTCCTTCGACTAAGTAGAAGACCAGCTTCGACTAGCTACGGGAAAATTAGACACCGAATAGTGGAGAGTGAAGACGACCTCCTTCGACCTCCTTCGACTATGATGAAGACTATCTACGACCTCCTTCGACTACCTACGAATAACATTGCTGACCTACTACGATCTACTTCGACTAAACCTACAAGTAAGTAAAATATTGATTTTTTTCCCATGGCCACCTTTTTTTACTCGCGGGCATTTTTCAGCATGTTGAAAAATACGCCGCGAACTCGTTGAGGTCTCGAATACGCGGGGACTACTCTCGAGCATGAAGGAGAGTTACAAAGACCTCCTAGGACCTCGTGTCGACCATTCTGCGAGTATGAGTCGAGGACAAACTCTTCTAAACTAGCCAATTGGGTCGCCGCAGTGGGACAGCCCCTTTAGCATCCCACCTCTGGGCAGCGCCTCACCTCACGATCTGCAACCCAGGTTCGATCCTGACCTCCGCTGTTGTCCATGCTTACTAGTTGACCCTGTGATTTGTCGGTTTCCTCAGTGGGGTCTGGTTTCCTTCCACTTGCTTAAAAGTCAAGGATGCCCCATTCCTTCTCTCCTGAGATGCTGCCTGTCCCGCTGAGCTACTCCAGCATTTTGTGTCCATCCCGGGCGGTAGCATGTGTAGGAAGGAACTGCAGTTGCTGGTTTACACCGAAGATAGACACAAAACTCAGCGGAACAGGTTGCATCTCCGAATCTAAGCAACAGGTGACGTTTGGAATCGAGACACTTCTTCAGTCTGAGGAAAGGTCTCGACCCGAAATGTCACCCATTCCTTCTTTCCTGACATGCTGCCTGTCCCGCTGAGTTACTCCAGCATTTTGTGTCTGTCTTTGGGTGGTAGAATGGTTTGGACACTGTACATTGTCACTAGTGTTCCCAGTCTACGAAAGGATGCAACAGGACTGCACGTACTCAAAGAATACTAGTTTTTTAAAGTTTTCAGTGACAACATTAATCTAGTCCTCACAGTGAGAATGCAGCAGATTCAAGCCAGGTGTTATTGCAAAACTGCATCATTCATCCAAAACAAAAATGCTGGAGGAACTCAGCTGGTCGAGCAGCATCTGTAGGGGAATGGACAGACAATATTTCAGGATGGGACCCTCTTTCACATGTTTTTTACTCAAGATTCCAGCATCTGCAGATCATTGTGCCAGCACCATGCATCTGTTGCACATCAATAATACTGGTTAACATTACAATTTTAAATCTTTAATGAATCATAACCAATGTTAATTTTGAATTACAATGTACATTTCACATTGGGAAATGAAATCCTTTGCATTGCTTACTAAGCATTAAATTCCCGATTGAATGCAAATATAATCATTAATTTCATGTAATACAAAGCACATGCTGTTAAATAAGAGAGAATTCTGATTAATCAATCAATAATTAATTGCACATTATGATTATTCAAGTTCATTTTCCAACAATCAAATCAAGGCACTGTGCACATTAGAACCCTAATATAATATTCATGTGAAAGATATGCTTATTTAAAAAAAAAATGTCAGTGGAAAATTATCTTCCATTTGATCGCATCGCTTCATGAGACTTAGTTAACCAGCTGATGGGTTCTCACTAACTTGTCTAAAAGGTCTGTCCATTGAAGAGGAAAATATTTCATTTGCTGCATTAACGGAGTTTGTATGTTCTCCCCGTGGCCGCGTGGGTTTTCTTCGGTTTCCTCCCGCGCTCCAAAGGTTTGCAGGTTTGTAGGTTAATTGGCTTGCTATAAATGGAAAATTGTCCCTAGTGTGTGTAGGATACTGTTAGTGTGTGGGATCGCTGGTCGGTGCGGACTCGGTGGGCCGAAGGGCCTGTTTCCACGCTGTATCTCTGAACAAATCTAAAATTAACCACTGGTTTTCATATTTGTGATCAGACATTTTCATAAGTTCATAACTGATAGCAGCAGAACTGTACTCTGCCATTCAATCGTGGCTGATCTATCTTTCCCTCTCAACCCTGCTAGATTCTTGATTAGTAAAGGTGTCAGGGGTTATGGGGAGAAGGCAGGAGAATGGGGTTGAGAGGGGATGATGGATCAGCCATGATTGAATGCTGGAGTGGATCGATGGGCCAAATGGCTTAACATTGCTCCTAT
Organism: Okamejei kenojei; assembly: GCA_035221665.1. Lineage (NCBI taxonomy): Eukaryota > Metazoa > Chordata > Chondrichthyes > Rajiformes > Rajidae > Okamejei > Okamejei kenojei. Next base: position 25,667,836 of record CM069164.1, read on the forward strand.
CCACATGAACTTTTGAATTTATGAACCCTATTCTCCTGCCCTCTCCCCATAACCCTGAGACCCTTCATGATCATGAAAACAAGTAACCACAAATCTCCTGTGCGGAGTGTAGAGCTACTGCTTTACAGCTCCAGAGACCCAGGTTCAATCCTGACTACGGGAGCTAGTCTGTATGGAGTTTGTACGTTTTCCCCCTGACTTTACTCTGAGATTTTCTGTTTTTCTCCCACTCTCCAAAGACGTACAAGTTGTAGGTTAATTGGCTTGGCATAAATGTAAATTGTCCCCAATTTGTGTAGGATAGTGTTAATGTTCGTTGTGGACTCGGTGGGTGTTTCCCCGCTGTATCTCTAAACTAAACCTTCTATTTAATGAAATGGGAAGCCAGACACTTGAGCAATTTGTTTAGAAGTGAATTTACTATTTCATATATTTAAGAAAGAACTGGAGATGCTGGAAAAATCGAAGGTTTCAACCCAAAACGTCGCCTATCCCTTCTCCCCTTAGATGCTGCCTCACCCGCTGAGTTCCTCCAGCATTTTTGTCTACTTACTATTTCACCTCCTCAGTCTGTCAATGGGCTATCACTACACACCACTTATGCTTGTTAAAGATAATGGCTAGGATCTCACGTTGGGCAGGTAACACTAATGCTTTTTAAACAAGTTATGTACCTCTTGTGGGAAACTCACTCACAATGCAGAATTAGAATACAACTTACAGCTTCTGCTTCTGAAAGCTCACGTTGACTGCCAATCCTATTTTCTTTTCCCCCTTCTCAATGCCTTGGCAAATTTGTTGTACACCATACTCCGTTAATAAACAAGGTAAGTAGAAGAGTGTTTGCGATTGTAAATGTGGTGCCCTGGTTTCTACAGCCCTGTTGTATAACCCGTGTAATAAGGAACTGCAGGTGCTGGTTGAAACTGAAGAGAGACACAAAAAGCTGGAGTAACTCAGCGGGACAGGCAGCATCTCTGGAGAGAAGGAATGGGTCGAGACTCTTCTTCAGTCTTGGCTTGAAACGTCAACCACTTCTTCTCTCCAGAGATGCTGCCTGTCCCGCTGAGTTACTCCAGCTTTTTGTGTCTACCTTCTGTTGTGTAGCCTGTTCCTCAGCTCATCAATGATGCAGTCTCAATTACCATACTCTTCCACACCAAGTTCTGGAAATGATAGATCTGACGACACAGAGATTTCAAAAATAGTATTGAATCTGTGATTAGATTTTTCAGCAAAAAACACACACACGCACACACACGCACACACACGCACACACGCACACACACGCACACACACACACACACACGCGCACACACACACACACACGCACACAACCAGGTTGTTCATATACTGGGAACTAGCTGCGTATGAAAATAACCCATTATTCTAAATCAGTGGTTATGTGAAATAAGACTTGCCTTATTCCTAATTGCATGACTTTTGTTTTACATTTACAACATGTAGTTTAATGGCGGCTGCCAATAATTGCAGTCCTTCCCATTGTAGCAGTATTGCCTCCTTTATCCAATAACTCTATTTGCTTTTGAAGAACACACTGCAGCAGATGGAAAGGATTTTTCTGACCTCAGGCAGCTCAGAGCACTTTAAAGTCAATGAAGTATTAAATGTATAATTAGATCTTGCAGGCAAAGCCCTCCTGAAATACGGCCATTAGTTTGTTATGATTCCCTGAAGTAGTTATATTTGAAAACAGACCATCATTCTAAATCAATAGTTATGTAAAATAAGACTTACTTTATTCTTTATTCTCATCTCTAGTTGCAGGACATAATTTAATGCATGCTGACAACAGTACTGTTACTGTCCCGACAGGTAATTTCATTTCTCAAGATATTCAGGGGCGGAACAGTGGCAGACTTGCTGCCCCACAGTGCCAGAGACCAGTGTTCGATCCTGACCTCTGAGTGGAGTTTGCACGTTCTCCCTGTGACCGTGTGGGTCTGACAGCGCCAGAGACCAGTGATCGATCCCGACCTCTGTGTGGAGTTTGCACGTTCTCCCTGTGACCGTGTGGGTCTGTTGCCTCACAGCGCCAGAGACCAGTGTTCGATCCTGACCTCTGAGTGGAGTTTGCACGTTCTCCCTGTGACCGTGTGGGTCTGTTGCCTCACAGCGCCAGAGACCAGTGATCGATCCCGACCTCTGTGTGGAGTTTGCACGTTCTCCCTGTGACCGTGTGGGTCTGTTGCCTCACAGCGCCAGAGACCAGTGTTCGATCCTGACCTCTGGCTGGAGTTTGCGCAATCTCCCTGTGATCACACGATGTTCCTTCAGGTGCTCTGGTTTCCTCCCACATCCCAAAGACGTGCAGGTTTGTAGGTTAATTGGCCCTCTGTTAAATTGCCCTCAGTGTGTGGGGAGTGGCCAACAAAGTGGATGTTAACAGATAACTACCGTGAATGGATGATAGTTCAGGGATACAGCATGGAAACAGGTCCTTCGGCCCACCGAGTCCACACCAACCCAGCCATCCCCGCGTATGCTGCCTGACCCATTGAGTTACTCCAGCACAAGTTCCTTTCCGCAACCTACCTATTTACTATCCCATTCACCTGTGCTGCCACCTTTAGTGAGCTATGAATTTGGACTCCACGATCTCATCTGAACATCTCATCTGAACAATGGTGCCTTTTACAGTATCATTTTGTTTTTAACTCATCTCTGGAACAAGATGTGAACCCTGGCCTCTGACAAGGAGACGCAAGTGCTACGCTTCAGCCCAGCGTGACGACAACACGGTGGAGCAGCGGTAGAGTTGCTACCTTACAGTGCCAGGGACCCCGACCACGGGTGCTGTCTGTACGGAGTCTGTACGTTCTCCCCGTGACCTGCGCGGGTTTTCTCCAGGTGCTCCGGTTTCCTCCCACACTCCAAAGACGTAAAGGTTTGTAGGTTAATTAACTTCGGCTAAACAAAAAAGATTGTAAATTGTCCCTAGTGTGTAGGATAGTGTCAGTATACGGGGTGATCACAGGTCGGCGCAGACTCGGTGGGGTGAAGGGCGTATTTCTCAAAAAAAATCTGCTTATAGTAATCACATTATAATAATATAAACATCAGTAAACATCTTAAAATAAATGCATCCAAATTGGAGTCTCGTGAGTTGTGATTATCGGTTAATGCAGTATATGATTGTGCACAGAGAGGAGGATGTTGCTTCCTCATTTTGGAATTTGAATCACACTAAGGCAGGGATTGCTGTGCAGTTTACATTATCATCTCACACTAGGTGGTGCTGTACTACAGATAGTAACCAGTGGTCCAGTTATTCCACAATGACCATTTGTTAGTTTAGTTCAGAGATACAACGCGGCAACAGTCCCTTCGGCCCACCGGGTCCATGCCGGACAACTATCCCCGCACATTAACACTATCCTGCACACACTAGGGACAATTTGCTTTTGCACCAAGCCCATTAAGCCACAAACCAGCAAGTCTTTGGAGTGTGGGAGGAAAGTGAAGATCCCGGAGAAATCCCACGCGGTCACGGGGAGAACATACAAACTCCGTTCGGACAGCGCCCCCAGTCAGGATCGATCCTGGGTCCCTGGCGTTGTGAAGCAGCAGCTGTACTGTTGCGCCACCGTGCCACAGGGAAGACTGTTGAATTCACAATTCCCATGAAATAGCTGTAACATACAGTATATTCATTTTAATTTGGCCACTACAGACATATAATATCGATATTGTCATGCTTTTTTTTTGTTCTAGATAAAAGGGTGCTGATATGTATCTATATAACCAAAAGTCTCATCTTGACCACTTCCTGTCTGCGCTGTATATTGATTTTAGAAATAACACTACCCTATATGGCTATGATTTTTGGCCATCTTGCTCAGAGTCCTCCTCTGCTGAGGCAGCACTGAGATCGATCAAAAATAAAAAAGTTATGAGTGTTTAAAAAATCTTGAGATCAGCTGATTGGTCCTCTCGCTTGTCAATCACCATGATGAAGGTAAGGCCCCTTCTGGGTGGGGGGTGGGGCAGGACTATAAAACCCCAGATGCCTGGACGTGAGTCAGTCACTCTGGAAGATCGTGAGGGAGTGGCCACAACTGTGATTCTAAGCTTTGAATCAACTGAACCGTGAGTCTGCAATGTACTTGCTTAGCCCTTAATGACAATGCAATGAGTTGTTTGGCCTACCCCACCTGTGCTTGAAACTGTAATGCAAAATTGGAAATGAAATGACAATACCATGAGTTGTTTGGCCTGCATTGCCTGTGCTTGAAACTGCAATGCAAAATTGGAAATTAAATGACAATGCCATGAGTTGTTTGGCCTGCCCTTGAAATGGATTGACTTGACCTGACTTGACTTAAGCCATTTAGAACGGAGACAAGGAAACACTTTTTCCTCACAGTGAGTTGTGAATCTGTGGTATTCTCTGCCTCAGAGGATGGTGGAGGCCGGTTCTCTGGATATTTTCAAGAGAGAGCTAGATAGGGCTCTTAAAGAGTCAGGGGATATGGGGAGAAGGCAGGAACAGGGTACTGATTGGGGATGATCAGCCATGATCACATTGAATGGCGATGCTGGCTCGAAGGGCCCAATGGCCTATAGACAATAGACAATAGGTGCAGGAGTAGGCCATTCGGCCCTTCGCCATTCAATGTGATCATGGCTGATCATCCCCAATCAGTACCCTGTTTCTGCCTTCTCCCCATAACCCCTGTTACTTGCAGCCATGGCTAGGTAATTCCCACAACATCATACTTGACAGTTTCTAAATGAATGTCAAGCTCGTCCACTTTATTCCTCATACTTCGCGCATTCATATACAGCACTTTGACCTCCGCATTCACTTCCCCCCTCGCACCACTCGCAATTGGCCCTGACCTTACTCTGTTGTCCCTTCTCGAGCTTTCCTTCCCATTAATTCGAGAATCTTTTTTGTAGTCACTTTCCCTTCAACTCCATCTGTATACTCCCAATTTGTCAATCCCTCTCCCCCACTATTTAGTTTAAAGCCACACGTGTAGCCCTAGCAAACCTGCCTGCCAGAATGTCGGTCCCCTTCCAGTTAAGGTGTAACCTGTCCCTTTTGTACAGGTCACCCCTTCCCCTAGCTCCCTGCACCAGCCCCTCAGCCACACATTCAGATCCCCTATCTCCCTGTTCCTGTCTTCACTAGCACGAGGTACTGGAAGCAATCCAGAGATAACCATCCTAGAAGTCCGGCATTTCAGTCTTCTTCCCAATTCTCTGAACTCATGTTGGAGAAACTCCTTCCTCTTCTTGCCGATGTCGTTTGTGCCTACGTGCACAACTACTGCCGGCTGTTCACCTTCTCTCTCGAGGATGTTCTGAATTCGGCTCGTGACATCCTGAACCCGGTCGAGTCCCATCTCTAGGATTGGAGCCACCGATGTGGCCTATTCCTGCACCTATTGTCTATTGACATGAAATGGATTGAAATGGATTGTTGGCCCTGCACTCACTGTGCTTAGAAACATAGACATAGGAACATAGAAAACAGGTGCAGGAAGAGGCCATTCGGCCCTTCGAGCCAGCACCGCCATTCAATATGATCATGGCTGATCATCCACTATCAATAACCCGTGCCTGCCTTCTCCCCATATCCCTTGACTCCACTAGCCCTCTATCCAACTCTCTCTTAAATCCATCCAGTGATTTGGCCTCCACTACCCTTTGTGGCAGGGAATTCCATAAATTCACAACTCTCCGGGTAAAAAAGTTTTTTCTCAGCTCAGTCTTAAATGACCTCCCCTTTATTCTTGGCTCGATTGGCTTGTCTTGACTGGACCCACAACACCCATGCTAGCGCTCCAGAAAGCCCCCCCCCCCCCCCCACTGGCCACCAATATTGGAATTGGTGGAGAGGTGGAATATTGCGTTGGGGGACCAGCCCTCCCGTGTGAACCTGGGACCCAAAGGGTCCCACTTAGTCTAGTATCAATTAAAAATTAAGAATAGAACGCTGCAGATGCTGAATTACAAAATAGGACACCAAGTGCTGGAGTAACTCAGCGGGTCAAGCAGCATCTCTGGAGAACATGGATAGGTGAGGTTTAGGGTCAGGACCCTTCTTCAGAATCATTTTTGTGGAAAGGTCCAGACACAAAACGTCATCTATCCCTGTTTCCCAGAGATGCTGCCCGCCCCAAAATGCTGGAGTAACTCAGCAGGACAGGCAGCATCTCTGGAGAGAAGGAATGGGTCCAGACCCTCTCAATCCAGCATTTTGTGTCAATCTTAGGTTTAAACCCGCATCTGCAATTTCTTCCTTCACATGCTGCTTGATCTGCTGAGTTACTCCAGCACTCGGTGTCCTTTTTCTTTCAATTAAATAACTAAGCTACATTTATCAACACATTTTTTTTCCATCAATATGCCCCCCACTTCAGCTTTGATGTTGTCACCAATCAACCACTAATTTAATAAATAACTCCAAACTAAATGAAAACTCTAAATTTAAAAATCTATTTTTTCAAAGTTTTTAAGTTAGAGTTAAGGGGCGGCACGGGGTTGCAACAGTAGAGTTGCGGCCTTGCAGCGCCAGAGACCAGAATTCGATCCTGACTGCAGGCGCTACCTGCACGTTCTCCCCGTGACCTGCGAGGGTTTTATCCAGGTACTCTGGTTTCCTCCCACACTTCAAATATGTCCAGGTTTGTAGTTTAATTGGCTTCAGTAAGTTGTAAAATTGTATCTAGTGTGTAGGACAATCAACTGATTAAGTTAATCCCTTCCCCTGATAATCAAGATATTACAAACTATCTCTGGATGGAATCTCCACAGACTCAGCACCCTGAGAATAATTAACAGTGAACCGTCAATATAACACACCGAAGGGAAGCAAACTGCCAGACTAATTGCCGCAGGGAATCCAGAACACACTGCGCATGATACGCCCAATATCTTGTCAGAACTGTACGGCCGTGAGAATTTTCAATGCGTGGCGCTGTATTAGTATGTGCTACCCTCTCATTCCTCCCAAACCACATCCCACTAAGTCCAGCACAAGGCATTGGTCAGGCAATGTGTGTGGGAAGGAACTGCAAATGCTGGTTTACACCAAAGATGGACACAAAGTGCGAAGGTAACTCAGTGCGTCAGGCAGCATCTCTGGAGAGAAGGAATAGGTGACGTTGCGGGTCGAGACCCTTCTTCAGTCTGAAGAAGGGTCTCGACCCGAAACGTCACCTATTCCTTTGCTCCGTAGACGCTGCCTCACCCGCTGAGTTTCTACTGCATTTTTGTCTACATTCGATTCTTCCAGCATCTGCAGTTCTTGCTTAAACAAGGTAACACAGTGGGTCAGGCAGCATCTCTGGAGAGAAGGAGTAGGTGACATTTTGGGTCTGAAGAAGGGTTTCGACCCAGGGATGCTGCCTGACCCGCTGAGTTACTCCAGCGTTTTACTGTCAGTCTGGCTTTTGTGGTCATAGCCTCTCAGCAACATGGCAGCAGCTGGCGAGAATTTGCGACAGATCAGCATGCCAGCAAAGCTGACTCATTATGGAATGTAGTGCTGACCAAAATCTTCATGTGTCCATTCCCTCCACAGATGCTGCCTGACCCACTCAGTTCTCCTTTTAACTTCAAAGTGAAACTTGTCAACCCTGTTCTCCAAACCTCAAAATTAAACATCTCAAATCTTTTGGGGGGGGGGGGGGGGGGGGTTCAGAAATAACATTAAGGTGACACATAACACTGCTGTAATGCAATTCAAATGTTGGAAAGTCCAGGGCTGTTTCTCCCTCCGACAAAGCTGCCTGCTCTGGGGGATAATTTGAGCTGATTTCTTTCAAATCTTGGATTAACAAGCATTAAAATTCACATACCAGTTTATGAGATTGTTTTAGCCAGATACATTCTTGCAGGAATAAAAGGGTCAATAGATACATAGAAAATAGGTGCAGGAGTAGGCCATTCGGCCCTTCGAGCCAGAACCGCGTTTGTCAAAAGGACCATTCTATTTTAATTGCTGTCATTATCTTGCTCACACTAGTCATAGAGTGCAGAACAGGCCCTTCATCCCAACTTGCCCCATCTACACTAGTCCCACCTGACTGTGTTTGGCCTATATCCCTCTAAACCTGTCCTATCCATGTACCTGTCCAAATATTTATTAAACATTGTGAGAGTACCTGCCTCACCAGCCTCCTCTGGCAGCTCGTTCCTTACACCCACCACCCTTTGTGTAAAATAAGTTGCCCCTCAGGTTCTTATTAAATATTTCCTCCTTTGTCCTAAACCTATGTCCTCAGATTCTCGACTGCCCTACTTTGGGTAAAACCTTTATGTTATCTATTCCCCTCTCAAACCATAAACATGTGGTGCATTTACAATCAGCACACATTCCAGTTTGTTGCCATGTGAAAACGTTTGGCTTACCCAGCATTACACCAATGGTCGTCTTGAGCTAGTCTGAGTTCATCAATGATGTTGAAAGTGCTCTGAACATGGAGGCTTCCCTTTCAAGACTTGCTATTTAATGTCAAGTAGGATCTTATTGAGGACTTGCAAAGCTGATGGGCAATCCTCACTTACTGATTTATTGCTCTAAAATGGGCCTGTCCCATTAGGTGACTTTGGGCGACTGCCAGGGACTAGTTTTAATGGAATTAAACTATGACACCTGGCGACAACCTACAACACCTATGACAATCTACATCAGCAAAACTTGTCGCCACTGTCGCCTGTAGTCGCCCAAAAAATCACCTAAGTGAACAGGCCCATAAAAGTGTTAACAATGATTGAGCCTCTGTGATGGAGACTGGTTGAAGCTGTAGGAGATGAGGGATGATGACCTTATTGAGGCATCACCTCCAGGCACTGTTAGATGTGTGGCAAAGATTAGTGCACTTTTCATGTTCATTGTCATAAGTTTTTCGTTCGTTCGTTCCGATTAAGGCGCTGTGCACACAGCAGCCAGCCAACAGTCGCTTGTCTTTTTTTCCTTTTTTCACTTTTAATTTAATTTTAATTTCAAGTTTTAATCTACCTTGTTGTGTGCTGCCACTGTTGGGAGACCAATTTCCCTCCGGGGATGAGTAAAGTACTACCGTATCGTATCGTACATGCGTGACTACGGTGAGACACGGGTACAGTAAAACATCTTCCTTGCGGCAGCTCCTCAGGCAGATAGACTCAGACAAATGACAAAACACAAATTATTGCGTATATGTGTCGTGAGGAACTGCAGATGCTGGTTTAAACCGAAGAGAGGCACAAAAAGCTGGAGTAACTCGGCGGGTCAGGAAACTCAGCAACTCCGGAAAAAAGGAACAGGTGATGTTTTGGGTCGAGACCCTTCTTCAGACTGAGAGTCAGCAGAAAAGGGAAACGAGAGATATAGACGGTGATATAGAGAGATATAGAACAAATGAATGAAAGATGTGCAAAAAAGTGACAATGATAAAGGAGACAGGCCATTGTTAGCTGTGGGCGAGGTGAAAACGAGTTACAGACAATGAGACTCAACAAGACGGCTTTGAAGCTGGTACAACAACAAGTTGGGGAGGGAAGAGAGAGAGGATGCGGGTTACTTGAAGTTAGAGAAATCAATATTCATACTGCTGGGTTATAAGCTGACAAGCAAAATATGAGGTGCTGTGATGAGTTTACTTGAGTTTAGCTTTTGTTGCTTTTCACTGTACCTTGTAAACGTGACAATAAACTGAACTCGATAACTTGATAATAACATTCTAAACTTTCTAAAGCCCTGTGTATAAAGCTATTGCTGGCTGGGAAGGTGATTTCCAACCTGCTGCAGCTTTACAGGCCAGATAATGGCAATAACACTGCAAATAAATATACAATAATCAAGAACACAACAGATTACCAGCAGTATGAGGTAACCCGACCATTACACTCCAAAGTAAACCAAGTAATGCAAGCAATACAAAGTTCACAGTGTGGGATTCATTCCCAGAGATGTGCTGCATCAGCTGCCACAGTCACACATTTCAAGGGGACAGAGTCCATGGTGCAAGGAGATAAACAACAGCTTGAGATAATATTTACCAGTACTCTTTACACCCACTTTTTCATTTGTCTTATTCTTATTTGCCATTCAGCCCATCAAATCCATGCTGGTTCCTGCTGGGGGAATCTCATCAGTCTCCCTGTATACTGTAACGTCTTTAGTTTAGTTTAGGTTTAGAGATACAGCGTGGAAAGTCCACTCTGACCAGCGATCCCCACATGCTAACACTACCCTTCGCACACTGGGGACAATTTACATGTATACCAAGCCAATTAACCCACAAACCTGTACATGTTTGGAGTGTGGGAGGAAACCGGAGATCCTGGAGGAAACCCACGCGGTCACGGGGAGAACGAACAAACTCCGTACAGACAGCACCCGTAGTCGGGATCGAACCTGGGTCTCTGGTGCTTTGAGGCAGCAACTCTACCGCTGCGCCAGCGTGACGCCTCTTCTCCCTCTCTCACCTGCCCTTTAACTCCTCTTCGATACTTTTGTCACTTATCTGCATCATCAGGTAATTTACTGTGAGCAACTGACAAAGCAGCACATCGGTGGGATGTGGGAGGAAACTGGAGCTCCCAGGGTAAATCCATGAGGAATGTGAGAGAGAGAGTTTACAGTCCGCATGGACAACATCCATGAGAAGGATCAAATCAGGTCCTGATGCACATAACGGAACATCTGGGTGTACCCATTTTATCTGGATTTTGCTGAGCATCATCTTTTTTTTTTTTTGTGTTTTTGGCTTTACAGTTACAGCACGGAAACAGGCCCTTCAGCCCAGCGAATACAAGCTGATCACTGATTACCCATTCACACCAGTTCGATGTCGTTCCACTTTCTCATCTACTCACTACACACGTGGGGCAATTTACAGAGACCAGTTAACGTACAAACCCTCACGTCTTTGAGATGTCGGAAGAAACCCACCTGTTCGCAGGAAGAACGTGCAAACACCACACAGACAGCACCTGAAGTCAGGATCGAACCCGGGTCTCTGGTGCCGTGAGGCAGTAACTCTACCAGCTGCGCCACCCCGCCCCCCCTTGTGTTCTTTTTCTTTTTTAAAGCTTTTCTGCTTTTGGCTTTTTTGAAAGCTAATCCTCCAACCTCATCAACTGCATCCGGTGTTCCCGGAAGGGCCTCCTGTTCATCGGCAAGACTAAAATGTGGCATCCAGTGCTTCCCACCCAAGGCCAAACTTAGGAGCTTCTCTGAACAGAGAATATCGGGCCCATGACCAGAGTGCGCCATCACATCCCAGCTAATAGGGAAGTAGGGGTATTGGGAGTGAAGAAGTCCAGCAGATTGAGAGGTGTGGTGGAGTAGAGAGGACAGGGGGGGGGGGAACTCAGTGAAGACAGACACAAAATGCTGGAGTAACTCAGCGGAACAGGCAGGCATCTCTGGACCGAGTTGAATTTAGTTTATTGTCACGTGTACCGAGGTACAACGAATGGCTTTTGTTGCGTGCTAACCAGTCAACGGAAATACTATACATGATTACAATCGAGCCATCCCCAGTGTACAAATACATGATAAAGGGAATAACGTTTAGTGCAAGATATAATTGAGAATGTTCGGGGCAACATATCAGCTCTTTAACAATATTTCACGAGCATCATAAAAGAAAAATAGGCATTGGAAACGACATAATTTCAATTGCATAATAACAGCATCGTGGAAGGGTTATCTCTGCACAGTTGGCATTGCGTGCTGGTAAACCATAGCTGTTGCCATGCCACGCTCAACTAGAGTTTTTCTTTGTCCCCAAAATACATGAATTTCTTGCATTGAATAATCAAATGCTTCAATGCCAACAGATGTCAGCATCTATTTAGTGAGATCAAATATACTTGAATTTGCAGAAAGCTTATGTACTGGGTCACTTATTAAGCTGCAATCCCTGTGCGTGTATGTCTGAATTATCTCTCTTCGCAAAAAATACATCTGCTCAGTATTTCTATGACCAAATGTGAGAAACCTCATCTAACCAATGCCCACAAGGACATGAGTAAGAAGGAACTGCAGAAGCCGGTTTAAACTGAAGATAGACACAAAAAGTTGGAGTAACTCAGCATTTTTGGAGAGAAGGAATGGGTGACATTTCAGACCTGAAGAAGGGTCTCGACCCGAAACGTCACCCATTCCTTCTCTCCAGAGATGCTGCCTGTCCCGCTGAGTTACTCCAGCACTTTTGTGTCTATCCTTATGTTTTGATTACCACTTGGTGATTTTGATTAATCATTCTTGGAAACCAATTGCACTGTTCATACTGCACCTGACTGCGATCTTAACTGCGGCACAAAGAACAGCTGACATTAAACACCATGGCAATGAGAAATAAAAATGGAAAATGCTGGGAATGTTCCTTTGCTCACCTTACTCCAGCTCTGTGTCAGGGCCGTTTGTTGTTGGAACCAGGTGTAGTCAAGATATCTGTGGCAGCCTGTGGGCTTAGAGTTGATACCGGTCACTAACTTAAACCATCACCTGGAGGCAGAGAAAAAGTACAGAAGTGTGAAAACACACAGCACCAGATTCAGGGGACAGTTTCTTCCCAGCTGTTATCAGGCGAATGAATCACCCCACCACAACCAGAGACCAGTCCTGAACTAATATCTACCTCTTTGAAGTCCCTCCGACTTGTACACTCTGGAGTTTAGAAGGATTAGAGGGGATCTCATTGAAACATATAAGATTGTTAAGGGCTTGGACACAGTAGAGGCAGGAAACATTGTCTTGGGCCCGGCGAAGACCACCCACTGCAACATGTTCCCGATGTTGGGGGAGTCCAGAACCAGGGGCCACAGTTTAAGAATAAGGAGTAAGCCATTTAGAACGGAGACAAGGAAACACTTTTTCTCACAGAGAGTGGTGAGTCTGTGGAATTCTCTACCTCAGAGGGCAGTGGAGGCCATCTGGCTGGATGCTTTCATGAGAGAGCTAGATAGGGCTCTTAAAAATAGCGGAGTCAGGGGATATGGGGAGAAGGCAGGAACGGGATACTGATTGGGGATGATCAGCCATGATCACATTGAATGGCGGTGCTGGCTCGAAGGGACAAATGGCCTACTCCTGTACCTATTGTCTATTTTCTATAGCCTTGATCGGACTTTGCTGGCTTTACCTTGCACTAAACATGATTCCCTTATCTTATATCTATACACTGTAAATGGATCGATTGTAATCATGTACTGGCCCCATAGCAGAAGTGTCCACGTCGCGGGGCTGGAAACTGGAAGTATTCTGAGCTAATTCTGCTACCACCATCATCTATTGCAACAAGCGATGGCTCCCACGGATTGTCGACGGAAGCTTGCGTCCTTTTCAGGACGGACGATGACAGCGAGAGGTCAACATTTGTAACAAGATGGACACGAAAAGAAGAAAAATCATGTATTAACTTTCTGCTGACTGGTTAGCATGAAACAAAACCTTTTCACTGTACCTCGGTACACGTGACAATGAACTAGACTGAATTGAGAAGTCAAGATGTAGACCATGTGAAAACAAAGTCTAAATTAGGATTAAAAAAACCCCATCAAATTATATTTCCCCGTCAGGCATTTGTCCGTCTGGCTGACAACAAGTCACCAATTTCACAATCAAAAAGTCTCACTGCACTTTCCTGGAAAAAACAACCCTTTGATCGTTGCTGTGGTTTCTATTGCAATTGCTGTTTGAATAAACTTAGATTGTTTACTGTGATTCATTTGGCATTCCCTCCCTTATTGGCTGACTCAGAGGTTTCAATAAATATGCTGCTCATTCAAATCTATCAAAATAGTCCGGGAGGGAGAGAGAAAATGCCCAGTCAAAACAGGCACTGAATTAAGACTTTAGAGATGCAGCGCAGAAATGAGCCCTTCGGTCCACTGGGTCCGTGTTGACCAGCGATCCTCATACACTGACACTATCCTACACACTGGGGACAATTTTATAATTTTTACCATAACCAAGTAACCTACAAACCTGTTTAAAAAAGAACTGCAGATACTGGAGAAATCAAAAGTAGACAAAAATGCTGGAGTAGCTCAGCGGGTGAGGCAGCATCTATGGAGCGAAGGAATAGGTGACATTTCGGGTCAAGACCAGTCTTCAGACTGAACCTACAGACCTGTGTGTCTTTGGATCCCGAGCTGAAATGTCACCTAACCATGGCTCTCCATAGATGCTGCCTGACTTGCTGTGTTCCTCCAGCACTTTGTGTCTTTTTGTGCATAGAAACATAGAAACAGCAGGAGTAGGCCATTCAGCAGTTGCAGTTCCTTGCTTAAACCTTCTGTTGACAGTCTTGACTCCAATTATGGCAATTTGTTTTATACAAGGTAGACAAAAATGCTGGAGAAACTCAGCGGGTGAGGCAGCATCTACGGAACGAAGGAAATAGGCAATGTTTTGGCTCGAAACCCTTCTTCAGACAGTTTATACAAATGGCTTTGTCCCCAAGGGGGACATTCCTGTGAATTATCTTGAATTTACCGAGCTCTAAGGGCAGAAATTGAGAATAAAATTCCTGGAGAGTTACCGTACTTCTCACAGTGGTGGCACTTTGATCCAAAACTCAACCTACTGCTGCTCCAGATATGGTTTTAAAGATTTGGCATTAGATGATTAGATTTACAACAGGCTGGACATACATCCAAGTTTGAAGGTATCCAGAGAACTGTCCTCCACTGCCCTCTGAGGCAGAGAATTCCACAGACTCACAACTCTCTGTGTGAAAAAGTGTTTCCTCATCTCCGTTCTGAAAAGCTCACCCCTATTCTTAAACTGTAGCCGCTGGTTGTGGACCCCCAACATCGGGAACATGTTTCCTGCCTCTGGCGTGTCCAAACCCTTAACAATCTTATGTTTCAATAAGATCTTTGTTCTTTGCTAATGATCTAAACAAAAGAGACCCGTAATCCTTAGCTCGTTAAGATGAGTCGTTCTGACGGGGTATCATGAAGTTATGAAGCTCAGTTGGGATTGAAACTGCAAATGTGGCTGGTTTTAATTCAATGTTTGGATCAATAGTGGAGAATGGTGATGGGGTCCAGTGAGGTCCAGATCCCTGCAGCAAGGTGAAGCATATGATAGGTGCCTCTGAAACCGGGCACACTTCCAGATTCAGGGACTGTTTCTTCCCAGGCAACTGAACCATCCTACCAACAACCAGAGAGCAGTCCTGAGTTACCATCTATCTCATTGGAGATCCTCAGACTATAATTAATCGGACTTTACTGGGCTTTATCTTGCACTAAACGTTATTCACCTTATTCCCTTTATCGTGTATAAGAAGGAACTGCAGATGCTGGTTAAAACCGGAGATAGACACAAAATGCTGGAGTAACTCAGCGGGACAGGCAGCATCTCTGAAGAGAAGGAGTGGGTGACATTTCGGGTCAAGGTGTGAAGAAGGGTCTCGACCCGAAACATCATCCATTCCTTCTCTCCAGTGATGCTGCCTGTCCCTCTGAGTTACTCCAGCATTTTGTGTCTTTCATCCCTTAATCATGTATCTGTGCACTGTGAATGGCTCAATTGTAATCATGTATAGTCTTTCCGTTGACTGGTTAGCATGCAACAAAGCTTTTCTCTGCACCTCGGTACACGTGACGGGAATCAAAGTTTAAACTAAGGTTTGCAGTATGAAGGGTTAAACAGATCCTGTAATGCAAGTGACAAGGATTCTCACAACAGGCACCAAATATTTATAGTGCCTGACAACAGGGAGTTTCGTTATTATTCAGCCGGTGTGTTTAATGAGAGAGTGTCGAGCAAAATAATGAGCTAAACTGCGGGAGTGGATATCGTGAGAGTGCGTCATCTCGTTTCATCAGGTTTTGCTAATCTGAGTTGTACACAAAATTGCTGGTCACACCCAAATGGGACCAAAACTGAATCAAGTTCAGGCAGAAACAACGTTTCACATTTCCCACTAATGTCTAACACATGAGAGGAAGAGATCGGGTAGGCGTACAGAATCTCTTGCCCGGAGTAAGGGAATCAAAAACCAGAGGACATAGGTTTAAGGTGTACGAATTAATGGTAATAATAATATCACTGTACCTTCATTGGTACACGTGACAATAAAACATCTTAGAAACATTTGAAAGTGAGGAGGGTGGGGGGGTGGGAGATTTAATAGGAACCAGAGGGGTAACGTTTTCACACAAAGGGTGTTGGATGCATGGAACGAGCTGCCGGAGGAGGTAGTTGAGGCAGGCACTATCGCAACGTTTAAGGAACATTTAGATAGGTACATCGATAGGACAGGTTTAGAGGGATATGGGCCAGGTAGGACTAGTGTAGATGGGACATGTTGGCTAGTGTGGGCAAGTTGTGTCCCACACAAATGGGACCAAAACTGAATCAGGTTTGTGCAGAAACATTCTTTCACATATCATGTTAATACATAACTGTTTTTTTTGTAAGGCGGCCTTGCCTTTTTTAAGATATCTTTATATTCCGTGAAGGTCCAGCAATTCTCTATCAGTTGTTCATAACTTACCTAAAAGAGCATGTCCATTTTATACAGTCATAGAGCATTACTGCATGGAAACATGCCTTTTGGCCCAACTTGCCTCAACAGCCTTCTGTGGCAATTAATTCCACAGATTCACCACCCTTTGACTACAAGACATTCTGTATGGCATACCTGATCTGTTTGGATAGTTTGCAGAATAAACGTAGACACAAGGAACTGCAGATGCTGGTTACAAGAAAAGACACATAGTGCTGGGGTGACAGCAGATCAGACAGCATCTCAGTTTATGAATCTCACTTCTTCTGTCTTTACATCTCTGGCCTATATTCAACCAATTGGCTATCAACACCCCCCTGATTAGTACAAGTTAGTACCTGATTAGTACAGGTGTCAGAAGTTGTGGGGAGAAGGCAGGAGAATGAGGTTGGGACGGAGAGATAGGTCAGCCATGATTGAATGGCAGAGTAGAGTTGATGAGCCGGGCAGCCTAATTCTACTCCTATCACTTATGAACTTATGACCCCCCCTCCCTCATCTGTATCCACCTATCACTTGCCAGACTTTGTCCTGCCCCTTCTCTCCACCAGCTTTCTTTCTCCAATTTCCCCCCCCCCCCCCTCCCCAATCAGTCCTAACTGGGGTCCCAACCCGAAACATCACCAATCATATTCCCCAGGGATGCTGCCTGACCCCGTTGAGTTACTCCAGCACCTCGTGTTTATTTTTGCCTGCAAAACAAAGCTTTTCTCTGTACCTCAGTACATGTGACAATAATAATCTTAAACCTAAATCTATGTTGTGGTTGGAGGCATTCATGTACACCAAGCTCTGACAATGAAATGTGTAGGAAGGAACTGCAGATGCTGGTTTAAACTGAAGATAGACACAAAAAGCTGGAGTAACTCAGCGGGTCAGGCAGCATTTCTGGAGAAAAGGAATAGGTGATGTTTCGGGTCGAGACCCTTCTCTCTGAAGGGACTGAAGTCTGAAGAAGGGTCTCCACCCGAAACAGCACCTATTCCTTTTCTCCAGAAATGCTGCCTCAGACCCGCTGAGTTACTCCAGCTCTTTGTGTCTATCTTCAATGTAGCAGTAGGGATTGGTATAAATTTGTGTTAAAGATTGGTGTGAACCCAAGTGACCAAAGGGCCTGCTTCACTTCTTTTAAGACTATGACTCGTATGAAAACAGTAAAAGTACACATTTTGGATATGAACCTTAATCGGAAGTTCTCCACCTCTCTCCGATGAGAGTTCAGCAACATCCTCTCTCCCTGCAGTCTGAGGAAGGTCTCGACCTGAAACGTCACCCATTCCTTCTCTCCAGAGATGCTGTCTGACCCGCTGAATTACTCCAGCTTTTTGTGTCTACCTTCGTCCTGACAATGAAATCCAGCACCATAAAAATAAGAGGTTAAGTTTAATGAAACCTTCTGCGTTATGATTATATTTTGATAGGAATTGATTTTGCTTGGAATGTGAAATCGCCTTAATGAACAAAATAAACCTTTCGAAGAAGAAACCATAATTATTCTAATAGTTTTATTTGTGTGCCTTAATTCTGAGAGTATTTATCCCTAAAATTTGCTTTGCTTGCCAAAATAAACTTTATTTTCTGCTGAAAATGAAACATTTAATACACAGTTAGAATTCTAGATGGAACACCATTGAAAATGAAAGTCAGCATTGGTAAACAGACTTTCCTATATTATTGGCCCGAAGAACTCATTATAAGCATTGAAAACTGCTGCTTCGTAGTATATTTTTACAAAATGAGATGTTTTAGGATGATGCAAATTGCTGAGGCATATTAACACAGCTCTGGAAAACAATCATTGCCCATAATTACTCACAGTCCATCTCTTCTATTATGACTGTAATCGAGCTGAAAAGGGAATACATGGATAATTACCAGAATAAAGCAGAGAAATGGCTTCATCGAACGATATTTTAGATTAAACAAACATAACAAAGATACTTAATCACAGAATGGTGACTGCCTGAAATTCACTGCCAGGAACGGTGGTGAAGGCAAATACCGACCAACATTTCCCATCGACACTAGTCCCACCTACCTGTGTTTGGCCCATATTCCTCTAAACCTGTCCTATCCACGCACCTGTCTACTTGTTTCTTAAACATTGCGATGGTCCCTGCCTCAACTACCTCTTCCAGCAGCTCGTTCCATACACCCACCACCCTCTGTGGGGCAATGCTACCGCTCAGATTCCTATTAAATCTTTCCCCCGTCACCTTAAACCTATGTCCTCTGGTTCTCGATTCCCCTACTCTGGGCAAGAGACTCTGTGCATCTACCAGACCCATTCTGCTTTTATCTACTCATAAGTAATCCTAGTCATGGAAAGCCAAAGTGCAGAGTGCAACTAAAAACAAAATCTGTAGAAGATGATAGTTTCTGAGGTGGTGGTTAGAATGGTAGAGCGTTCAGGGACAATGAAATTATCCTAGCCAATATTTCTCCATTACCTAACATCATTAAAAACCATTGTCATCTGGGATCTTGCTGTGCTAGCTGACACTAATTTACACCAGTGACGACCCTTCAATACATCCATGGAATTTTTTACATTCATTTTTGGTCAGAGCTTTTTCATCTGTTTAAATGTATTGAAGCATTGCCACAACAGATGGTCAGAGTTAACATTCTGACTGAATAAATACTCCATGATCTATGCAGGGTACACAAGCGTTTTACCGGAATTACAATGGGGGAATAACACTGTCCAGGAGCACTGTCCAGCCTACCGCTTCGCTCCGGGACGAGCTTAACACCTTCTATGCCCGGTTCGATGCAGACAACACAGCGTCCACCATGAGTCCACAGGTGTACAGGGGGACTACCTCA
Organism: Okamejei kenojei; assembly: GCA_035221665.1. Taxonomy (NCBI): domain Eukaryota; kingdom Metazoa; phylum Chordata; class Chondrichthyes; order Rajiformes; family Rajidae; genus Okamejei; species Okamejei kenojei. The sequence continues at coordinate 25,687,158 of CM069164.1, forward strand.
CTGACCCTACAAATGGCAGACGTGAGGCGGTCTTTCAAAAAGGTCAATGACCGCAAAGCTCCAGGGCCGGATGGTATTCCAGGGCGGGCTCTCAGGGCGTGTGCTGATCAACTGGCAGAGGTGTTCACCACAATCTTCAACCTCTCCCTGAGTCAGTCTGTGGTTCCCACTACCTTCAAAGCATCCATCATTGTTCCTGTTCCAACGAAACCATTAATCCCCTGTTTAAATGACTACCATCCTGTCGCACTGACATCAGTCATCATGAAGTGCTTCGAGCGACTAGTCACAACACACATCTGCTCCTCTCTCCCTGACACCTTGGACCCTCTTCAGTTTGCGTATAGACCAAACAGGGCCACAGACGATGCCATCGCCATGGCAACTCACACTGAGCTCACCCACCTGGACAAAGGGAATACATATGTGAGAATGCTCTTCATTGACTACAGCTCGGCATTCAACACTATCATTCCCTCAAAGCTCGTCCCCAAGCTCCTTGATCTTGGACTGGAGACCTCCATCTGCGGCTGGATATTCGACTTCCTGACGGTGAGAATTGGCAGCCACACCTCTTCCTCACTGATCCTCAACACAGGCGCACCACAGGGCTGTGTGCTCAGTCCTCTCCTGTACTCCCTGTTCACGCACGACTGTACTGCTAAGCACAGCTCCAACATCAACTTAAAGTTTGCTGATGACACGACCATCCTGGGCCTCATCACAGACAATAACGAGACGGCCTATAGAGAGGAGGTAAAGGCACTAAACAGTTGATGCCAGAAAAATAACCTCTCTCTCAATGTCAGCAAAACGAAAGAGATGATCGTGGCCTACAGGAGACAGCAGGGGAGTGGTCACCTCCCCATCCACATCGGTGATGCTGAGGTTGAAAGGATCAGCAGTTTCAAGTTCCTCGGTGTGCACATCACTGAGGACCTCTCTTGGACGCTGCACACGGACACAATAACTAAGAGAGCCCGCCAGCGGCTCTTTTTCCTGAGAAGACTGAGGAAGTTTGGTATGAACGCCAGCATCTTTACAAACTTCTACAGATGCACCATCGAGAGTCTGCTGCCGTGCTGCATCACGGTCTGGTACGGGAACTATTCTGCTGTTCCACAGCCGCAAATCACTACAGAGAGTGGTGAAGGCAGCACAGCACATCACTGGCAACTGTCTCCCGGCCATTCAGGACATTTTCCACAGGCGGTGTCTGCAGAAGGCACACAGCATCATCAAGGACCACGGCCACCCAGCACGCAGACTGTTCTCCTTGTTACCGTCAGGCAGACAATACAGGAGCATGGCTGCACGTACCACCAGGCTTAAGAACAGTTTTTATCATCATGCCATCAGGCTCCTGAACTCTTAAACACATCATATATGTTGATTATTGTATTTATTATTGTCCTTTACCTACCAATGTCACTTTTATCTTATCTTTTTTTTAACCTTAATTTTATCCTTGTAATATCATTGCTGAGGTGACCCGTTGCCTTGTCAAACACATTTCATTGTACCATTGACCCTGTGTTAACCTACATATGACAAGTAAAACTGAACTGAACTGAACTGCCTCAAAAAGGCAGCCAGCATCATCAAAGACCCACACCATCCTGGCCACACACTCATTTCACCAATGCCATTGGGAAGAAGGTACAGGAGTCTGAAAACTGTAATGTCCAGGTTCAGGAACAGCTACTTCCCTGCAGCCATCAGGCTATTAAGCACGACTACCTCATATAAGCTCTGAACTACAATAGAATATTATTATTATTAATTTGTTATTTAATATTCATTATTATTTTGTTTGTTTTTTGAGTATGTGTGTATGTATTATTATTATTTTTTAAATCGCTGGACAATTTAATAGTTGGATTAAAGTAAAAAGCGACTTTGAACGCCCTCAATGTGACGGATCGTAATATCAGGGCAAAACAAAGGGTAAGTCGTTTATTTCACATATAATCTTGCTTCTTGGGGTAGCTTTACTCTAATTTTAAGATGTGAAAATGTTATTTAGTCCCCAAACGATTCAGCCATGTCTTGCCTGCCGATATGGGGTTAAAATTCACGGCAACGTTCCAATCGATCGTATTCCAGAAACACCCACTCGCAAGATGATTAAAATTCTCTTTTTTTTGGACAATCATGTCGTAAGAGCATCTAAATCGTCTATATTTTGTGTAATTGTCTATCCATAATCAATATTTTTATACTAGATATCCACAACAGTTTTAGTCACATGTATTGTGCAAAAAATAATAATTTTGATTATATTGAGAGTGGATGTTTCTGGATTAATTTATGGGATAATAATTGATTAAATTCCTTCCATTTGGCGTATAAATTAATGACAGTGAGATTTAAAAATCATGTTATATTGTGAATTCTTGTGTGAATGGGATTAGTTTGTTATTTGGATACTTAGGCTATTTAAAATATGTAGCCTTTTCTTCAGAAATTGATAGATGTTTAGATCTAGTAATTGAATTTGAATATGAATTTTATGTTGGGTATTTACTATTTGTTTTAGCGTTTAGCTTTAGCATTTCTACCTTTTTTCTAAAACTGCAAATAATAACTTGTTTCTGTTAATCCTGTTCAGTGTTTTTTTTCCTTTACATTTTATACAAATGTCTCCGAAGAAGAAATGCAAAATTGTCAATCCAAATGCCCAGCAAAAGAGACTGATTTAGACAGCATTCGCAGAGATTATCCGAATTTGGACTGCTCCAAATGTGATGATCTACAGGACATTCTTAATGGGAAAGTAGTGGGCAGAAAGGCATGTGGCTTGAAGAGCAAAAACAATGCCAACATTGAAAGGTTGAGGAAAAACGAGGTTTACAGTGTTGCTTATTGGTTACAATCTGAGGAGTATGATGACGCTACTGATTATGATATGCCAATGTACCAGCTAGCAACTGATCGGCTTCATAAAGACTTGGTCTATTGCTAGAAATTGTAATTTATTTACCTATCTGTTACGGACTTATATAGAAACATAGAAATTAGGTGCAGGAGCAGGCCATTCGGCCCTTCGAGCCTGCACCGCCATTCAATATGATCATCCAACTCAGTATCCTGTACCTGCCTTCTCTCCATACCCCCTGATCCCTTCAGCCACAAGGGCCACATCCAACTCCCTCTTAAATATGGCCAACAAACTGGCCTCAACTACCTTCTGTGGCAGAGAATTCCACAGATTCACCACTCTCTTACAGCATATAATGCAATAATATTAAAGTTCTGACCTTGAGAATATCACATTTTTGAATTTTCGAGGCAGTCTGGGTGTTTATTACTATTTCTGTCACAATGGTCAATTTAGTAATTAGCTACAATTAGGTAACTAACTAATTATATGCATTAATTTCAGGTCATCCAAGTAAGATGTTTCATATTTGTTTCAGAATGCTTCAATATATAATAACTGAAAATTTCATTCAATTCTCTTAATTTTTAAGAAAGTTATGGGCTTTTGACTGTCCTCGATCACAGCTTTTGTGTTAAGTCAATGGAAAAGCAAAAGCGAACAAGATGCTAATTTCCGAGTATGACAATGGCCATAACTTTTTTAATACTGAAGATATGAAAGTGAATTAGGTGTCAAATTAAACTTATTTTTATGCTTTATCTGATGGGATAAATTGCAGACTTGATTTTTTTTTATCTCAAAATTTTGTAACATTGCTATACTATGTTGACATGTTCTGTTGTGCTGCAGCAAGTAGAGGGCCTGTCCCACTTGGTGATTTTTTCGGCGACTGCCGGCGTCATATCGGGGTCACCAAAAGATTTGGAACATTTCAAAATCCAGCGGCGACAAAAAAAATGTTGAGACACTTGAAAAAACGCCGCGCGTCATACGTCATCACGCCGTGCCACGCCGTGAATTGTTTAGTGACCTGATACGTCAGTCAATGATGCCGGCAGTCGCCCAATCGCCAAGTGGGACAGGCCCTTTACCAATTTTGTTGTTCTATCTGGGACATATAACAATAAAACACTCTTCCCTCTTGACTTAGTACAGTTTAGTTTAGAGATACAGTGCGGAAACAGGCTCTTTGACCCAGCGGGTCAATGCCGACCAATGATCCCGGCACACTAGCTCTGTCCTACACACACAAGGGACAAATTACGATCCTTACCGAGGCAAAATAACCTACAAAACCTGCACGTCTTTGGAGTGTGGGAGGAAACCGGAGCATCTGCGGAGAACACACGCGGCCACTGGGAGAACGTACAAACTCCGTACAGGCAGCAGCACCTGTGGTCAGGATCGAACCTGGGCCTCTGGTGCTGTAAGGCAGCAACTCTACCGCTGCGCCACCGTGCTGACCCTAAACACCTGTTTGGGAAGTTCCAAGCTTTTCATCATATGTCAAAATATTTACTCTAATTGTTCTGCTTTACGGGAAAGAGGATGATTCATCTGAAATTTACTGCACGGAGACCGCGACCCATAGAGTTTCGCTTGAAATTTAATGGCACATTACTGTAACGACAATAAATTTTGCAACCGTGTCACTGAATATGTAAATATTAAAAACACTCTCAGGCAGTCTAATGGGAATGTCTGTTTCTTGGAATGACAGGGATGGTCACCACCTGTTTGCACACTTGATGAGGCAGCAACAACAACAAATCTACTACATCAACTCAGCACAAGTGAAAGAAATGTCACAGCGAGGCAGTCAGAGTGCTGAGTATTTGGTCATTCAGATTTTCTTCAGACTGATGAAGTTTGCCAACCCGATATATTACCACTTCAAAGGCCTTTGAAGCCCAGAAATAGATCAAAGCAAATGTTTAGCCCAAACTAACATGGTGTCAGAGGTTATGGGGAGAAGGCAGGAAAGTGGGGTTAGGAGGGAGAGATAGATCAGCCATGATTGAATGGCGGAGTAGACTCGATGGGCTGAATGGCCTAATTCTACTCCTATCCCTTATGACCTTAAAGGTTGACCTGTGAATTGAACCAAGGGTGGCCCAGTGGTGCACTGGTAGAGTTGCTGCCTCCCACCGTCAAGGGACATGGGTTTGATCCTGACCTCGGGTGCTGTCAGTGTGGAGTTTGCACGTTCTTCCTGTGACCTCTCTGGTTTCCTTCCACATCCCAAAGACGTGCAGGTTGGTAGGTTAATTGACCACTGTAAATTCCCCCTAGTGTGCAGGGAATCGATGAGAAAGTGAGATAATGTAGAACTAGTGTGAATGGGTCAGTGAGTGGTGGTCAGTGTGGACTCGGTGGGCCGAAGGGCCTCTTTCCAATGCTGTACCTCTAAACTATCAAGATCAATGGAAGATGGTCATGAAGTGCTGGAGTAACTCAGCGAGTCAGGCAGCATCTCTGGAGAGAAGGAATAAGTGATGTTTCAGGTCAGAACCACAGCCTGAACCGTTGAGTTCCTCCATCACTTTGTGCTTAGCGAGGTTTTGAAAGTTGAGTGTCTTTTTATCAGTAATTTAATCCACCCTGTTTCGACGAATGCTATCACACCCAGCGTGCACAAACAGAAGATCAAACAGAACAAGTTGCCTTACAACTTTAAGCTGTGCATGGCATACACAAGAAGAAGAAGTAATTGAATGTTTAGGATATTCATATCCCCGTTTTCATAATTGTTTAGCCTAGAAGATATCATTTAATCATATGTGGTTGTGAATTGTGAAATCAACTAACTCAGCTTGCTTGACAAAAACATAGCAGGTCTGTCTATTTATAACAGGTTGTGAAACCAGTTTGGCACAAGTATATTGTGGAAACAAAACCAATAGGAAGTAGAAAAGTTGGAGAGTGGATTTATGTTGGAATATAGGGATCATATCCAACTATCACTTGCCAAGCTTTGTCCTGCCCCCACCTCTTTTTCCTAGCTTTCTCCCCCCCTCCAACAATCAGTCTGAAGAAGGGTCCCGGCCCAAAGCATTGTCTAGTCCATTCCCTCCACAGGTGCTACCTGATCCGCTGAGTTTAATTTAGTTTTGAGATACAGCGTGGCTACAGGCCCTTCGGCCCACGGAGTCCGCGCCGACCAGCGATGCCTGCACGCTAACACTATCCTACACACACTAGCGACAATATACATTTACCAAATCCAATTAACCTACAAACCTGCACGTCTTTGGAGTGTGGGAGGAAACCGGAGATCACAGAGAAAACCCATGGGGTCATGGGGAGAACGTGCAAACTCCGTACAGACAGCACCCATAGTCGGGATCGAAGCCCGGTCTCTGGCTCTGTGAGGCAGCGACTCTCCCTCTGCGCCACCGTGCCATTCCTCCGGCTTTTTACGTTATGATCATTTACAAAGCGTTTTTTTTTTTAAACATTCTTTGGATATCTCAAAGAACTTTGCCACCGATGACTTATTATTGAAATACCAGCAGTTCTGTTTAGTCGGCAGGGGGAGCAAACAATTTGTAGACATCAATATCCCTTAAATATGATTAGGTGGATGACTGATCATGAATGGTATTAGTAAGGTCATCTGTTAATTACTCCACCATCACCCCAGCTCCACTCCTCTCTTACTGAAACCTTTAATCAAGTCTTTGTTGCCTTGTAGATCTCCCTCAATCAGTCCTCCATAAATTGAGGCCATTCAAAGGTTTAGTTTGGTCTCCATGTTATAGGTCTCACCCATCCACCTGTTGCTTATTAGCCTTCACTGCACCCTTATGAACAGCACTGTGATTTTAGATTGCCGTATATCCTTACAGAACACAAGTTGACTGCCTTCACATAAAGCCAGCGTCATTCAGCCCATTGCATTCATGCTAACCCTCCAGAGCAATCCTGTTCCCTATTCATGTCCCTTGCAGCCTATTCTCTGTATATTCCTAACAATTCCACTGTCTAGCCACACAAAGGGCACTTTTCAGTGGCTAATAAACCCACCTACATACATCTGTAGAAGATTAACATATACAATAAGACCATTAGACATAGGAGCAGAATGAAGAATCTATCTATCTCTGCTTTAAAAATAGCCATTGACTTGGCCTCCACGGTTATCTGTGGCAATGAATTCCACAGATTCACTAGCCTCTCGCAAAATAAATTCCTTCTCATCTCCATTCTGAAGGAACGTCCTTTTATTCTGAGGCTGTGCCCTCTGTTTATCATTAAACATTCTCTTGAAATGGGGCTAGCTTGGATGGGGCATCTTTATCAACTTGTTTGAATTGGACCCAGGGTCTGATTCTGCACTGCATGGGACTACGACTCTATGACATCTATAAGGGTCTCGACCCGAAACGTCACCCATTCCTTCTCTCCAGAGATGCTGCCTGTCCCGCTGAGTTATTCCAGCATTTTGTGTCTACCTTCAGTTTAAAACAGCATCTGCAGATGCTTCCTATACAGAATCTCCTCAATCTTCTAAGGAAGTAGAAGCATAGATTCGAAGAAGGACATTCTTTTAGGAAGGAAATTAGGAGGAATTTCTTTAGTCAGAGGGTGGTAAATTTTGTGGAATTATTTGCCACAGAAGGCTGTGGAGGCTAAGTCAGTGGATATGTTTAAGGCAGAGATAAACAGAATTCTTGTATAGGAAAGAATTGCAGATGCTGGATTAAATCGAAGGTAGACGCAAAATGCTGGAGTAATTCAGCGGGACAGGCAGCTTCTCTGGAGAGAAGGAATGGGTGACGTTTCAGGTTGAAGACGGGTCTCGACCCAAAACGTCACCCATTCCTTCTCTCCATAGATGCTGCCTGTCCCGCTGAGTTACTCCAGCATTTTATGTCTACCTTAGATAGAATTCTTGATTAGTACAGGCGTCGAGGTTATGGGGAGAAGTCAGGAGAATGGGGTTAGGAGGAAGAGATAGATCAGCTATGATTGAATTGCAGAGTAGACTTGATGGGCCGCTTGGCCTAATTCTCCTGCTATCCCTATGACCTTATGTCTGCGCGAATCTGCTGGGCCCAGGACTTTGAAAACTGTTGAAGTTCTGGTCAGTTCTACTTACGATAACACTACCGCCTGTCCACAAGGGTATTCACGGTGTTGTTGTCACAGTGTCCTCTCACCACAGGACTTCTCACGTAGCTATATCGCAGCACACTACGTGCTACAGATATTGTTCCCCTGTGTAGATCACAAATGAACATAATTCCTTGCCTGAGGAATCCTCAAACATTAAGAGTGTCAGAAATAGATGTTACTGAATTGTTGGAATTAAGCCACCAAACAATAGATCAAAGCAATAGTGGAATATATAGAATTATTTATCCGATGATTTCAATTAAGCAGCATAGATTTTTCCCTGCTGAAATATTTTGATATTCATAATTTAGATATTCCCATGTTTTTATATTTGTAGAGCAAAAAAAGATGGGGACTAAATATTTTTGAAATGCATATGACTGATGTTTAGTGAATTAGCTGGTTAAAGTAAGTCATATGAGGCTGTTTTTTCTTGGAACAATAATACATCTGATGCCAAGTTCTAGAGAGGACACGTCCTAATTCCTGGGACATATCCAATATTCCATGCATCCAGTTGCCAGTTTGGAAAAGTTCCAGCAGGAACCATTTCAGGTTGTTTATTCGGATGGATAGAGTAAAAGAGGTTGCTGCTTAGACTTCACTTTAGACTTCAGAGATACAGTGTGGAAACAGACCCTTTGGTCCAATGAGTCTGCGTCAACTAAGGATCACCCTGCACACACCAGGGACACTTTTTACAACTTACCAAAGCCAATGAGCCCACAAATCTGTCCATCACACATCCTGGAAACTGGACCCTTGGCCCAACTTGCCCACACCGGCTTGCTTGCGTTTGGCCCAAATCCCTCTAAGCCAATCTTGTCCATGTACCTGTCTAAATGTTTCTTAAAACATTTCGATAGTCCCGGCAGGGGTGTGGAAGGAATCCAGGACACCTTCAGGTGCTCTGGTTTCCTCCCACATCCCAGTGACGTGCAGGTATGTGGGTTAATTGGCCTCTGTAAATTGTCCCCAGTGTGTGGGGAGTGGTATAACATTTGTCCCGGCCTTTTCTCGCCTCCAATGTATCTGGTGTCATAACTGATATAACTGGTGTCATAACTCAGTATCTGCAGTTCCTTCCTGCAGATGGGACTAGTGTGAATGGGTGACCGATGGTCGGCATGCACTCGATGGACCTATTGGCCTTTATCCATGCTCTATATCTGAACTGAACACATGGTATGGTTAGCTACCTAATAAATCCATGTGGTCACTGGGCGAACAAGCAAACGCCACGCAGACAGCAACCACGTATGTGGATTTCAGTAATGTTGAACTATGTGAATATATTTTAACTTTTAATGTCTGAGCTAAATAGATTTCAGGAGAAACTTCATTCAGTACAAAGGGGACAAAGAAGATTTACGAGGTTGTTGGCAGGACTAGAGGGTCTGAGCTATAGGGAGAGGTTGAGTAGGCTGGGACTCTATTCCTTGGAGCGCAGGAGGATGAGGAATGATCTTATAGAGGTTTATAAAACCATAAGAGGAATAGATCAGGTAGATGCACAGTCAATTGCCCCAGAGTAGGTGAATCGAGGACCAGAGGATATACTATAAGTTTAAGGTGAAGGGGAAAAAAACTTAAAAGGAATCTGAGGGGTGACATTTTCACACAAAGAGTGGTGGCGTATGGTACAAGCTGCTAGAGGAAGTAGTTGAGGCTGGGAATATCCCAACATGTAAGAAACAGTTAGACAGTTACAAAGATAGGACAGGCTTGGAGGGATATGGGCCTATGCAGGCAGGTAGGACTACTGTAGCTGGGACATGTTGGCCGATGTGGGCAAGTTTGGCTGAAGGGCCTGTTTCCACGCTGTATTGCCATATGACTATGAATACAGCAACAAGGAACCTGGTGACGTAATGAACAATCTAATCATGAAGTCCTAATTAATGCCAAAATGTGGACCTTTCATTTTGGGTAAATCTGGCAAGGATAGTGTTCTAAATTTGGATGGAGAATGTAACAAAGAATGAGAAAGCCTCGATTCACACGAGATGAATATGTTTTGACAATGAAGCTGGAAGGCATAAATAAGTTTATACATTTCACAAGAGGATTTCCTGAGTTCCGTGTGAACAAGTGAATTCAGCAAGGCACTGCAACTTCAGAAGCAACAGAAACTTGGACAGTTGAAAGCCACAGATCTTGTTACACCAGTAACCATGTATGGAAGGAAACCCACTGAGAAAAGATAACGTCAACTTCTCAGTCTGAAGAAGGGTCTCGATCCGAAGCATCACCCCTTCCTTCTCCCCTGAGATGCTGCCTGCCCCACTGAGTTGCTCCAGCATTTTGTGTACCTTTGATTTAAACCGGCATCTGCAGTTCCTTCCTACACATTTTGTCAACTTCTCAGTGTTTTTCACCTTGTTAAAATATGCTTCAAAACATGAATCATTTGTAGTCAAAAGTGATTTATAGTTGTGTACCAAACAGAACAATGAAATTATTACATGCAGCAGCACAACAGAATATGTAAACGGGTGTGTGTGTGTGTGTGTGTGTGTGTGTGTGTGTGTGTGTGTGTGTGTGTGTGTGTGTGTGTGTGTGTGTGTGTGTGTGTGTGTGTAAACAAAATATGTACACACATATTATCTATATATACATATCATATGCGTGTGTATCTGCATATATACTGTATATGTGTAATATGATAGATATAATACATGTGCGTATATATAAAGATACCGAAGGGCCCGTTTCAATGCGGTATAACTCTGACTCCATAAACTTTGATGATAAAGGGTCTTGGTTATGCTGTGGAGTGGACAACCTTCAGAGTTTTGCTGTTGCTCTGTCACCTTCACACATAACAGATCAACACATAGACATGGTACATGAAATGTAGTAGACAAAACATTGGCATCCTTTTATGCTCAACCAACATTAAAAACTCTCACGTGATATGGCTGGGCAGACTAGTGAGAGTTTAGTCTAAGACTTCATCCAAGTTGTACCGTACCTTGACAATACTGCGATGCACAAAGCAGTTTTGTCTAATTGCTGATTCATTTGTTAAATTTTTGTGAAAAGGCAGAATACACCCTGCCCCCCCCCCCTTACCAAAGGGTCCGTTTTCACACTGTATCTACAAAACTAAAAACCGATCAATATCTGAGCTCCCTTGAATTAGGAAAGAGAATTGAAATTATCTCTTGTTTTCATTTAATAATGTCCCTTGGAAGATTATTACCTTAAACGTTCTGTGTAAATACAAGTTATAGTAGTTTTTATTAATTTGCAATGAATCTGAAGCAGTAATCCATATTTTTTTTTTGCATTATTTTGAGTTTTATTTCCATATGATCTATAAAATACTGTATTAAAAATGCTAAGTATTAGCCAAGTGTTTTAAAATATTTCTAATGACAGGCAGTAGCCATCAATGTCTCAGGTAAGATGGATTGTATTGTGTATGTGCAAGCTTTTGGAAACTTTATATCTGAAGCATCTTTGCAATGCACTGTGGCAGTGAAATCAAAGTATCTATGTTGCTTTGTTTATAGATGAATGTGCATTTCAGAGCATCTCCTTGGCATAAGATTCTCTAATGCTTTCCCATTAATAGCCTGTGGAAAATGAAAGGGGATCTCAAAATTGTAAATTACAATCTTACATTAACAAATGAATTTGGACATTTTGAAGCTAGACATTGCAAATAAACTTTTAATGGTATTTTGAAAATGTTTAGATCGGTAACTTTGACAGTTTCCACACTGTATCTCCAAAACTAAAAACTGTTATGTTAGCCAGTAGCAAGACAAATATAATGGCTAAACAAATGACACACTACTTATTATGATTCAGAAAGAGGAAATTCAGCGTACTAGATCCCTGCCCGTTACCAGTAGTTACCCATCAACTACCTCCTTGATTATTATGCGACTTACATACACGAAGAATTAATTTACAGTAGCCAACTAATGTCCCATGCCTTTGGGGTATGGGAGGAAAACGTTCAAACTCTGCAATATAATTGGTTTATTTATGGAGAGAAGGCAGGAGAATGGGTTGACAGGGAAAGACAGATCAACCATGATTGAATGGCGTAGACTTGATGGGCCGAAGGGCCTAATTCTGCTCCTATAAACATGAATATAACATGAATTCTGCCCCTATAAACAAGTGGCGGCGCTGCCCTGGCACCCGCAGCTCGCCTGCAGTCCGTCTGTTTTTCTTTTTTTGTTGTTGTTGTTTTCTTGTCTTGTTTTAGCGTTAATTTGAGTTATTATGTAGTGTATGTGTGTGGGAGGGGTGGGAGAAACGTTTTTAGTCTCTTCCTTTTGGGGGGACGCGACTTTTCTTGTCGTATCTGCGCCGAGGCCTAATGGCGGAGCTGACAGCCTCCAATTGCGACCGACCTGAGGCTCCGGAGGTAGAGCCAGCCAGGACTTACAGCGCGGGGCTGGCCGACTTCGGGTCTGCGGCGGGTTCAGGCGTTCTGGCGGCCCGACTCGGAGCTGTGGCGGCTTTCTGGTGGCGGTGGCGGCGACGACTTCGGAGGTTCGGCCGCGGGCCCAGTGGACGACATCGTCGGGAGCTCGCAGGTCACGGGTTGGTGACCTGTTTTTCCGGAGCTCCCACGGCAACAGCTGCGTCCGATGGACTGGAGGGCGGCAGCTTCGACCGCCCCGGGCCGCGGAGTTGAACCGGCCCGCTCGCGGAGCGCGGTTCACCCGCGGGACTTATTTACATCACCCGGTGGGGTCACAACATCGGAGGCCCGAGTCGCCTCAGCGCAGAGGAAGAGGAAGAACAAGAAGGGAAGAGACAAAGACAAGATTTTTGCCTTCCATCACAGTGAGGAGGTGTCTGGTGAACTCACTGTGGTGAATGTTAAATATGTGTTTATTGTGTGTTTTGTTATTTACTATATGTATGACTGCAGGCAACGATATTTCGTTCAGACCGCAAGGTCTGAATGACAATAAAGTTTTCCATGATCCATGATTCCATGAATTATTCCTTCAGGTATAGTGAAAAGCGTGTTTACTAGCTATCCAATTAAATAAGATCATATTATATGTCTGAAGAAGGGTCTCGACCCGAAACGTTGCCTATCTCCTTCGCTCCTTAGATGCTGCTGCACCCGCTGAGTTTCTCCAGCTTTTTGTGTAACCCAAGATCATATTATACACGAGTACAATCAACCCATACACAAATACACACGTCTCACAGGTGTCTCCTCAGTACCACGCAGCTTCGCCTTTGCTCCCCCTCCTCTCCCCAGTCCCAACAGGGACAGAGTCCCCCAGTCCTTACCTTTCACCCCATCAGTCATCCTCCGACATTTTCACCAGCTCCAATGGGATTCCACCACGAGTCACATCTTCCCATCTCTACCCCTTTCCGCAGACTGTTCCCTCCACAACTCCCTGGTTAACTCATCCCTTCCCACCCAAACCACCCCTTCCCCAGGCACCTGCCCCCGTCTCTATACTTCCTCCCATGACTCCATCCACGGACCCTGACAGTTTTCAGGTTAGGCAGAAGTTCACTTGCACTTCCTCCAACCTCATCTATTGTATCCGTCATCCGACTGATTCATCCTCTTTGCCTGCTACAAACTATGATTGGAAATCCTTCTTGTAAAGATATTTTGTGGGTATAAAGCCTGAGCTTTTCAGCATTGTGGAAAGTTGGTGAGTGAGTTTATTTTCTGATGTTTCTCACTTTCAAAAGCTTGTTGGGGATAGGAACAGGCACAAAGCAGTCATTTGTTTTTTTACTTGACTTTTCTTTTGGTGACATTGTCATTTTAAGTAGAAGGAAATCTTGCACAGGCCGTTCACAGGCATCGAATGTGTTCTGTTTTTACAGGTGCCCTTAAGTTTGTTTTGGCCACAAATCGAAATATATACATAACTCGATATGGTAAAGCTTTCACCTCCAAAGTCCTGTAATGAATGGCAGCAAATGCACAGGACATATTAAAAAAAGAACAATTACTAAAATTGGCAAGAGGAAGATAGTTCTGCCTATAGTCTCTGCTGTTCTAATCTGAAGGAGGGTCCCGACACAAAACCTCACCTATCTATGTTCTGCAGAGATGCTGTCTGACCCATTGAGTTTCTCCAGCACTTTGTGTCTTTAAATGCAATTGTATACTCACAGACCAGCTGACACTGTGGGTAGTTCGGTGTGACCTGATTGAGGTGCATGGCTACTTCCCCATTAGATTCAAGCAACTTTACACAACACTTCAATGGGCATTCACAGAGGATGGGCATTGCATTAATGGGGCATGCTAATGAGCACACTTGTATGTGGGGAAAATGGTAGGACTCAAGTGGTCAGAACACTCTTAGCATGTTAGGAAAGGTTTGTCTGCATTTAAAGAAAGACATCTAAATCGTTTTATGAAGGCCGATCCTAGAGTGCATCTATAGATACTATACTAAGCTCTCTGACCACACTCCATCTTTGAATCCTAAAGACTGAAGTGAAGCAGCACAGTGAGCTCTTCATTTCCCAAAGTCTTTCCACTATATAAAACAGGAACAAATGAACCAAATACTTCAACTCGTTCTAAATAGTGAATGATGATAGCCCAAATGTTGTTCACACAAGGGGCGGAAGGCACAGCAATTTCTCCCTCCATCCCATTAAATTTAAATTATAGGAAATTAATTAAATTATGATTAGTACAGAAAAGGTTATGTTCAAAAAAGTTTATTAAAACATTGCATTGGATTTAAATAGTAGAAAATACACTGTCCTTTGCATCAAGGTGCAAAAAAAATTTGGAGAAAGTCACAGTTTTAACGGCAAAGAATAAAGCACATTTAGCTTATTGTATAATTCACATTCAAAGTAACAGATTTGTGCTCATGTTTTCACTCCATTTGAAATGCTCCTCTGCCTTTACAATTACCCAAGACTTAACATAAACAAGGTCACTTTAGGGACAATTGCTGAACGCATCACCACAGTTAATGAACAAGTATGATAAAAGCTATAAAGGTTATGCACAACACTATTAACATTGCTGTGTCACCACTTCTGTGACCAAAGTTTTCATTTTCCAAAAGCCAAGTGCATCATTTTATATTAGACTCAAGACATTTTATGTCATATCTGTGAAGCTACAAAGATTTTAATCATGACCTCGGGCTCCAGAATTTCCTAACAGGGTTCAAAAAATTTTTGTCCATTGTTAGAAAATGGAAAATATAATTCACATTGAAAACTTGAGGCAATTTATTTTGGCGATAAAATATGATTAAAGATATCTGTGCAAAGAGTTCTCACTTTTTGATTTGCCAATGTGGTTTGCAATTAAAACACAATTTTCTGGTTTTCAGTACTATTAAGAGATAACCCTGAAGATTCTTCAGCAATTAGAACAAAAGTTCCCTCCCAATAAACATAAGTAAGAACAAAAACAAAAATCAGGAGTGCACTACAGTCAAAGCCCTGAGAAACACAATATTGCACCATAAATTTTCCAAATCAAAAAGGGAATTCTAAATTGCAGAAATCACCAGAATGCTGGAGAAAGAGGCAGCCGCAATAATTCCTGTTTGATCAAGCTTCCACATGAAATGCTGTATTCCATAGATGCATTAAATGCAAGGTCACTACTCGAGTAAGTGCTTTACTTGTTCAGGAAGTGAACAAAACATATAAAATCTTTCCCGTGGTACATGCGAAATTTCAACAACCCAGAATTGCTGCTTTACTACAAAATCAAGTGTGCCGAGAGATATGGTCACATTTCTCTGCTCAAAATTTCAATTTCTATAAAAAAAGTTACCAGGACACACTTTACATGCAAATTTAGCATAGTCTTGGAATCCAACCACTCCCTTTTTAAGTACTGGTGAACACGAGTCAAAAAAAAAAATTCTGACAAATACCTTCACAAGATATATGGCATGAAAGCCAGTTGTCAGGCATTAATAGTAGTGAACAATTTATCAGCATATGCAATTGTCCCGAGTACCTCTTCTAATACCATAGTTAGCACCGCCAGGCCACCCCTATCTGCTCCACCTTTCCAGATAGTATTCAGGCTGGCAAAACCATTCCCCCTATTCAGCTGGCCTGCATTTGTAGAGGCACCAAATGATTATGCACTACAATACATCGACCGTATACATATTCATAAACAATGTCAAATCAATGTTTTTGGTAGCTACAAATGTAGATTATGGCAATCATTTTCTGAAGCTATTAATTTGCTCAGCACTTAAAGCAACATTGGCAGTAATTTCACTAACTGGAAAATGTCCATTCAAAAGGAAACAGTGTTTTAAGAGGGCATAGAAATGCAAACGTAAACATTAAGTGTTGGTTTTTCCAACTAGGATCAACAGTCCCCAATAGTTCAGGCTTCTTTTCTCCTTTCTACTGATGGATATAGCAAGTGGTGGATGCTTGTATCATCGCCCCACCATTAGTTGTTACCGTAGCAGTAAGTCTGAAGTAAATGCATTTGGTTGCTTACAGCACTTGAGAACAAGGTTTCAATCATTCCGTAGTGTGTGGACTGATTACATTTTCCCTTTTTCTCCCCCCTTGGTTCAGGATCAACAGCAGTCCTTCCTTGTCCCTCTGCCCAGTGCGGGCCAATGATTTTTCACCATCTTCTCAGTTGTCTCCCGTCCAAACGATACTTTTGCAGCCCTGAGAGACTCTATATTTTCGAACTATTCGAATCACAGATGTCCTCAAGTTACAGATAATCCTTCTCAAATTTCAAACGACACTTCATGTTGCACCTCTTCAGAAAAGGCAGGATTGGGGTCAACCTACATGGGCGAAACAATTTATATACTTATTTTGAAATGTAGCCAGTCTCTAAAGTCATGCAGGTGGCA
Source organism: Okamejei kenojei (assembly GCA_035221665.1). NCBI lineage: Eukaryota > Metazoa > Chordata > Chondrichthyes > Rajiformes > Rajidae > Okamejei > Okamejei kenojei. The sequence continues at coordinate 25,703,994 of CM069164.1, forward strand.
GATAATACTGTTGTTATAACAGAAAATATAATTTGTATGGGAAGTTTGGCCTGATTAAAACAGAGTATCAAAAAACTTGTCCAAACCTCTGAATAAACTGGTGGTGGCTGAAATCTGAATTCCTGAATGTAAGCAAATATGGGGCTGCCAAATTCATGCTCCAAATCATCAGCTTGTGGAAGGGAAGGAAATTGTCTGGCAAGGTCTTCCTCAGACACAACATCAGCATAGTTGGGTGGAGCTTTATAGAAAAAAGCAAAGGAGAGCTTTATAATCTGAATCACCGTTAACAATTATCACATTAGAAGCCATGAACCCAGAATTTCACATGTTTTCAGAAATTATTTATTCTACTATGCCTGGATTTTGGAGTTACAACCGGTGGAATTTCAATTATAATTTAAAATTGACATGTATGTGTATGTGCCATTAAGGCAAACCCAAACTGATGGTCAATTAGCAGGACATTTACAGCTTTCTCCAACAAACAATGAATTTCCAAGAACCTTAGGTGAATGTTAAAAAATGTTGGAAACGCTCAGATCAGGCAGCGTCTGTTAAAAATGAACAGGAATTAACATTTCAGGTTGAAGACCCTTTGTTAGAACTTGCAAAAAGAAATCCAACATCAATCTTGGGTGAAACAAATAGCTCTTCCAGATGAAGCAGCAATACATTTTGACTTTTAATCCAGTGCACAGTTGATGCAATGTGGTCTCCACTATAAAGTAGAAACGAAACAGATTGTTCATCTCTCTGCAAAGCATCTACGTAGTTGGCAGAGCAACCCTGAGTTTGCTGTTTTATCACTTTAATTTTCCATTCTATTCTGACCAGTGTGGCCTCCTGCACTATTACAAGGACCAAGGTAGCTCATTTTATATATCAATTGGGCCATCTCTGCTACTAGTCACTTAACTTCTCTCTCTTCTTCCCCCCCACCCCAGCACAGCTCAACATATGCAGCTCATCTTACAGCCACACATGTTATAACATTTCAATCTCCTTTCGTTGTACTCCCTCCAACTAGCCTCCCCTTAACATATTGATCAGATGACTGCTTCAACCTGTCCTTATGGCAAACCATAACCCACTTTTGACGGAAATTATTTTTATCCCAGCTACTCCTTTTTAAAAACTTAAAAACAACTTGTTCTCTTCCCCTTCCTGACAACGAGACTTTCACCTGATAAGTTATGACTGTTTCCCTTTCCACAGATGCTGCCTTACCCAATGAGTGTTATAGCACTTTGTTTTCATAACCAAGTTCCAATATCTGCATTTCTTTTGATTGGCAATAATTTGGGGTACCCATGTTATTCACTTTAGAAAAAAAACCCTTTCAAATGTTATACTCTGCTTCAATAGATGTAATGAAGCTTTTAAATGGTATAACACCTGCAATTTACAGAATCCTTTCAATTTTGTAAACATAGATTGACATTCCCTCAAATCTTTGGTATGATTCGTTTCCAGAATAATTGGATATTCAAGTTGATACCTTAATTTGTGTGCATCTGTAATTAGCTTTAAAACGGCAGAGATTTGCTTTTCTGAAGAAGGGTCTCGACCCGAAACGTCGCCTATCTCCTTCGCTCCTTAGATGCTGCTGCACCCGCTGAGTTTCTCCAGCCTTTTGTGTACCCTCGATTCTCCAGCATCTGCAGTTCCTTCTTTAACACAAATTTGCTTTTCATCTTTTATCTGGGAGAGTTATTTATTGCTGCTCTGCATCCTTGATTACAACATTGTTGCTAGATTCCAAAAGATATCTTGGAATGAGCACTTAACAGCAACAGATATCAGAAGATTCAAAATTATTGAGGTTTCCAACTCTATAGGATGTTTGAGGTCAGCTGTGACAATTAATCCACTGTTAATTCCAAAATCCAGGTGTCTACTTCCAATAATTCCAGTTCCATTGATTAGATGTTTCAGAATATCTATTAGATATGGAGGTAAAGCATTTACCTTCAGGTTGTTCTGGTAGAGCAAGTTGAAGCCAACTCATATCCAGTCCAAAATGACCAGAAATGCTGGATGTTCTGCTTCCAAAGCCATTGTATGGAATTGTACCAATAACTATAGGAAGCTCCAGCATTAGCTTTTTAGAACCTGGAATGTGTACATAAACCTGTAAATAAAAAAAATAAAAAGTGAAGATCCAAATGAAAAATGTATTTAGAACTTTATGGAAAATAAGCCATTTTCTGTTTTTGCAATCTTATGAATTAATTGCTTGAGTTATTAGCTGCCATGAAGGGAAGTGTTATAATAACTTATATTGAGGTTTTCATAAAGTGACCCATATTAATATGTCACAAACATACTTACAGCTAAAGAGTATTCCACTCGGATGATGCTGCAGTCTAAGATAGATGGGTTTACAGGTGGGATTTTGAGACTCTTCCCATTCCACGATTCTGTACTACCAGAGGCAACATGGTTTCCACGGACATTTGCAATAATTTGTCGAAACGTCTTCGTTTTTTCATTTGCGAGATAAGTCTGGGTTTGAAAAATAGCAGCTTTTGGCATAATGAGCCGTGATGAGCAATTCTCAAACTCCGCATAGATTGGGATTGCTTCACCTGTGGTAAAATTACAGTTAGCACGAGGAAATAAAATGTTTAGGTGAAACCGTTTATGTAAAATGTTTTTTAAATGTAACTTACCATTACAAAATCCACTTCTGTCAATTTTGGCACTTAATGATATTGGTCCAGAGGTAAAAAGCCAACAACCAATCGTCTTCTCTATACTCCTTGACACTGATGCCTGAAAAGGAAATGATAAGCAGTTCAGTAAGAAGTAAATAGTTATCTGTCAGTACTCAATTTCAAGGGGGTGCTATCCATTAATGGTTTGTTTTAATCTGAAGCAATGTTGAGATACTTATTTGCTAAACTAATCAGGCTACTCAAGGCACCACTGAGGTACAAAGATGAATCTGTCTAAATGACACCAATCATAAGGATATTTTCAATTTCAAATTCTTCCTAAACACGAATTGCAAGTTAACCTATAAATATTGCTAAAATGTATTGGATTAGGTATGTTATGAACTGCTTTACAGACTAATTGCCAGCAAATCTGGCTGCAAATATTAATTCAAATTCAACATAGCCTCTTAAGAGTTTCCTCAAAGCAAATTAAACCAGTGACACCATTATGTGCGTTAAGATTGCAATATTTACATTTTGCAGAGCAATGTCAGTACTTCACATTTAATTAGTTATTTTAGTACATGAAGCAGCACAGCATGGGAACAAGCCCTTCGGCCCACAATGTGTGCGTCGAACATGATCAATTTTATCTGCTTCAACATAATCCATTCTTCTTCTTCATTCCCTGCACAGACCTCCATGTGCCTATCCAAAAGTCTCTTAAATGCTACTATCATATTTGCCTCCACCAACACCCCTGGCAGCATATTCCAAGCACTTGCCACCAAATGTGTAAAACAAAAAAAAAAAATTGCCCTGCACATCTACTTTAAATTGTACCCCTCTCTGTCTAAAGTTGTGCCCTCTAATAGTTGATTTTTTTCCAACTTGGGTAAAAGATTCTGTCTACCCGCAACTTCCAGTATTTCAGATTTTGTGGACCAAACTGTGGTATCTGCCAGTTGGAGATTTATATTAATTCTTAAACCTGAATGTACGGTTATAAAGCCAAACCTTCAGAATTGGATCAGTAATTAATAAATGCAAAATCTTTTCACTTTTGAGTTTATCACAATTGATTTTTGTTTTAGGTTGATCTACTTGTAAGACACCAGCACAGATGTTCTAAAATCCCGTTGACAGCTGTTTAAATGTTTCCAACAATGCAATACAAAAACAAATTAACTTACCAAGAAATATGGTGCATTAACATCAATTTGACTTGTTACAGAGAACTCCCTCTTCACAACTTGATTTGTGCCACAAGGTCGCTCCAGTATTGCTGTCACCCAATACTTGACACTGCCATATTTTCCACTGAAGGATGTGACCAATGGCCTGTTTTAGACAATTATAAACTGCATTGTAGAATCTTTGCTGCCATTTGTTTTTGTGAATTTAAAAATCACTTTTTTTGAATAGATCACTTACCCTTGTGGAAGATGAAAACTGAATGGAAACTCATGTTTTCCAGGTTGTAATATGAAGTATCCTTCATCATCTGTTAAGAAAAGTTGTACAACATATTAATAAAGTGAAACGGCATTTGCAAGAAATCAAAAACAAACATTATAGATATACAAACGGGGAGATGGTAATTTGAAAAGCCAAATTAATGTATTAATGGGGGAGGGGGGAGTGGGTGGGGGTGGGAGAGAGAGAGAAAGAGGAAAGTAGTAAGGACATAATTTAGTCATGCTGCTTCAGTCACAATATAGGGCAAGTGCAAAGATTTGCTCAATTCACTGCAATCTTTCTTCAAAAAAGTAATCTATTTTAATTAGATTTTCCTTCCCCACAACTAACTAGCTTATTTCTGAACACTTCAACCTGTGCCTCTGCTATGTTGACCAGATCCACGTAGATTGGGTAATTGCTTTACAGAATAACTCAAGATAATTGATTACATTTCAATATATTTGCTTTTCAGCATGGAATTCAGCAGAATGTTTTAAAATTGAGTTGAGATTATTGAACTCAGTCCAAAGGAAGATCTCAAGCTTCCCCACCTGACCTCTACGCTGGCCTCATGTTCCAAATCCACTTAAAAGTTCCCAACTGTAGTTTGGGAAACATATCATTTTCCAATTTGACATGTTACATTCAGAGATGCCAACTCTGAATTTAACATTCAGAAAGTCGGCTTTTCCAGGTTACGTCAGTATTGGCTAATTCTGCTGAAAACTTATTGTACTGAAACATCAGGTGTTTTCCCCCCCATCATAGATGCTGCCTTTCCTGTTGAATATTTCTGTAATTGTTATTATTTGAGATTGAAATGCCAAGTGTAGATGCTCTAAATCTACACTTGGCTTTTCAATGATACATTTCTGTTTCTGTGACAAATAGTGTTCACTATTTTCAAACATTTTCAAAGTTACCCTGGGAGTTGCAACAAATATTTCCCAAATTTGCACGTACAACGCTGCAAATCAATGGTCCACTGATTCACATTCTGAACTATAGAGCAGCTCATTGAAATAGAACTAAACTGCAAAATATTGTACCAAAGGTAAAAGCACTGAGTACCTTTTGTATGGAACAAATGATGACAGTGGTTGCTGAGGAAGAAGGAAATTAAGCACAATTCCTTTCTTGAAGAGATCTCTGAAAATTTTGTAGGTTCTTTTTATCTGGTTAAACAAGTGTAACTAGGACATGAGTCACACAAGCTTCATTAGTTAGCATAGTCTTACTAGTTAATATTACATTCCCCAAAGTACTCATTCAGCAAGGGGGTAACAGATGCATGCTCTAGTCTAATATAGACTGCACATTGACCTTTTAGAGAGTATGGTATTGAGAGACTATTCCCCCACCCCCCAAAAAATGAGAGTGATTCCCGAGGAAGGGGATATTCAACACAATTACCTTTACATAAAGTGATTTCTCAAAAAACGAATACTTCTGTACCTTATAAGTTCTACGAATCAGATGTGTCTCATTAGTCTCTGTGGTTAATATTACTTTCCCCAAAGTACTGATTCAGCAGCAAGAGAGCAGATCCATGTTCTGGTTTAATATAGCCTGAACATGGATATGGACACTGTGGGGAGGCTGGTGAGAGAAGGGGGGGGGGGGGGGGGGGGGGGGGGAGGGGGGGGGGGGGGAGGATGGAAAGAGGGGGGGGGGGATGGAAAGAGGGGGGGGGGATGGAAAGAGGGGGGGGGGATGGAAAGAGGGGGGGGGGGGATGGAAAGAGGGGGGGGGGGATGGAAAGAGGGGGGGGGGATGGAAAGAGGGGGGGGGGATGGAAAGAGGGGGGGGAGAGTGGGGATAGAGAAGGAGGGGGTTGGAGGGGAGGGAGACAAAAGGATGGAGGGACAGGAGGGGAATAGAGAGACATTAGGATAGAGAGGGAATGGGCGATTGAGATTAAGGGGGATAGAGAGTGGGAGTATAGTCAAGTCAAGTCCATTTTATTTCTATAGCGCATTTAAAAACAACTCTCGTTGACTAAAGTGCTTTACATTGGTGCAGGTACTAATGTGCTATAAACAGTGCTACATAGATCAACAATACATACATACATGCAGCGCTCCCTCAAAAGACCTCAAGAAAGGCTTGAGAGTTGAAATAAGTTTTAAGTCTAGACTTAAAAGAGTCGATGGAGGGGATAGAAAGAGGGAGAGAATGGATACAGAGAGGGGGAGAAGAGTGGAGAGGGGGAGACAGGTGGGGACAATACTGACAGGGGGGCTGTGCAGACAGAGGGGGACAACGTGGGTAGGGGGGAGAGCAGTGTGGGTAGAGGGGTGGGCATTGTGGGGGGGGGGGGAGTGTGGGCAGAGGGGACGGGACAGTGTGTGTGGGTGGGGGACACAGGGTGTGTGGGTGGGACAGTGTTGGCAAGGGGGGGGGTGGTGGTGGCGGCAGGTTGGGAGCGACAGGTTGGGGGGGAGGGGGGCGGCAGGTTGGGGGGGGGAGGGGGGCGGCAGGTTGGGGGGGGAGGGGGGGGGGAGGGGGCGGCAGGTTGGGGGGGGAGGGGGGCGGTTGGGGGGATGGGGGCAGGTTGGGGGGGGGAGGGGGCGGCAGGTTGGGGGGGGAGGGGGCGGCAGGTTGGGGGGGGAGGGGGCGGCAGGTTGGGGGGGAGGGGGGCGGCAGGTTGGGGGGGAGGGGGCGGCAGGTTGGGGGGGAGGGGGCGGCAGGTTGGGGGGGAGGGGGCGGCAGGTTGGGGGGGAGGGGGCGGCAGGTTGGGGGGGAGGGGGCGGCAGGTTGGGGGGGGAGGGGGCGGCAGGTTGGGGGGGAGGGGGCGGCAGGTTGGGGGGGAGGGGGCGGCAGGTTGGGGGGGAGGGGGCGGCAGGTTGGGGGGGAGGGGGCGGCAGGTTGGGGGGGGGGGGAGGGGGCGGCAGGTTGGGGGGGAGGGGGCGGCAGGTTGGGGGGGAGGGGGCGGCAGGTTGGGGGGGGAGGGGGCGGCAGGTTGGGGGGGAGGGGGGGGGGGGGGGCGGCAGGTTGGGGGGGAGGGGGGGCGGCAGGTTGGGGGGGAGGGGGGCGGCAGGTTGGGGGGGAGGGGGGCGGCAGGTTGGGGGGGAGGGGGGGCGGCAGGTTGGGGGGGAGGGGGGGCAGGTTGGGGGGGAGGGGGCGGCGGCAGGTTGGGGGGGGGGCAGGGGGGGGGGGAGGGGGCGGCAGGTTGGGGGGGAGGGGGCGGCAGGTTGGGGGGGGAGGGGGCGGGCAGGTTGGGGGGGAGGGGGCGGCAGGTTGGGGGGGAGGGGGCGGCAGGTTGGGGGGGGGGGGCGGCAGGTTGGGGGGGGGGGGCGGCAGGTTGGGGGGGGGGGGGCGGCAGGTTGGGGGGGGGGGGCGGCAGGTTGGGGGGGGGGGGCGGCAGGTTGGGGGGGAGGGGGCGGCAGGTTGGGGGGGGGGGCAGGTTGGGGGGGGGGCAGGTTGGGGGGGGGGCAGGTTGGGGCAGGTTGGGGGGGGGGGGCAGGTTGGGGGGGAGGGGGGGGGGGGGGGGCAGGTTGTGGGGGGGGGAGGTTGGGGGAGGTTGGGGGGGGGGGCAGGTTGTGGGGGGGGGCAGGTTGGGGGGGGGGGCAGGTTGGGGGGGAGGGGGGGCAGGTTGGGGGGGGGGGCAGGTTGGGGGGGGGGGCAGGTTGGGGGGGGGGGGGGGCAGGTTGGGGGGGGGGGGGCGGCAGGTTGGGGGGGGGGGGGTGGCAGGTTGGGGGAGGGGGGCAGGTTGTGGGGGGGGCAGGGGGGGGGCAGGTTGGGGGGGGGGGGCAGGTTGGGGGGGGGGCAGGTTGGGGGGGGGGGCAGGTTGGGGGGGGGGCACAGGTTGGCAGGTTGTGGGGGGGGGCAGGTTGGGTTGGGGGGGGGGCGACAGGTTGTGGGGGGGGGACAGGTTGTGGGGGGGGGACAGGTTGTGGGGGGGGGCAGGTTGTGGGGGGGGGCAGGGTTGTGGGGGGGGGGCAGGTTGTGGGGGGGGGCAGGTTGTGGGGGGGGGGGCAGGTTGTGGGGGGGGGGCAGGTTGTGGGGGGGGGGCAGGTTGTGGGGGGGGGGCAGGTTGTGGGGGGGGGGGCAGGTTGTGGGGGGGGGCAGGTTGTGGGGGGGGGCAGGTTGTGGGGGGGGGGCAGGTTGTGGGGGGGGGGCAGGTTGTGGGGGGGGGGCAGGTTGTGGGGGGGGGGGCAGGTTGTGGGGGGGGGCAGGTTGGGGGGGGGCAGGTTGTGGGGGGGGCAGGTTGTGGGGGGGGGGCAGGTTGTGGGGGGGGGCAGGTTGTGGGGGGGGGGCAGGTTGTGGGGGGGGGGGCAGGTTGTGGGGGGGGGGGCAGGTTGTGGGGGGGGGCAGGTTGTGGGGGGGGGGCAGGTTGTGGGGGGGGGGGCAGGTTGTGGGGGGGGGCAGGTTGTGGGGGGGGGCAGGTTGTGGGGGGGGGCAGGTTGTGTGGGGGGGCAGGTTGTGTGGGGGGGGGCAGGTTGTGGGGGGGGCAGGTTGTGGGGGGGCAGGTTGTGGGGGGGGGGGCAGGTTGTGGGGGGGGGGCAGGTTGTGGGGGGGGGCAGGTTGTGGGGGGGGGGCAGGTTGTGGGGGGGGGCAGGTTGTGGGGGGGGGGCAGGTTGTGGGGGGGTGTGGGGGGGGGCAGGTTGTGGGGGGGGACAGGTTGTGTGGGGGGGGGCAGGTTGTGGGGGGGGCAGGTTGTGGGGGGGGGCAGGTTGTGGGGGGGGGGGCAGGTTGTGGGGGGGGGCAGGTTGTGGGGGGGGGACAGGTTGTGGGGGGGGGGGGGTTGTGGGGGGCAGGTTGTGGGGGGGGGGGGCAGGTTGCGCCGTGGGCCAGCTCCCTCCCCTACCTGCGGCCCGCCGCACCACCTGCCGCTGCTGCAGATACACCTCCTCATCGCGGTGCCGCGCCGCCGCTGCTGCCGCCGCCGCTGCCGCCGTTGCCGGGCCGTCGCCCCCCCAGTGGACGCGGGCGCATCCCTTGGCCTCCAGCCGCAGCTGGATGACGGGCAGCCGGACGCAGGTCTCCAGCAGCAGCTGCCCCGACACCCGCTCCCCGCTCGAGTAGCTGCTCAGATCCCGGCCGTCCAGCACGATGCCGAAACTCTTCAGCCGGACGCCCATGGGGGCGAGGGGCCGGCCGGCCCGGACCGCCGCCCACACCGGCTCCTCTCCCCCTTCCCCCCTTGTTCCCCTCCTCTCCCTCTCCCTCCCCTCCTTCTCTTGCTCTTAGTCTCTCATTCACACCTCCATCCCCATTCTCCTCTGTCCTCCTTCGCCCCCTTCTCTCTCTCTCTTCTCTTTATCTTCCCACACCTTCCTCTTTCTCCTTTTCTCTTCTCCCTTCACCCCTTACCCCCCCTTCCCTCCCGCCCGGTGCCGAGGCGCGGCAGCCACAGACAGACAGTGAGTGAGTGAGTGAGTGAGGACAGCTCCCTCCCCCCCCCCCCCCCCCGGGCCGCTGGGCTGCGCGGGCGCGGGCGCGCGGCGGCTGATCGGAGCGTGATCACCAATCAGCGGCGGGGACCCGCACGTGTACAGCGCCGCCATTGGGCGGCCGCAGGGCAACCCCCCGCCCCCCGGACCAATGGCGAGCCCGCTCCTTCATGTGCATGGGCTCGGTCAGCCGCTGGGCCGCCGTTACCCCGGCAACCGCCACTGGGCGCCGCCATTGCTCCCCCACCCTCACACTGGCAGACAAACACAGACAGACAGACTGACAGACATACATACTGACATACAGACAGACTGACAGATAGACAGACATATAAACATACATACTGACAGACATACATACTGACAGACATACAGACAGACAGACAAACACAGACATACAGACAGACATACAGACATACTGACAGACATACATACAGACAGATAGACAGACATACAAACATACAGACAGACAAACATACAGACAGACAGACATACAGACAGACATACAGACAGACATACAGACAGACAGACATATAGACAGACATACAGACAGACAGACATACAGACAGACATACAGACAGACATACAGACAGACATACATACTGACAGACATACATACTGACAGACATACTGACAGACATACATACTGACAGACAGACATACAGACAGACAGACAGACATACAGACAGACATACAGACAGACATATAGACAGACATACAGACAGACAGACATACAGACAGACATACAGACAGACATACTGACAGACATACTGACAGACATACTGACAGACATACATACTGACAGACATACAGACAGACAGACAGACAGACATACAGACAGACAGACATACAGACATACAGACAGACATACAGACAGACATATAGACAGACATACAGACAGACAGACATACTGACAGACATACTGACAGACATACAGACAGACATACAGACATACAGACAGACATACTGACAGACATACTGACAGACAGACTTACAGACAGACATATAGACTGACAGACATACTGACAGACAGACATACTGACAGACATACTGACAGACATACTGACAGACAGACAGACAGACATACTGACAGACAGACAGACAGACATACTGACAGACATACTGACAGACATACAGACAGACATACAGACAGACAGACATAGAGACAGACATACTGACAGACAGACAGACATACAAACATACAGACAGACAGACAGACAGACATACAGACAGACAGACACACACATACACACACACTGACACATACACATACACACACGCGCACACACACACACATAGGCACAGACACATAGGCACATGCACACACACACAGTCAGTGCTGGAGTAACTCAACAGGACAGGCAGCATCTCTGGAGAGAACGAATAAGGTGAATTTTGGGGTCGAGACCCTTCTTCAGACTTCAGAGGGGTAGACTAGAGATATGGAAGGGCAAAGTATTAAATGATAGATCAAAGCAGATGGTGACCAAAGGAAATGTAGAATTGATCATCTTGTAGGAAGGAACTGGAGATGCTGGTTTACACCGAAGGTAGACGCAAAATGCTGGAGTAACTCAGCGGGACATGCAACAACTCTCCAGAGTTGGAATAAGCTGACATTTCGGGTCGAGACCCTTCTTCAGACTGAGAGTTGAGAGAGGGAAACGACAGATATAGATGGGGATATAGGACAAATGAAAGATGTGCAAAAAAAGTAACAATGATAAAGGAGACCGGGGCCATTGTTAGCTGGTGGCTAGGTGAAAACGAGTTACAGACTATGAGACTCAACAAAGGTAGACAAAAAAGCTGGAGAAACTCAGCGGGTGAGGCAGCATCTATGGAGCGAAGGAATAGGTGACGTTTCGGGTGGAGCCACTTACGTTGCCTATTCCTTCGCACCATCAATGCTGCCTCACCCGCTGAGTTTCGCCAGCTTTTTTTGTTTACCACCGATTTTTCCAGCATCTGCAGTTCTTTCTTAAATATTTATCATGCAAGTAACTGACTGTTCAAAGATAACCATAACACCAAGTCTGCCTGGCTATTCGATCATGGCTGCCTTTCCCTCTCAACCCCATTCTCCTGCCTTCCCCCTTTAACCTTTGATGCCCTTACCAATCAAGAACCTATCAATCTCTGCCTTGAAAGCACCCATTGACTAGAAGCTATTGTTACTGACAGGAAATTGTGACTCAATATGAAACTTATGAAAGTAAAACCAGTGTTGGTATATTAACAAAACATAATTATCATATTAGTAAATTACCATTAAATGGTAATTATAACCCAGGCAGGTATTGTACCAGTTATGTACTTTATTTGCGCCCATTGTAGGAAGATCAGAGGTTAATTAAACCTGTTTTGCAATTAAGATTCATTGACTTTTTAAAATGATGTTTTAAAAATAACTTAATAGGATTTATTAGTTTGCTAATGATTAATCACTTTGTAGCAATATTGTTGTGTAATTAAGAAAGAGAGAATGCCATTTCCTCTCTGAAATTAACAACGGGTTCATTAACAAAAAAATTACAGCAATGCGTGTGGCTCTAAGATGCGTTATTTCTGATTGCCAACTCCAAATTACGGTGCTTGAAAAATTGCAGTATCCATGCTGAGATGGGGCAGAGCTGCCAAGTTTCCCAATGTCCTATTGTATGTTCTCAGAGGAATTTATGAATTCATAAGAGATTGGAACAGAATTTGGCCATTCGGTCCAATAAGTCTGCTCCGCCATTCAATCATGGCTGATCTATTTTTCCTCTCAACCACATTCTCCTGCCTTCTTTGATATTGTCGCTCATCAAAAAGCTATCAATGTCCGCTTTAAAAAAGAACAATGACTTGGCCTCCACTGCCAACTGCGGCAATGAATTCCACAGATTGACCACACTCTAGCTAAAGAAATTCCTCCTCATCTCCTAAAGGTACATCCATTAATTCTGAGGCTATGACCTCTGGTTCTAGACTCTCCCACTGCTGGAAAAATCCTCTCCACATCCGCGCTATCAATATTTGGTAGGCTTCAATTTGGTAGGCCCTCCTATTTCTTCTAAGTTCCAGCTAATACTGGCCCAGAGCCATGAAATGTTCCTTATACATTAACCCAATCATCACCGGGATAATTCTTGGAAATTTCCTCTGTACTCTCTCCAACGCCAGAACATCTTTCTTCAGCTATGGGGCCCACTTGTGAGGTACACGGCAATGTAGTACCTACCTCTACATCTCCAGAGCCAGGCACAATAGCTTTGGAAACACAAGGATGCTGAAAACTTGTGTAGAACACAAAGCACTGGATAACACAGCGGGCCAGGCAGCACAAAGGGCAGACAGCATCATCACAGACCCGCACCACCCTGGCCACACACACATTTCACCCCTGCCATCGGGAAGAATGTACAGGAGCCTGAAAATTGTAATGTCCAGGTTCAGGAACAGTTGCTTCCCAACTGTCATCCGGTTATTAAACACTACAACCTCAAATAAGCTCTGAATTACATAGACTATTATTGTTATTATTGCACTATTATTGTTTGTTTTGTATGCATGCTTGTGTATATATATACATATATATGATCTATATATATATATATATATATATATATATATATATATATATATATATATATATGTGTATTTGTGAGTATGCGTATATATACACACACACTGAAGTTTTTTTTTCTCTCTCGTTTACTATATTGTTTACAGAGTACTATGTTTATATATTCTGTCGTGCTGCTGCAAGTAAGAATTTCATTGTTCTATCTGGAACATACAATAAAATACTCTTGAGATCTGGAGGACATGAATAGACCACGTTTTGGGTCGGGACCATTATTCAGATCCCACCTTCCCCTTTCTCAACCTGAAGAAGGGTCCCAACCTGAAACGTCACCTATCTATTTCCTCCAGGGAAGCTTTCTGACTCCAGCATTGTGTGTTCAATGGTAGGGTTGGAAGCTGAAAGGATTAATGGAGTCTCTTTGCTCCCAAGAATCAGCCCATTGTGGAAGCAATGACCACATAACAGCTGAAGAAATGCAGCTCTATATCTTTTTAACTTCCTTTGAGTAACACCTTTCCACATTCTGCACAGTCCATCCTTCTAAGTCCATCCTCCATAACTCGTGTCAATTCCCTTTCTTCCAACTCTCCTCTCAGCTTTAAGTTTAAAGTTTATTATTGTCACAAGTACCAAGGTACAGTGAAAAGCTTTTGTTTGCATGCTATCCAATCAAACCAAGTAGTGCTACACATGAATGGAGTTAAGGCAAACTCAAGTATACAATAAGTAGAGCGAAGAGAAAGATACAGAGTGCAGAATATAGTTCTCAGCATACGAGTGCAAGGGAATACATCTAGATTTTTATTCTCTTTGCAACTGCCGTCCGTTCTTCATTTTGTCTCTCCAAACCTAATAAGTGTGCAGAAGGGTTCCCACCCGAAACGTCACCTATTAGTTTTCTCTAGAGATGCTGACTGACTCGCTTAGTTACTCCAGCATTTAGTGTTTATCCGCAGTTCCTTCCTACCAATAAGGACAGCTGTTTTGCTGCAGATCATTAACATGTCCATCATGCATTTCTATCCTTCTTTCCCCTTCCTGCAAGTTTAAAGTTCTTAAAAATATGGATGCTTATCTTGGCCTTAAAGGCCAGTTGTCCTGGCGGCGGGCATTGAGTCTGTGTTACAAGGGTCGGCATGGCCTAACAATGCTGTCGATGTCCTCCAACGTGTCTCCACCATTGCAGACCGCGTCTGATCAGCTCTCTCATCAAAATGATAGCTTGTATAATCAGACACACATAATGAAATCAGGGCACCACATCATTCTTTTATTCAGAGATTTTTTGATTGCCAGGTTTCTGGTGGCAAGAAGGGATGAAACAATTCATAAGGAATTGTTGGCCCACTTTTTGGTTTTGCCTTGATACTCCCATTTTAATTCTTTAATTTTTATTCAGCTTTAACTTGCATTTCTGTTGTTTTAGTTTCATGGGTGGGTTTTAGTGGGTTTTCACTTTCACATTATGAATTGGTGAAATGCAAAATGTCATTAGATAAATTTTTCTAGCACTGAAATCCTTTATTTTAAAATTATTAGAAAGATAATTAGAATATTACAGTACAGTACAATCAAAATCAACATGGATTTATGATTTATAATGGGGAACATGTATTTTATGTGTTTATTAACGTTCTTTGACTATTAAGAATCAGTAGGATTTATAGCAAAGGAACATGTAGATGCAGTGTATTTAGATTTCCAGAAGGCATTAGTCTTTAGAGATACAATACGGAAACAGGCCCTTTAGCCCACCGAGTCCGCGCAAACCACGATCACCCCATACACTAGCCATTTTTACAATTTACAATTTTTACTGGAGTCAATTAACCTGCAAACCCGTACGTCTTTGGAGCATGGGAGGAAACCAGAGCTCCCGGAGAAAACCCACATGGTCACAGGAAGAACTTACAAACTCTGTATGGACAGCACCCATAGTCAGGATTGAACCTGGGTCTCTGGCGCTGTAAGGCAGCAACTCTACTGCTGCGCCACCATGTTGCATTAGATGCAACATAAAATCATACTGCACAAGCTAAGATCTTATGACATTGGGGACATAGTATTTTTTTAATCATTGATGGAAGATCAGTTAAAAACAGAACAGGGAGATGGGATTTCACAGGAACATATCAGCCTTTCCAATCCCGGTGCGGGCAGGTTGGGGGATCCATGAGCAAGCAAGTGCTGGTGCAGATGGCCCAAGCATCCTGACAACTGAATCTATCACAATGCACAGGCCCTGGTGGGGAATCTGCTCACCTGTGCCAGGTTAGAATGAAGCAAAACACAAAGTGCTGGAGAAACTCGGTAGGTCAGGCAGCAACTGAACCATCCTATCAACAACTAGAGAGGTCCCGTGTTACTCTCCACTCATTGGAGACCCTTGGACTATCTTTGATCGAACTTTACTCTACGTTATCTTGCACTAAATGTTCTTTACGTTATTCTCTTTATCCTTTATCTGTACACTGTGGATGCCTCAAATTGTCTTTCGCTGACTGGTTAGCATGCAACAAAAGCTTATCACTACCTGGCTACACATGACAATAAACTAAACTAACTCACTAATCTGTGGAGGGAATGGACAGGTAACAATTCTTCAGACTGATGGCGATAGAAAGGGGAGAGCTTTATTGTTTTAGTTTAGTTTTTAGTTTTAGGGATACAGCGTGGAAACAGGACCGACATCCCATTAAGTACACGTTGACCATCAATCACATGTGCACTAGTTCTACACCTACACACGAGGGAAAATGTACAGAAGCCAATTAACCTACAAACTTGCACATCTTTGGAGTGTGGGAGGAAACCGGAGCAATGGAGAGAACTCAAGCAGGTGACAGGGAGAACGTGCAGAAAGTCAGGATCGAACTCGGGTCTACGGCGCTGTGAGGCAACAACTCTACCGCTGTGCCACTGTGCAGCCTCATTGTCTTGCAATATTTTCAATATATATGTAATTCACCCTTTTGAAAGAAACTTTTTTCTGCAGACGGCTTTAATGGGCCACCAAGTTCCCACTGCTGCTCAGATGATGGTAATTTTCACCTCACATTTGTTCAAATGTGCCATCTGGTGGAATTTGAGTGCACCAGCTACCTGAAGTAGCTCACTGGTGCCATCTCATGTCCGCACATGGTGTTGAAGGTTAATTTGGCTGCTGATAAAGCTTTCCTGAGGCAATTGAATTACAAGCTCATCCTGTAAGTATTCTGCTCAGCCAGACTTTGCTTGAGGAGAATGATTAAATATTCCATGTGATCTGTGGGAAAAAACAATCTTATTGCCCTGTTTAAGAACTGAGCATTCAAAGGACATGGTTTAATATGAGACAAATTACATTTTGCGTCACTTTATTTCTGCTGATTATTTATTGCCATTTCCATTTATTTTCTTCCATTAGCAGCATTAGATTTCATGAGATAATGAACCGACAAAGTAAATATTGCCAACTGATTTTTTAAAAACTAGCATTTAAATATAGTTTGAATATTTGAATAATCTCCAGAGCACAAACTGCTGCAGCAATTACTTTTAATAAACTATATGAGCTTAAATTCTCTATTTTTTTTGTAGCTTAATAATTTGATGAGGGCATGATGTTTTCAATAACAGTTGAATGTTAAGAAGTTTAGCAGTTACAGAAAGAGGAGACTTAACCTTCCAACGTTCGGTTTTTACTATTTAATTAGAAATACAGGACCACCTCCGGTTTTCCAGCACCCTTGGTTCCAGATTCTTGCCGTATTAACCGTTTTGCCGGACCAACAGAGGTCACATAATAATGATACAACGCAAAGTCGGTCTTGGAAGTCTAACGGACGGATCCATTGGCTCCGGCCGCAGGGCGCAAATTCCACCCGCCAATCGGTTGCGGAAGTCCCGATGAGGTAGAGATCAGCCACCTCACCGGGCCTAGGCACCACATGTTCATGGGGACTTTAAAGAAATGGGGTGAGGAGCAACTTCTTTAATCAGAGGGTATTTAATCTGTGGAACTCATTGCCACATAGGGCTGTGGAGGCAGAGATGAGTGGATATTTTTAAGGCAGAGATAGACAGATTCTTGATTCTGGATCAAGAATCGGATGTCTGGATGTCAAGGGTTATGGGGAGAAGGAAGGATTATGGGATTAGGAGGCAGAGATCAGCCATGACTGAATGGCAGAATGGACTCGATGAGCAGAATGGATTCAATGGGCCGAATGGCCTAATTGAGCTCCAATAACTTGAACTTGTAAGTGCGCTCCTGTAATTTTGTCTGGATTAAAGGAGTTGCCTGACCACCAGTTGCAGGAAGATTGGTGGTGGACCTGTATTTGGTCAACTGTTGAAAGAAAACCTGTTATCCTGAAAAAAATGAGAGTCACAAGTTCCAAATATCAGCAGTATATTTTACAATTCATGTTGCCACAAATAACATTTAATAACCTAAGGCAAGATTTTTCATTTCAATGTTCTTGCTGAGCTGAATGGATAGAATTGTTTTTCTTTTGCATCCATTGAAGTAAAAAAAAGTCAATCAATCAATCAAAACTTTATTGTCGTTTAGAAATGCATCAATATATGCAATTCTAAACAAAATTCCGTTGCATTGGCTCCCGACAGTAAGTAAAAAGATGGAGAAGATGCGGTGGTTATTTTACAGGCATAAACTAGTAGGTATATACTCATGTCTCAGGTCACCAGCGCTAGAAAATCTCCTGAGTTATTTTCCCTCCTTTATATATTTCAAATGCATTCAATGTGTTGTTTAGTTTCTGCACATCAGCTGGGAAATTAAAAAAAATAAACTGCAGATGCTGGAAATGAGAAATGCAATCAAGAGAATAATCAACACCCTCATCAGGTCAGTCAGCATCTGTGGAGAGAGAAATAGAGCTGACATTTCATGTTGAAGCCCCTTCACCTGCTGTGCAAAAATCAAGTACTGAAGGAGGTCAGTGGGTCAAGCAGCATCTGCGGAGTCTCTCCATTTCCTCCACAGATGCTGCTTGACCCATTGAGTTCCTTCAGCACTTTGTTTTTTGGTCAAAAATTCCAGCATCTGCAGTTTCTTGTCTCTACTTCAAATGATGTGACTTAAAATGTTAATTTGTTTATAGTTTAACAAAAGTTTGTGTTTGACCTGGAATGAACCAAAGTTATGTATGATTCAGTCAGATGGATTAGTATGGTTGAAGTATTTTGAGTTGAACTCTATGGACCCATCTATTTACTCAAGACCACCAAGCCCTTGTTGAGAGTGAGCGGAGGAAGCATTTTTAGAAGCAATACCCATTTCTTATTTATTGTAGGAGTTATTCCTTTCCTCCATGACTCCTGGGAACTGACATTCTGTGATTAAAACAATAAAGCCTGAATCATTTAATTGATTAATTGCGTCTACTTTCATTTAACCGATTGAAAGATTCAGCATGGAAACTGGCAACCATTTATTCTACATGGATTGGACAGATTTGGAGGGATATGGACCAAATGCTGGCAGGTGGGACTAGTGTAGCTGGGACATGTTGGCTGGTGTGGGCAAGTTGGGCCAAAGGGCCTGTTTCAACACTGTATCACTCTATGACCTTATGACCTCAGCCCACCAAGTCCATGGCGACCATCTATCATCCATTCTGCACTCATCCCACCCTTCCTTTAGAGTAGGAGGATAATGTTTTGCACATCAACAGATGACATCACCATGTGTTGCGTCCCAATATCGCCACGTGTCTTAATTTTTCTTTGGTTTTAGAGAAACAGACTCTTCAGCCCACTGAGTCCATGCTGACTATCGACCACTCGTCCATATTACTTCTATGTTCTCACTCTCACATCCATTTCCTGCACACCAGGGGCAATTTTACAGAGGCCAATTAACCTACAAACGCGCACGTCTTTGGGATATTGGAGGAAACCGGAGAGCCCGGAGAAAAACCATCTAGTCACAGGGAGAACGTGCAAACTCTACGCAGACAACACCTGAGGTCAGGATCAAACTCGGATCTCTGGCGTTGTGAGGTAGCAGCTCATTGCAGGAAAAGTTTGAAATAATTTTGCTTAAGGTGTATTTTTTTAAGGACTAGAGTATGGGAAATGAGAAATGATTGACTGTCAAAAGACAATTGCCTGTGTCAGATTATATAGTACAATGCTTGAATGTGTTGTACTCTGTGCACAGTTTCTGAATAAAGGGGAGGCCATTTAGGTTTGAGATGAGGAACAACATTTTCACCCAGAGAGTTGCGAATCTGTGGAATTCTCTGCCACAGAAAGCAGTGGAGGCCAATTCACTGGATGTATACAAGAGAGAGTTAGATATAGCTCTTTGAGCTAATGCAATCAAGGGATATGGGGAGAATGGGATACAGATTCTGGATTATCAGTCATGATCATATTGAATGGCGGTGCTGGCTCGCGGGGGTGAATGACCTACTCCTGCACCTGTTTTCCATATTTTTATGTATTGTGTGATCCATTTTCTGAAAAACTAAATGCAAACAAAAGTTAACACAGTGCTCCGTGCATCCTCCATGTAGGACATGGATGCCCAGGGCTGTTCAATGATGTGTGATTGGTTTGTGCAGAATCAGGCTTTCAGTACATCTGTGAAGCTTGCTCCCGTAAAACTTAAAGGGGATTTCTGAGAACATGTCATGAGCTACTATTGCAGACTTCACTAAAGTAGTTATAAAAGCAGGAAATGCTGAAACCACTCCGAAAACCAGGAAAAGGAAACAGAGTTAATGGTTCGAGTCACATCAGAAGAGTTAGACACAAAATGTTGGAGTAACTCAGTGGGACAGGCAGCATCTCTGGAGAGAAGGAATGGGTGATGTTTTGGGTCGAAACCCTTCCTCAGACTGAGAGTCAGGGGAGAGGGAGACATAGAGATATGGAAGGGCAAGGTGTGAAAATTAGAGATCATAGGGGACGAGGTTCAAAGAAAATGTAGAATAGATCATTGTTAGCTGAGGGGAAGTAGACAACGAGGCATACAAGAGTTAGCTGTTTCTCTTCTCATGGATGCTCCCTGATCTGCTGAGGTTTCTCTCCTCTTTTGATCTGCTGAGTTTTATACACCTTTACACCTCTGTACATCTCTGCACCTCTCCTGCGCTCCAAGGAATAAAGTCCTAACCTCTTCTAACATCTCCCTATAGCACAGGGCCTCGAGTCCTGGCAACATTTTTGTAAATCAACATTGTCATCGTGACTCCCAACCCTAATATTACGACACAGTAGATCCTCGTCTCTGGTGGATAGATTCGAGAAGAAGAAATTGGTCGGAAAATGTTGTTTAAATTTTGCTGTTTCTGACTAACAGTTAATAGTAAGATTAAACGAGAACTTACCAAGTTTGAAGGTTGATCTGTATTTTACGAGGAGTCGCGGTGAGGGATTTCGTGAAGACCCCGCCAACACGCATGCGCGGCATCCTTCAAAGCAGCGGTGTGGAATCACAGAAAACAAATCATGACTAAAAAATAGTAAGATGAAAAACGTAGAACTTCCTGGTTGACCTTATGATAGAGGGTGGGAGCGGAGGGCACGAAATCCCTCACCGCGACTCCTCGTAAAATACAGATCAACCTTCAAACTTGGTAAGTTCTCATTTAATCTTACTATTTTACTTCGGAGTCACGTGTGTGACTTCGTGAAGATTTCAAAGCTCTGTGATTTCACACCCTGGACAACGTACACGCTTATTACACTGCCGCCATTCTGATGGAGGAAGGCTGTTAATGGAGTTCAGTCGAAACTGGCTGAAAAATCAACACAATTTATTAATCAAATAAACAACAAATAACCCCTAATTCGGGGACAGACATTCACTGAGCGGTTCCCAGGATAGCTTCTGCGAATGTCGCAGGGGCGACCAGTGGCTTGTTATAGAACCGTTGAAAGGATTTCTTCACTGGCCCAGTCCGCAGTGGCAAGAATGTGGTCCATGGGCACCTCCATGGCCCTCGCCGCTGATGTGGATGCAGCCCTGGTGGAATGAGACTTAAAAATGTCAGTAGCAACTCCTGCTGCATCCAACACCACCCTGAGCCACCTGGCGATAGTCTGTGTAGTCACCCGATGATGCGGAGGTTTATGACTGATGAGGAGCCCCTGTTCCTTCATCCTGATAACTCCAGTAACTCGGATATAGTGGTGGAGATGGGTGACTATGCAGAGAGTGGCATCTACAGGGTACGCCCAAAATTCCAGCTGAAGCCCATGCGCCCCTGGCCTGTGCTGTTTTAATAATTCTTTGACAAAGAAATTTATTTGACCAGGGGTGGCCACCATGCTGTCCAGTCGCAGTTTTTGTAACGTCTGGACTCGTTGGGCTGTAGTCAGTGCCATCAGCATCACCACCTTGAGGGTGAGCTGTTTCAGTGGTAGCTCATCCATTGGAGCCCAGCTCCTAATAAGGGTCAGCACGATCCCCACATCCCACGTTACTGTATATCTGGGTCGTGGAGTGTTGGTGTTGAACACTCCCCTCATTAGTTTAGACACCAGGTGGTTGGAGCTGATACCTATATCCAGGTATGAGGACAGCGCACTCCTGGCGCTGTTAATGGCACTGTAGCTGAGGCCAGCATCGAAATGGAGGCCCGCTAGAAACTCCAGGACATCTGGTATTGTTGCTGAGTTTGAAGATTTGTTGGTCCGGGCACAGAACGCCTCTCATTTTCTGATCTGGGTGAGGTACTGTTTCCGAGTTGACTCTCGGCATGATGCGGCGATAAGGTCTATGACTCGTGAAGAGATGCCTGCCCGGATGAGTGGTCTTTTCAAAACCTGCAGGCCAACAAGTTTAAATGACCATGGCAAGGATGACTAACCCCCCCCCCGTAATGAGGTGAGTAATCAATTTGGGGAGTTTCCCAATCGCCATCCATGGTTGTTTTAAAATCTTAACGACCATCGGGTACCATGGTTGTGTAGGCCAGTCGGGAATGATCAATATGCCAGTAGCAGAGTCTAATTTAATTTTCTGCAATACCTGACTGATGAGGCAAAATGGGGGAAAAGCGTAGCAAAACCATTCCCCCAATGGATAGAAAACGCATCCATTGCTATTGCCCCAGGGTCTGGTTACCATGACACATACGTTGGTATCTGATGGTTCAGCCTGGACGCAAATAGGTTCAATTCAATTCAAATTTAATGTCATTGTACAGATACAGGTATGGGTACAACGAAATGCAGTTTAGTGTCAGTATGTAGTGATAGCAATGTTTAGATAAGTACAGATAAATAAATACAGAAAAATAAATACAGATGTGGGAATCTATCGGCGGGACGCCGAGTTCAGCAGTGCGATGGTGTTATTGTAGAAGCTACTCCTCATCCTGCTGGTGCGGGACCTGAGGCTCCTGTACCGCCTCCCCGATGGTAGGAGGGCAAACAGTCCATGGTTAGGGTGGGAGGGGTCCTTGATGATCTTCCCAGCCCGTCTCAGACACCGTTTTCGGTGGAGGGCATCCAAGGCAGGGAGCGGGGCACCAATGATGTACTGGGCGGTTTTCACCACCCGTTGTAGTGCCTTCCTGTCTGCTACGGTGCAACTGCTGTACCATACCGTAAAGCAGGTGGTCAGGATGCTTTCAACGGTACAGCGGTAAAAGTTGGTCAGGATCAGGGAGGACAGTTGGGCTTTTTTGAGCCTCCTCAAGAAGTAAAGGCGCTGCTGCGCCTTTTTGATCAGCTTGGAGGTGTTGAGGGACCAGGACAGATTCTCCGAGATGTGTACCCCGAGGGAATTTGTAGTTGGAGACACGCTCCACCTCAGTCCCGTTTATATGGATGGGGGTGTGTCGGCCCCCTCTGTTTTTTCTGAAGTCGACAATGATTTCCTTCGTCTTCTGGGAGTTGAGGACGAGGTTGTTATTGGCACACCAGGTTGTCAGGTGCTGGACTTCCTCCCTGTAGGCTGACTCGTCGTTGTCGCTGATCAGTCCCACCACCGTGGTGTCATCGGCAAATTTTATGATGGCGTTGGAGCTAAACTTAGGGATGCAGTCATGGGTGAAGAGAGAGTAGAGGAGAGGACTGAGCACACAGCCCTGTGGCACGCCAGTGTTCAGTGTTATAGTGGAGGAGGTGAGGTTGTTGATCCTAACAGACTGAGGTCTGTTAGTGAGGAAATCCAGTGTCCAATTGCAGAGGGAAGTGGAGATGTCAAGACCGCTGAGTTTGGTGATCAAGCTAGCGGGTATGACAGTGTTGAAGGCGGAACTGAAGTCAATGAACAGCAGCCTGATGTAGGTGTTATTGCTGTCCAGGTGGGTCAGGGCAGAGTGTAGGGCCGCCGATATGGCGTCCTCTGTTGACCTATTGGTCCGGTAGGCAAACTGATGGGGGTCCAGTGTGGGGGGGGGAGGCTGGCTTTGAGGTGAGCCAGGATCAGCCGCTCGAAGCACTTGGCGATGACAGGGGTGAGTGCCACTGGCCGGAAATCGTTGAGACTCCCTGTCGCTGATTGTTTGGGCACTGGCACAATGGTAGATGTCTTGAGGCAAGTGGGGACGACACCCTGGGCCAGTGACAGATTGAAAATGTCAGTGAGGACCAGGGATAGTTGTCCAGCACATGCCCTGAGCACCCGCCCGGGGATGCCATCGGGGCCGGCAGCTTTGTGCTTATTCACCTTGCTCAGTGCATCTTGTACAGCAGAGGTGGAGAGACTGAGGGGTTGTTCATGCGGGGGTGGAGCAACTTTGATGGCTGGAGTTTTGTTGTCCCGGTCAAAGCGGGCGTAGAAATGGTTTAGCTCGTCAGGAAGGGAGGCATTGTCTGGGGGGGGAGTGTTAATTTTATGGTACTCGGCAATGGATTTTATTCCTTGCCACATGCGCCTGGGGTCAGAGTTATTTCGGAAATGCTCCTCGATCCGCCGTTTGTGATTGAGTTTAGCTGGTGTCCCAAAATGAGCTATAATATCTCCAAAAATTTGGGGGTTCAACAGCCACTCGATGTTGTCATTGAAGACTCGTGACCTGGTGTCCGCCACTGTATTAAGCTTCCCAGGCAAATAGGTCGCAGTAATCCAAATATTTCTTTCAATGCACCAGTGCCAAATTGTATTAGCCAATTCATCACAAGATAGCGACCTGATACCACCCATATGATTGATGTAAGCCACCACTGTAGTATTATCTATTTGAAGGCGGACATGTAAATCCCGTGAATTAGTACAGTAAGCCCGCAATCCATGAAATGCCCCAGCATTTCTATATAATTTATCCCATGTGACTCCAGGAAGGTAGACTCATGAGAGTTCCATCTGCCACCACAACTGGACATCGTATCAGTTGCTCCCCAGCCTTGTGCACTTGCGTCAGTTTGTAGCACAACATCTGGGTTGCTTACTATGATGGGTCTATGACACTCTCTAATATTGTCAACCCACCATTATAGCTCGTTTCTAGCTTCCGGTGGTAACCAAATTGGCCGATCAAAGTGCCCAGCATTTGTTTTTAATGCGGTGATTTTTGATCTTTGTAAATTTCGGTAGTGTAGCAGTCCGAATTGTGCAGCTGGGAATGTAGCTACCAATTTGCCTATAACTTTTGCGGTTTGCCGAATAGTCGGTACCCTGGCACAAGCAAGATTGTGGCACTCTTCTATTATAGCAGTAGCTTTATTAGTTGGGATGGTAATCTTCATTAAATTGGTGTCTAGGGTGAACCCCAAATAATCCATACCGGATGCAATTTTAATTTGTCTGGATGGATTACAAACCCCAGCTTCTCGAACAGAGCCTTGGTTGCAGCCACTCCTTGAATTGCCAATTGGAGGGTCTGACCCACTATAAGAATATCATCAAATAGGGGATATGGTGATTCCATTGGGCAATGCCTTGTACTCCCATAATTGACCCTTCCAGACAAACTTCAGAAATTTCCTGTGAGCCTCAGCAATGGGCACCGTATAGTATGCATCTTTCAAATCGATGCATGCCATAAAGTACCCTGGGTAAAGCATCTGCCTAGCTGTTTCTAAAGTATCCATTTTGAAATGGGTATATTGTACAAAATTGTTCAATTCAGTTAAGTCTATTATAATCCGACATCCCCCATCTTTTTTAATTCTGGTGAAAATGTTAGACACAAACTCAACAGGTTCATGCTCGGTTTTGCCAATTACCCCTTTTTCTGCTAGCCGTATAATTTCAGCATGTCCTGCCACTACCTCTTTTTAGGATAGAGAAAATTTCCTATGAGGCGAATGCTGAGTAGGGGGATTTATACCTCCAATAAATTCTATAACATACCCTTGAACACTTTGTAAAATAAACTCATCTGTGGTGACAGTTTTCCAAATGTCCAAGAAAGTCCGTAATCACCCACCTATTCATGCGGGAGGAGATGCTACGGCGTGAGAGGAACCAGACCCCCTTACCTCCATGGTTAATGGCGGTTCCGTACGTACGGTGTTTTGGGTGGACGTTGTGGAGGTTGACGGGGCGGCGGCCGCATTTTCCATGCAGGCCGCTGTTGGCCTCGCCCTAAAAAAGGTCGTTGTGTTTGATGAGATGGAGGTAGGTAGGATCTTTGTGCCCTGTCCGGCAGCCGTGGTTTCCAAGTTGTATTAGGCTGTTGCCGGTGATATGGGTGAAGTCTGGTCGACGGAGGTTTCATGAGGCCCGCTGATTTGGCCTCCTCGTCCAATTCCTTCACCTGTTTGGACAGGTCTCCGAATAACTGATGCGGTGGTGGAGCGGTTGATGGTCGGCACAACCCCGCGAATTTGGGATTGAGTGTGGGCTTTATGGAGCTCTTACGCAGGCAGTTTATTTCATATTGGGCGTTGCATAGGAGTGCCAGTGCATCTTGCTGTTCACTGGACACATTATCCCCATCCAGGGTCCTAGCAAACACCGTTATGCCCGTGGAGAGAACTTTTAAGATACGCTGGAGGCGAACATCCTGCATCCTGGTGGCCGTACTCAAGTGTCCCCAGATCTGGGCATTAACCAAGGGCACACTGAGGTTGATGCAGTTCTCGGGCGGTTTTATTTTCTCCAAGGTATCATTGAGAACCTGACTCTGAAGTTGGTGCGTAGTCAGGTAATCAATGGTGCCCGCCAATTTGTGGTGCAGAGGTTCACCTGTCTGGGTGGTAGCGGCAAACTTATTCACCACTTCCAGCATATCCTCCTCATGCTCTGGCTCAGCGGTCACTGGCTGTCCCGGATCGTCTTCAAACGCAGCAGCTGGGCAATCACTCACGCTTCTGGCTGGAGACGATGAGATGCTGAATGGGGTCCTCGCACGGCTAGTGGATGCCCGCGCGTCCCGCTCTTCTTGTTCCCGGTCCCGCTGAAGGAGTTGCTCCACTAAGAGCTCCAACCGCTCAATGCGACCGTCCCTGCTATCTGCAACGGACAAGCCGACTTCCCCAGGCCCTGCGAATTCACAGGGGCTTCCACCATCGGACCTCACCCCCTTAGGGTGCTGTCGAGGGTCCAATGGCAGGTTGTCGTGACCTACAGCCCAAGTAGGATCATACGACTCCCGCACGGACTCTCCGCTAGTCTGTCTTCTCCCAGACTGTGGCAGCCCACCTATCTGATATGAAGGCAGGTGAGTTGAATCGGCGCCGGCCCCCGGAACCTGGCTCCCCGGAGTCCGTGCAGGCTTACCTCCACACTTGCCCATCTTTTGGCGTGGAGGCGCATGGTTGGCCGCTCCCAGAGCTGAGCTGACCGACCGCTTCCTGCTGCCACCTCCGCCCTTGACCGCAGCCTGACGGGGTGTGTTGTCGGCGGTATCTGCTCCAGCAGGCCTACACGACGCAGCAGTGATATTGCCAGACTGCATTACGGCAGATTCCCTGGCAGCGGTACGTTATGCACATTTGCAGGGCTCCCCTGTCGTGCAGCTGTCCCCCGGCCCAGCCCCCTCGGGTCTTCTGGAGCTCGGGGAGGGGTTGCTTGTGGAAAGCGAGACCCCTTGCCACGTACCTGTTTTCCCCCTCTTTTCTTGGGGGAATGGGGCATGAAGTCTGGATCCATATCCAGCTCCGGCGCGGTAAACCACTCGGGTGAGTCGGCCCCTGAATCAGCGGGAGCGCCCGACTTCCGCAATCCAGCCCCCACATGCCTCGAAGCTGCCGGTGTTGCTTGCAGCTCCGGGGACAAGGGCCTTTGGCTGGTCGAGGCTCGGCTCCTCGACAGCGTTGCCTTCTTCTTGCCCTTGTCCATCCTGTGGAGTAAAGGTAAATACTTACCTACTGGCCTTATGAAGGAGCCCGAGGAGAGAGCGCACTCCCCCCCCCCCCCCCCAGCCTGCCGAATGCGCGCGACGATATGCCGCGCATGCGTGCTGGCGGGGTCTTCACGAAGTCACTCACGTGACTCCGAAGTAAAATTTATGGACAAATTGTCATTGATTAATTTTCAGGATATCAATGAACATATTCAACTGACACCCCGCTGTGAATATCCCGCCATAATTAGCCTGTAGAAGGATCCTGACTCGAAACGTCACCTATCCATGTTCTCCAGATATGCTGCCTGACCCGTTGAGTTGCTCCAGCACTTTGCATATTTTTTGCAAAACCGCATCTGTGGTTCCTTGTGTCTACACATCAATGAGGTGAGTTATTTCCATTTTGACTAGGGAATTTAGATTTGAAATCAAGTTACATGTTCATCATGAAATCAAACAGCTTCAGAATTATGGGTCTTAACAGAAAATAAAGGTGCATAAAAAAATGTTTATTGGAATTAATCAGGTTTACATTTTTAATAAGGGATCAGTTCCAATCAACTTAGTCATTCGAGTTAATTCAGTGGAATGACCTTTTTACATCATGTAAATTGCCCCTAGTGTGTGTAGGATAGTGTTAATGTGCAGGGATCGCTGGTCGGCGCGAACTTGGTGGGCCGAAGGGCCTGTTTCTGCGCTGTATCTCGAAACTAAACTAAAACTAAAACCGGTTGATATACATTCCTCCAACCAAGATTTCAGACACTTTCTTAGCATAATTTTTCGTCCGATTTTTAATATTAAATACACTTTATAAATGTGAGTTGTCATCGTGATTATGGAAATGAATTTGGAACAATCCCTTTGAGAACTATAATTCAGCTTAAAGGCACATTTGTGAACATATGCTAATCACAAACAATAAAACAATGGCCGATAAAGATGTCTAGGTTAACTCTTGACAAAGCAAATATATCTTGCTGAGAGGAAATGTCTCTTCCTGCATCTGAATTTCTTAGGATACAGCAGGATGATCGCCAAAGCCTAATTATAAAACAAAGCAGGCTGGAATAAAAGCAATCTACAGTAACTTCTCTTCATTTTGTGTTTTTTTCATTGTTGAATAATGTAAATCAGCTGATCAGCATAAAATAATTTGCACAAATGTAATGGGATTCCAGGCTTAGTTTAGTTTAGCCTGGAATCCCTTAGCTTAGTTAGTGAGGAAACAGGTCCTTCGGCCCACCGAGTCCAGGCCGACCAGCCCTCCCCATACACTAGCATTATCTCACACACACTGGGGACAATTTACAATTATACCAAGGCAATTAACCTACAAACCTGTATGTCTTTTGAGTGTGGGAGGAAACCGAAGCACCCAGAGAAAACCCACGTAGGTCATGGAGAGAATGTACAAACTCCGTGCAGACAGCACCCATAGTCAGGATTGAACCTGCGTCTCTAGCGCTGTAAGTGCTGTAAGGCTTTATCTAAGGCATTATCTCACTGATATTTGTGGAAGCTTTCTATTCATTTTATAAGTCTCTTGTGTTTCTCCAAGCGTAAACAGAGATAGTGCAAATAGAATATCCTCCATTGAAAACATTATCTCTCAATTGAAACACAATTTTTGGGTTTGGCAAAGTATCAAGATTCAATCCACTTGTATTAGACTTAATCTTAAAGATAGCCTACCTGTAAATACACTTCAACATGATTGTCTCTATGTTAAAAATAACTCACTGACAGCAAGGAAACTTGAAATGGCCATAGAATGTTTTATAGATAATATGAATGAAAATTCCTTTGTTAACTTCTATCAACAGAAAGGGTGGTGGATGTATGAGATGAGAGGCAGGGAGGATCCCAATGTTTTTGAAACAATCAGACAGGTACATAAACAGGACAGGTTTAGGCCAAACACAGGCAAGTGGTGCTAGTGTGGATGGGACATGTTGGTTGGTGTGGGCGCAATGGGCCTGTTTCCACACTCGATGACTCCATAACAGTTAGTTACTAGATTCAAGTTCTGAACATGAAGTACTGATTTTACATCAGTTAGATCAACAGTGCTTTTATTGTTGACAGCACACAAGTGGTGTTTCTCCACAGTTATACCAATGTACATTTACAACTGGTAGGGATTCAATTGTATACTGGAAAATATTTATTTGTTATCCCGATGTTATACTATTGAATTTGAACCAGACAGAAGAACCCTTTCTTTGCATTGGAAAGTTGGGGATCTATGAACCAGCCTTCACCGATGCAATCACAAAGAACGCCCATCAATGCTTCTACTTCCTTAGAATATTGTGGAGATTTAGTATGTCGCCAAGTACTCTATTGAACCTCTACTGGTTAACGGTAGAAAGCATACTGACCGGTTGCATCATGGCCTGGTTCAGTAACTCAAACGCACAGGAACAAAGGAGGCTTTTATTTATTTTGTCTGCTTTTTGACTGAGAGATTAGTGTGCTGTAGACTTATCTAAAATGAGTATTACAGTATTTCCTATGATGTTGAACCAAAGCATAACAATTATTATGCAAACTTTTCCCCCAGATTAATGGTTAAACATTCCTCAACAAAAATACTTAAGTTTGCTGGAAAAAATCGGAATAAAATACTTAATTAACATACTTAACTTTGCTGGAAAAATCGAAGGTAGACAAAAATACTGGAGAAACTCAGCGGGTGAGGCAGCATCTATGGAACGAAGGGATAGGTGACGTTTCGGGTCCCGACCCGAAACGTCACCTATCCCTTCGCTCCATAGATGCTGCCTCACCCGCTGAATTTCTCCAGCATTTTTGTCTACATTCAATAAAAATACTGATTAGTTTGAAGGTCCTTTCGGTTTCTGCAAATGTGATGTTGATTTTCCTGTGTGGTGTTTCTCCTAGTCTCATGTTGCCCTGTGCTTCTGTAAAGGACCCACCCGCAATTGCTTACTTGATTGCGTTATATGATAATGATATGATACGTTACAATACGATACGATAGGGAGGGAATTTGGTCTGCCGTCAGTCATAAAACACAACATGAGACATGATATTAAAGTGACAAGTACCCCACGACACAAAGGGGAGGAGTTGTACAGTTTGATAGTGACAGGGAAAAGGTATCTCCTGTGGTTTCCTGTGCTGCATCTTGGTGGAATCAGTCTGTCGCTTATGTCTGATAAACAACAAAATTGGTAAAAAATAGGCCAATGGAAGCTTTCATTTCAGCCTGTCTGGAACACTTACTCTTTCTCTTGTGCTTTCAATGTAGGAGTAAGCCCTGGGGTGTAATAGCTCTGCACTTGTTCCCATCACAGAGACCGCCAGGGTCCCATTTGCACTATCCAAGCATAATACATATCTGATTGCTGGCCTCCAGCTATGCCAGATCTTTTACTAGGAATCCCACTGCAGGTCTACTGTTTCGCTAAATTATCTTCTTTTAAACACTAACTTCACGATCTCTGCTCACCGACAGCAAATTCTGAGCTGCCATATGGCCCAGCCGTTCCTTTCTATCATCTCCCACCAGCATAATCAAGGACGAGTCTCTCTCCGGTCACTCCCTCTTCTCCCCTCGCCCATCAGGCAAGAGGTGCAGAAGTGTGAAAACGCACACCTCCGGGTTCAGGGGCAGTTTCTTCCCAGCTGTTATCAGGCAATAGAACCATTCTATCAATAACTAGAGAGTGGTCCTGAGTTACTATCTACCTCATTGGAGTCCTTCGGACTATCTTTATTCAGACTTTACTGGACTTTATCTTGCACTAAATGTTACACCCTTTATCCTGTATCAGGTCACTGAGGATGGCTTGATTGTCATCGTGTTTAGTTTTCCGCTGACTGGATAGCACGCCACAAAGAAGCTTTTCATTGTACCTCGGTACACGTGACAATAAAGTAAACTCAATATTATATGCCAGAACTGGGGTGTTTTATAAAACATGCAATTGGCAGATATTTATCATCTGGTCCATGGCCTTCAAACCGAACCATGGGCTAACTGTTCCTTTCTATAACCCCCATTAATTGCCCCCTCGTGCTGTTGCCACAATTCAACCTCGCTGGACTGCTTCAGCTGCCTACCTGTAGATTTACAATCCCATGCAGAACCTCAACCCTACAACTCTCTGCCGCCCACCAACTCTAACTACGGTATAGTCAAAGAGATACAGCGGCATGGTGGCGCAGTGCTAGAGACCCGGGGTTTGGGGCTAGTTGACTGGTGTGGGCAAGTTGGGCCGAAGGGCCTGTTTCCTCACTGTTTCACTCTATCACACAACGTGCCATAAAGTACCATTGATATTGGAATGGCACGTAACCGTCTCTTGATTCCCTGACAATGCCAAAGTGAATCAGCTGAATATAGTTGGGAGAACTGCCTTTCCACTGTCTTCAGAATAAAGCATCATTTCTTTTGGTGTAGGAAGAGACTGCAAATGCTGGTTTAAACCAAAAATAGACATAAAAAGCTGGAGTAACTCCGTGGGTCAGACAGCATCTCTGGAGAAAAATAATAGGTGACGTTTCGGGTCAAGACCCTTCTTTGAGTCTGTGCCGCTGTATCTCAGACTATACTATAGTTAGAGTTGGTGGGTGGCAGAGAGTTTTCTCCAGAGATACTGTCTGACCCACTAGGTTACTCCAGCTTTTTGTGTCTATCATTGACTTTAGGGCTGGGATATGAAGTATGTGCTTATATTAACATTGATATTGGCGCTGAGAGCACAGTCACACAACCAGGGTAATAGGTTTTATCTTGTGGCATGAATAAGAGCTTTGAGAATTGTGCTTCAAAGTGCGGGCATGGCGTCCGGACAGCACATTAATACTGTGGCCCCATTTGCAAGTCTATTTGTTTTTTGTAATGAAAAATTCATGAATTCTTCTAGGTCTCTTCAGCCTGTTCCCAAACCTTTAAGTGGAGTCTTGTTCCTGTTGACCTCTCTCCTCTGGAGACTCAGTGATGAATCCTTTTTTCCAGGCAGAGTTGAAATGTGTTCGTTCACAAGGCGCTTTGCATCACTAGCAAGTCCAGCACTTATCCTTAATTGCCCTTTAGCTCCTTGACTTGATAGACCATTTTAGAAGGCAGTTAAGAGTCACCCTCGTTGCTGTATGTCTTGAGGGCATTAGTGAATGTATTTTTTATATGATAGTCAAGTGGTTACATCAGGGTTTCTGATCCTACCTCTTTTAATCCAGAAGCACTCCATCAACCAAATTTAAAGTCTGACATGCCATGGTGCAATTTAAACTTTTTTTTTGGTATCTTTACTATCGCAAGGCATCTGGATTACTAGATCAGCAATCTGATTACTCTGTTAATTAATGACCAATTGTGTATTAATGATCATACATTGCTAATCCTTGAACTACTTACCAGACTGTATGACAAGATGAACCATTTATATCCAGACATTTACACTGATGTTTCATCAATTCTATAGTGTATAGGGAATTGGTGCTTGAACATAGTTGCACAGTTGTGATTACATTAAAAGTTCATAAGTGATAGGAGCATAATTAGGCCATTCGGCCCATCAAGTCTAAGCCGCCATTCAATCATGGCTGATCTATTTTTTACTCTTAACCCCAATTTCCTGCCTTATCACCGCAACCCCTGATGTCCGGACTTCCGGAAATCTTTGGAAATTCGGATCAGACAACATCTCTGGAGAAAAGGGATGGGTGACATTTCAGGTTAAAACACTTTTTTTAGAGTTTGAGGATAATTTGCTTCTAAATTTTAGTCACATTGGGATGACAAAGCTACTCATTTCTGTACTCTTGAAGCTGCAGTGTTATAATCATTGACCTTGGACATAGAATAGTTATTGGGGTTTGTGATCTGTGACTAGAATAAAAGGAAAAGGGTGACATTCTTCATCCAAAATCATGAAAACGACTTTTTCTATTTCAAAGGTGCTTGAGGAACTCTGCAGGTTAGACAGAACCTATGGAGGGAATGGACAGACGATGTTTTGGGTCAGGACCCTTTTACAGACTGAGTTTGATATTGTATTAAACATGCAAGTATGTTTACATTTAATACTAGTTTTAGCAATACAGTGCAGAAACAGACCTTTCGGCCCACCGAGTCCTTGCTGACCAACGCTCACCCGTTCACTAGTTCTATCCTGCACACCAGGGACAATTTACAGAAGCCAATTAACCTAGACACCTGCACTTCTTTGGAATGTGGGAGGAAACCGGAGCACCCGGAGAAAACCCACACAGTCACAGGGAAAACATTCAAACTTCGTACAGTCAGCACCTGTAGTCAGGATCGGACCCGGGTCTCTGGCGCTGTGTCAGCAGTTCTTTTTGATGCCATGATATAACCGCTGGTGCCAAGTCTGGGACTAATCATAGAACATAGAACAGTACAGCACAGGAACAGGTCCCTTCGGCCCACAATGTCTGTGGCGAACATGAAGCAAATAAACGAATCTCCTGCCGGCACGTGATCCGTATCCCTCCTTTCCCTGCATATCCATGTACCTCTGTAAAAACAGTGCTGGAATAACTTGGCAGGTCGGCAAAGGGCATGTTCCTGTGCTGTACTGTTCTATGTACTACATTCTATGGTTATTCCCAGATTTGGCATCACTAAAAATGATACTGATGAAAAAAAAGACCATAAAAAAAATGAGCAAAAGACTTGTCCACTGCATTTGGTGTTCCTGATGTGGCCTCCTGCAAGTGTGGTCTCAGCGACCGTTTTACTAAAAACATTGGAGTGAAATAGAGCAAAAAAGAACTGCAGACACAGGTATACAAAAAAAGGCACAACGTGCTGGAGTAACTCAGGTGGTGCAGGGGTTGAGTTGCTGCCTTACAGCGGCAGAACCCTGTTTCGATCCTAACTATGGGTGCTGTCTGTATGGAGTTTGTACGATCTCCCTGTGACCTGTTGGTTT
Organism: Okamejei kenojei; assembly: GCA_035221665.1. Taxonomy (NCBI): domain Eukaryota; kingdom Metazoa; phylum Chordata; class Chondrichthyes; order Rajiformes; family Rajidae; genus Okamejei; species Okamejei kenojei. The sequence continues at coordinate 25,738,215 of CM069164.1, forward strand.
ACTCCGGGATCTCTGGTTTCCTCCCACACTCCGAAGATGTACAGGTCATACAGGAAGACGTATAGGTCATTCAACAAACCAGTTAAAATTAACACAAACTTTAAAAACACACAAAAAATACCAAAAAAAACGAAAAGACAGACAGACTGTTGGCGAGGCTGTCATTGCTGACGGTGCCACCCGGATCTTTCTTCCGACTGGTCCTGACCAGAAATATCGCCTATCCATGTTTTCCGCAGATGCTGCCTGACCCACCGAGTTACTTCAGCACTTTGTGTCTTTATCTTTTCCCTGCTGTGACAAACTTGGTGTGCAATCGCGGTCCTTTAAGGAGTTATGTGTCTTTTGAAAGGCAGCTTTCGAGCTGCACTGTGACTGACACAAAAAGTAATTCCATAGTCTCAGGAAACTGGTTCCTGTTTACTGAATCACTGGTGAAACATTGCAAAGCTGAATGATCGCGGAGAAACAGCTTGCTCAGACTCTCAATAGCTCCTCGAAATAATAGCAGCTTCTGATGAAGCTGGAAAGCAACAGGAAAATAAGTAAAACCTATTATAAAACAGTTGTCCAAGAAATCAAGCAAGGAAGGAAAAATCAATAAGCTGTGAAGGTTGAACCTATTCTCAAGCTGTTTTCTATTTCACAGTTTAATGGTGTTTTAATGTGTCTGTCACTGAGTTCTGCATGTCACACAGGTGGGCAATTCGGAGACACAACACCTCGCTAATATAACCTCAATTGGAATGGCTTTATTTTTCTTTAAGAGGGCCTACCTTGGGCGGCACGGTGGCGCGGCCGTAGAGTTGCTGCCTTACAGCACCAGAGACCCCGGTTCGATCCTGACTGCGGGTGCTGTCTGTCGTACGCTCTCCCTGTGACCGTGTGGGTTTTCACCGGGTGCTCTGGTTTCCTCCCACATTCTAAAGGCGGACAGGTTTGTAGGCTAATTGGCTTCTGTAAATTGTAAATTGTCCCAAGTGTGTAAGACAGTGCTAGTGCACCAAGTGATTGAGGTCGGCATGACTTGGTGGGCCGAAGAGTCCGTTTCCACGCTGTATCTTCAAAGTCTAAAATAAAGTCTAAAGTCTACCTCTCCAGAAAATAAATCTGAACTGATAATAAAAATCTAATAAAATCTGCTGTTCTTATTGCATTTTAGGACTCTTCTTCAACTCCTGACGTAAACGTCACCTATCAGTGTCCAATATAGGCAGCATATTGATTCCTTCTCCAATGTTAAGAAATATGCAGGCTTGTAGTTCTATTGTTTAGAATAGAACTAGTGTGTAGTGTACGGATGATTATTGGTGTGTGCGGACTCGGTGGGCCAAAGGGCCTATTTCCATGTTCCATCTCCAAAACTAAACTAAAACTTTGCTGCTTAGTAACTATTAGTAAATTAGTAACCATTAGTTCTGCAATGTTAGACTTCGGAGACTCAACGTGGTAACAGGCCCTTCAGCCCACCGAGTCTGTGCGATTATCCCCGTTCACTAATACTAATCGGCACACATTAGGGACAGTTTACAAATTGTTACCAAAACCAATTAACCTCCAAATCTTTGGAGGGAGGGAGAAAACCAGAACTGCCAGAGAAACCACACGCAGTCACAGGGAGTATGTACAAACTCTATGCAGACAGCATCTGCAGTCAGGATCGAACCTGGGCCTCTGGCGCTGTGTGGCAGTAACTCTACCGCTGCGCCACTGTTCCACCCTGAGTTTGAGAATTGATGGTCTTAATTCTCAAAATCCACAGATGATTAAACAGTTGTTTGAATAATCAGACATCATATAATAAAGCAATTTTGGCAGAGGTATAACAATAAATTATACATTGCCTCAGTTCAGTAGATACTTTACAACATATAAAACATGTAATTATGGATAATTTGTTAACAAAATGTTATAATTTGAACTATCCATTCCACTTGAAAGCAGAATTGGGCTTTCTTTGCAATTTATGTTATTTAATCTTTTATGAATTTTCAGGAATACCACATTTAATAATGCGGTCACCATTTTAACCTATTAGCAACTGATGAAATGTACTTTTATGCTTGGGTCCCTGGGAATAATGTAAGTGATAGTTATGCATCACATCTCTGGAAATGAGGGTAATGAGCCTACCGCTATATTTCAGGTATTGCTTAATTAGGAATAGAATGGGAACATGAGACACAATAAATGAAAGATGTTAGTTTATTGAAAGACTTGAACTAAATTTCACACTTGGAACCTAGAAGGAAAAATAATACATGCTCTTCAGATAATGGTATTAGAATAAATTGAACTGATATTTCCTTAAGTCAGAAATGGCTAATGAATGGAGATGAGGAGGAATTTCTTTAGCCAGAGGATGATGAAACTGGAATTCATTGCCACAGACGGCTGTGGAGGTCAAGTCATTGGGCATTTTTAAAGCGGACTGTTTTTAAAGGGCCTGTTTCTGTGCTGTATCTCTAAAATAAATTAAACTAAACAGAATGAATGAATTAATACATTTTTTGGCAAAGTATGTACACATACAAGGAATTTGCCTTGGTGCTCCGCTCGCAAGTAACAATACGACATACAGTAAACAATTAAGAATAAAACATTAAGACATTAAGAATAAAAGATTATTGATTAAACATGTGAATGAAATAAAATACCAGAACAAAAGAAGGCTACAGATTTTTGGTTATTGAGTAGAGCTCCTGCTTATGGAAAAAAAAGCTGTTATGTTTGGCTGCGGCGGCTTTGACAGTCCGGAGTCGCCTTCCAGAGGGAAGTGCTTCAACGAGTTTGTGGCCACGGTGAGAGGGGTCAGATATGATCTTGCCCGCTCGCTTCCTGGCCCTTGCAGTGTACAGTTCGTCAATGGAGGGAAGGTTGCAGCCAACAACCTTCTCGGCAGATTGAACGATTCACTGCAGCCTCCGGATGTCGTGCTTGGTGGCTGAGCCAAACCAGACCATGATGGAGAAGGTGAGAACAGACTCTTTGATGGCAGTGCAGAATTGGACCATCATTGCCTGTGGCAGATTCCACAAACTGATGGCATATTTTCCTGAGAGAGGTTACCGATTGATCTAAAGACTTCATAATGAATATGGTCTGAATCTCTTAGATTATGTGAGGTAAACCATTTGAAACTGTATGAAGCAAGGTATAGATATTTGCCATAGCTTCAACCTTTCTTGTTTAATGATATTCCGACATTCCCCATATAGAAACTGCAGGTAGGCAGTTAAATATGTTACATTTGAAGTAGTTGTAAGGATTTTGAGATGTCCCCACAGGAACCTTAGTGTTCCTCTTCTCTGGAAGTTGCATCCGTGACTATGATGAGTGTGGGTTTGAATCTCACTAATCAATACCTGGCATACTTCAACCATGTGTTGTGTGCTTAAGAGTTCATATATTGATTTTGGAGAGTCATGCTCTTTTCCTGAAGTAAGAATTCTAAATGCCTCATTAGAGAAGCTCCCTGCTTCAAGAGGTTTATCACAATTATAAAATTAATTTGTACGACTAACAAAAAAAAACTGGCCTGTTTTTGAAAATACGTATGTTGTCTTTGTAGTTTTAATTCCTTCATATGTCTGGCTTCAACCGTGCATTAATTTTGAGTTTCTTTTGATTTTGTTTGGTATTTTGTTATTCCACTTTCCAGCCTCACCCACCTACCCCAACCCCACTATTAACTGTTTGTCCAGAAAATAGATTTCCTTCCTTTCCTTTGTGGATTTTCTATGGTCAAAATTTAAACAAAAAACATTTCAGAATCTGGTAGGTGGGTGAGAATAGTAAGGTTAAACGAGAACTTACCAGTTTGAAGTTTGATCCTTATTTTATGAGGAGTGACGTTGAGGGATTACGTGAAGAAGCCCCGCCAGGCGCATGCGCGTCATATTTCAAAGCAGCGGCGTGAAAACACAGAAAACTAATAGCCGAAGTAACATAGTAAGGCTCGTAGAAAACTAGAACTACAAGATGATCTCTTAGATTATGAGGTTGGGAGCGGAGGGCACGTAGTCCCTCAACGTCACTCCTCATAAAATAAGGATCAAACTTCAAAGTTACTTCTGAGTCACGTGAGTGACTGCGTGAAGATTTCAAAGCTCTGTGTTTGCATGCCGCAGATGCACTCCATACGACAAGCTGCTTCGGTTGACACAGTAGTACAATAAAGAAGATATTGAACATTGCATGAATAATTCAATAACGATTTTAATAATAACAAACAGAGTAATGACCCCTCTGTCCCAGGGGGAAATTACAAACAATAATTGATATAAACAAAGCAATAAAATTAAATGGAACCCAAAACAGCAGGCCCAAACCGTGGCACTGCCTGAACAGGTTTATCATAAAAACGAGAAAAAGTTGACTCTCTAGACCACCCTGCGGCCACGAGGATTTGATCTAGCGGCACGTCCTGAGCCTTCGCCGCGGATGTAGACGCCGCCCTGGTGGAGTGAGATTTAAACACATCAGTGTCGATTCCCGCAGAACTGAGAACCTGTTTCAACCATCTAGAAATAGTTTGTACTGACACTTGTTTATATAGCTTTTTGTGACTAATGAGCAGTCCTGTCTAACCACCTCTTAGACTCCTTGTTAACGCAATATATTGGGTTAAATGTTTAACTACACATAACAGTTGGTCAACAGGATATGCTTTAAACGTCTCCTTGATTCCTGACCTTCCTGGTCTACTTTGTTTGATTAAATCACAGACATAAAATGTAATATCATCTTGGGAGAATGTATAATCTATTCTAACAAGTGCAATGAAACCAACGCCATTAACATAACGACTTTAAGAGTCAATTTTTGCAAAGATAATGACGCAATTGGAGCCCATTGCCGAAGCAGTGTGAGAACTATACTGATATCCCAGATTGCTGTGTATCTGGATTGAGGAGGGTGTTGTTAAAAATTCCTCTCATAAACCTGGATACCAATGGATGAGACCCGATAGGTTGTCGTGCTGAAGACTGCCCTAAATAAGAGGACAAAGCACTGCGAGCAGTGTTAATAGCATTGTAACTAAGGTGCTCATCAAAATGTAAAGTAGCAAGGAACTCCAACACATCACGTATACTAGCAGTAGCATACGATATAGTGGACTGTACACAGAACAGTTCCCATTTCTTAATGTGCACAAGGTATTGTTTTTTAGTGCTAGTTCTCCAGCCTGCGATCATAACCTCCATGGTCCTGTTCGATAATCCAAGCCCTTGGAATGGTCTAGTCAGAACCTGCAGACCAACAAATTGATACGGTCATGTAATGGGTGACTTTCTCCTGTAACCGGATGCACCAACAAATGACTGCCGCTGGGAATCCGCATGAATGGCTGTGCCAACATTCTCAGTACCAATGGGAATCATGATTGTGTTGGCCAATCTGGGACCACCAAAACACCTGTGGCGGAGTCACGCTCTATTTTGGTGAGACATTTCGCAATCAGGCAGAATGGAGGAAACGCATAAAAGAATGAGTGTCCCCAGTGTAACGAGAACGCATCCACAGCGACTGCACCTGGATCTGGCTCCCAGGAGACATATTTAGGCAACTGGTGATTCAGTCTGGATGCAAAGAGGTCAATATCTGGCAAACAATGGTTTGAAATATGCTGACATTCAACATCCAGTCTATATTGTCATTAAACTTTCTCCACCTAAGGTCTGCTACCACATTATCTATGCCTGGTAGATAGATGGCCGAAGCCCAGATGTTCCGTGAAATACACCAATCCCAGATAGTATTAGCCAAGTTATCACATAACACAGATCTAGCTCCTCTCATATGATTAATATATGCCACAGCTGTGGTGTTATCAATCTGGAGTTGAACGTGGAAATCAGACATTGTGGAGAAATATGCTTTTAACCCATAAAAAGCAACCAATAATTTCAGATAATTAATACCATGTGTGTGAAGAAGCAAGTCCTCTTGCTCAGTCCATCTACCTCCACAGCTAGACTCTGTGTCTGTACCCCCCCCCATCCGAGAGCACTAACATCAGTCTGTAAAATGAGTGAAGGTTTGTCCACCAAAATGTGATTGGTGGCTTGGCTAACATTAACAATCCACCACTGCAATTCTGCAGAGCCGTGGTGGGTAACTGCATAAGCCGATCAAAATGACCTGCATTGTGTTTCAATGCTTGTTCTCTTGCACTTTGCAAATGTTGATAATGCTAAGGCCCGAACTGTACTGCAGGAAAGGCTGCTACCAATTTCCCAATGTCCTTTGCAATGTCTCGGATGAAAGAATAACGGTTTTGTGTAATACCAATAGAGACATTAACAATATCTACTACCTTGGCTGCTGGTAATGTAACTGTCTTATGAACTGAATCAAGAAGAAACCCCAAATACTCAATCTGTTGGGTTGGCTGTAACTTGGACTTAAGTGGATGGACCAAAAATCCCAATGATTCAAAGAGATTCTTGGTTGCTGTAACAGAGTCTACAGCTGAATCTTTAGTGTTGCCGACAATTAAGATATCATCTAAATAGGCCATAACAATGTGATTGTGGGCCCTCAATTGCCCCAGCACAGGTTTCAGCAATTTAGTAAATATCCTAGGAACAGAACTTAATCCATTAGGCAATGCTCTATATTGCCACAGCTGTCCCATCCAATTAAATTTCAAGTACCTGCGATAATCAACATGAATTGGCACCGAATAATAAGCATCTTGTAAATCAATGGTGGCCATATAACAACCCTGGGACATCAGCTGCTTTGCAGTACTTACTTGGAAACTTGGATTACTTGGAAAACTTTATTGTCATTCAGACCTTGCGGTCTGAACGAAATTTCGTTGCCTACAGTCATACATATAGTAAATAACAAAACCACACAATAAACACATATTTAACATCCACCACAGTGAGTTCACCAGACACCTCCTCACTGTGGTGGAAGGCAAAAATCTTGTCTTTGTCTCTTCCCTTCTTCCTCTTCCTCTTCCTCTGCGCTGAGGCGACTCGGGCCTCCGATGTTGTGACCGCACCGGGTGATGTAAATAAGTCCCGTGGGTGAACCGCGCTCCGTGAACGGGCCGGTTCAACTCCGCGGCCCGGGGCGGTCGAAGCTGCCGAAGCTTTCGCCTTCCAGTCCAGCGGACGTAGCTCCGGAAAAACAGGTCACCAACCTGTGACCTGCGAGCTTCCGACGATGTCGCCCACTGGGCCCGCGGCCGGGCCTCCGAAGTCGCTGCCGCCGCCACCGCCACCGGAAAGCCGCCACAGCTCCGAGTCGGGCCGCCTGAACGCCTGAACCCGCCGCAGACCCGAAGTCGGTAAGTCCTGGCTGGCTCTACCTCCGGAGCCTCGGGTTGGTCGCAGTTAAAGTTGGAGGCCGCCAGCTCCACGATAGGCCTCAGCGCAGACGGAGACGGATACGGGGGATACGACAAGAAAAGTTGCGTCCCCCCAAAAGGAAGAGACTAAGAACGTTTCTCCCACCCCTCCCACACACATACACTACATAATAACTCAAACTAACGCTAAAAACAAGACAAGAAAACAACAAATAAAAAGAAAAACAGACGGACTGCAGGCGAGCCGCTGCTGCCAGGGCAGCGCCCCCACAGTAACGAATGTGTCCATTTTAAAATGCCTATAGAGACCTGAAGTATTCAATTGAGTGAGATCCAGAATTACTCTACAACCACCATCTTTTTTGGGTCTGGGAAAACTATTAGACACAAATTGTTGAGGATGATGAACTGCTTTTTCAATCACACCTTTACGGGACAAATTCTGAATCTCCACATTGACTTGCTCAGTCTCGTGAACACTTTACAAGGCTTATGCTGGTGAGGTGGATCTATCCCTGAGATAAACTCAATGGTGGACCCCGACACAGTAGTGTAGAATAAACATATCAGACGTTATACAGCACCATTCCTGATAAAACAATTGTAATCGACCTTCAATAGGAGGTTGCACACCAGAATTTGTAACCTGAACACAAAGTCCCTGTACCTCTGCCGGTGGTTTGGAAAACTGTTGTCTGGCCGTGTTGGGGTTTAGGCAACGTGACGTGGTGGATACCCTCATTGCCACCCTGGCCTCCCTCTGCTGGGCCCTGCACCCGGATCGGACCTCCGGTAAACGACCCCCGGCTTCCGAATAAACGGGCGAGCTGTGGCCGGCTTCATTAGCCCCATGGTTTTCGCCTCCTCATCAATATCCCGAATTTGTTTTACGAGATCGGAACCAAAGAGGAGTTCAGGCGATTGGACGTTGGTCGCCTTACAGAGCGCAGCAAATTTTTGGTTCAGTGTCGGGCTGATGGCAATTTTCCGAATGCAGTTGATCTCGAAAAAGACGTTACAGATCATACCCAACATGTCTTTATGTAACTGAGTTAACACGGTCCCTCGGACCATGGTGCCAAATGCAGTGATTGTAGCCGCCGCCAATTTGAGGACGTGCTGATAACGAACCTCCTGCCCCCTCATGGAAGGACTCATGGGTGCCCATATAGCTGGGCTCACCATTGGCACTTTTAACGATGCACAGTTTACAGGTGTTTTATATTTCTTACTTGTCTCTTGCATGACAGATAGTTGTTGCTGGTGAGAAACTAAGTAATTTACATTAGTTGCTAGGTAGTCCTCCAGTTCGCCTCACCAGTTCCCTCCGGAATAGCAAAAGTTATTGCTATGTCCGGTACACCCGGAGCAAGGCACTTGTGCTCTGGTGTTTGCACATAAGCAGGGACACCAGACATAGGGTCAGCTGCATCCTGCCCCGCATCTCCCATTTGATATTCTAGGGAGGCATCCCCCAGTCCTATAATAGGCGCTGGAAGGAATTCCCCACGGCGGTATTCAAGGTAATCCTCTTCATAAGGTCCCTGCTGCTCAACTGCCTGAGGAATCACTGTGGCCTTAGCTCCTTGCTGTATTAGAACCTGGAGCATATTTTCCATTTGATGCATTCTGCCCCACATCTTTTTATTAACTGGGGGAGAATCACCACCGTCATCAGAGTCATCAGACAATACTGGCCTGTTGGTTTTCCTTTTGGCCTTCCTGTGGCTCTCAGCAGCCTCAGCCTGTTGAGTTTCAGGCACTGTCCTGGAACCACTTTCAACAGGTGCTACCGGTGAAACGGCACCCGGTATCGGAACCGGAGGTCCCGTTGTTATCTCCCGACCCGATCGAGAATGCGACTCTTCGCAAGACACACGCTTAGAACGCACCCTCCGTCCGGACCGATCCATCTCCAACTCCAACTGACTTCGCGAGCCAGCTTTACGGAGCTAAATACCCTGCAGGAAAAGTTGTTTAACACTTACCTGCAAAGTTTCTACTTACCCGCTGGTGGAGCGGTGCCCTCCAGCCCGTTCAGTACCACATGTGGGGACGTAATGACGCGCATGCGCCTGGCGGGGCTTCTTCACGTAGTCACTCACGTGACTCCGAAGTAAAATTTATTCTGTTCTTCCATAAGATGCCTTTATTAAAATTTGTCATTTTTCTCATTCTCAGTTGCAATATATTATTTTGTTTTTAAATATCTTGGATCCGATGTTTAACTCACCTTTTCTATCGTATTTCTTGTTGTTGCTTCACCTGATTCAATTTGGCAAACGGAGGTTAAAAATGGATGATTCAATGGTGCTTTTAGTCAAGTGGGCAATCGCACAGTGAAATTATTTGCTTACATACAGCCCAGTACAATATTCCCAAAACTAAGTATATCCTTGATTAGCAAGTGTACGGAAATAGTCTGCTGAGCCCGCGTGCAAGAGGTACCGTGTTTTGATGCCATTTTCAAAGTCCAGTCCGCACTCTAGTTCTTATGAGCGGTGCTCCAGGCGAGCCTCCAGCACCAAATCCCATCATTCACCCAGCCGTCTTTACGTATTTAAACTGCCACTGGGGGTCGAGGGACCGGTCAGAGTGCCACGTCATGCCTCACTCGTCCCGACATAGGGCAATGACCCATCGTCCCCTTACCTTTTATCGCCGACCTTTCTAAGGTTCAAGATATGGGGTGCCGGACGTGGCCTGGGCTTTGTGTGCAGTGCAAGGTGACCGCAGATACCGTCGGGAGTCCCTTAAAGGAAATAACCAAGGTATCAAGGATAGTCCGAGGGTCATCAAAGAGGTAGATAGTAGTTCAGGACTGCTCTCTGGTTATGGTAAGATGGTTCAGTTGCCTGATAACAGCTGACATACTTCCAGAAGCTAGTTCATAGCCTTTCACAAGTAAACAGGGAAATTGTTTTTGTAGATGTCACACGTTTGGAGCAGATCTTTCTGGAAGTGTGCGCAGTAGTATTTTAAAAAGGGCGGCACGGTGGTGAGGCGGTAGAGTTGCTGCCTTACAGCGCTTGCAGCGCCAGAGACCCGGGTTAGATCCTGAATACGACTGCTGCCTGTAGGGAGTTTGTACGTTCTCCCCGTGAGCTGCGTGGGTTTTCTACGAGATCTTCAGTTTCCTCCCACACTCCAAAGACGTACAGGTATGCAGGTTAATTGGCTTGGTGTGTGTGTAAATTGTCCCTAATGTGTGTAGAATAGTGTTAGTGTGCAGGGATCGCTGGTCGGTGGGGCAAAGGGCCTGTTTCCGCGCTGCATCTCTAAACTAAGCTAAACTACACTACACTAAAAGCTGGGGCACTGTCAAATATTCAGTGTCTCCTCTAAGCCAATTTACTGTGCTTGCACTAATCTGACAAGGGACTCCCAACTAGCCTGCTGTTGTCACTGACTCCAAAATTGTACAGGGTTCACTCTTCATGCACAATGCTGACGATATATAACCTGTCAGGACTGAAAAATTAATTCTGTAAAGAAAATAGAGATGTAGGAAGTACTGAATAAAAGATAAAACAGTGATAAATGTAAACATTTGGCACTGTATTTAAGATCTATTTACTAAAGACTGAAATGTATAAAATAATATCTTTATGACAGGATATGTCCCTGAGAGTTGTAATAAAAATGTAAAATGGGAAAAACGCTGTCAGAAATACTGAAGAGCAAAATACTAGTAAGAATGGGGACACTGCAGAAAATAAATAACAGTTGAACAAAAGGAGCGCAGAAGAAGTTGCTGAGATACAAAGCTAATAAAACCCGATGATCTACAATACATCCCAGAGTACTGAAAGAGGCACTCTAGGCTTAGATAGAGTGGACATGGAAAATATGTTTCCAGTAATAGGAGAATCGAAAACCTCAGGGCATAGCCTCAGAATACAATGATGTAACTTTAGAATGGAGATGGGGAGGAATTTCTTTAGCTGAATGGTGGTGAATCTGTGGAATTCATTGCCACACACGGCCGTGGAGGCCAAAACATTGCAGAGATTATAGGTGTTTGATTAGTAAGGGTGTCAAAGGTTACGGGGAGAAAGCAGAAGAATGGGGTTGAGAAGGAAAAGTAGATCAGCCATGATTGAATGGCGGGGTAGACTCGAATGACCAGATGGCCTACTTCGTTCCTATGTCTTGGGTGTTATGGTTTTATAGGGATAGTAGATACTCTGATTAACTTCTTCCCCCCTCCCCCACCCAAGTCGCACCAGGTCCCTGATCTCAGCTAGAAAACAGCGAACAATGGCCTGTTTCCTTTATCATCGTTACTTTTTAGCATATCCTTAATTCACTTGTTCTGTATATCTCTACATCATTGTCTATATCTCTCGTTTCCCTTTCCCCTGACTCTCAGTCTGAAGAAGGGTCTTGACCCGAAACGTCGCCCATTCCTTCTCTCCAGAGATGCTGCCTGTCCCACTGACGTTCCTCCAGCATTTTTTGTCTATCCATAACATCTTGAATATGCCACCTCAGCTGCAGCAGTTCCTGTAGATTTGAGGAGAGCAATTGTGACCTAACTTTTCATGAAAGGAAGAGACAATAGACAATAGACAATAGGTGCAGGAGTATGCCATTCGGCCCTTTGAGCCAGCACCGCCATTCAATGTGATCATGGCTGGTCATGCACAATCAGTACCCCGTTCCTGGCTTCTCCCCATATCTCTTGACTCTGCCATCTTTAAAATCTTGAACGTGGAAAAAAACATAACATCTAACCTGTCAACCTGATCTAAAAAATAAGGAAAATGCTGAAATATCTCAATGAAGAATCTAACAGGAGATGTGGAAATGAAAAAAAAAAAAACAGGACTGAACAGATCTAGTATGGATTAATGAAAGGAAAATCATATTTGACTAATCTTTTTGAGTTTAATGAGGATGTGGCCAGTAGAATAGATAAGGACAACCAGTGGATGCGGCATCTTCCGATTTTCAAAAGGGTTTTAATGGTTTAACATGAAAGGTTCATCAACAGAATTAGAGAATGTGGATTTGGGACTAATATATGGCATGGATTGAGAATGATTCACAGAAAGAAAGCAAAGAGTTGTGAATAAATGAATGGGGCGGCAAGGTGGCGCGGCGGTAGAGTTGCTGCCTTGCAGCGCCAGAGACCCGGTTCGATCCTGACTATGGGTGCTGCCTGTACGATTTTGTACATTCTCCCCGTGATCTGCCTGGGTTTTCTCCGAGATCTTCGGCTTCCTCCCACAATCTAAAGATGTACATGTTTCCAGGTTAATCGGCTTGGTATAAATGTGAATTGTCCCTAGTGTGTGCAGATAGCATTAATGTGCAGGGATCGCTGGTCGGCGTAGACCGGTGGGCCGAAGGGCCTGCTCCCACGCTGTATCTCTTTAAAAAAAAAACTGAGATTGTTCTTGAACAAGCTATAGAAGTGTATACAATTTGACTCTCAAAAGACATGTAGACATATAGGGGTGATTTAGAGGGATACTAGACCAAGTTAAGAGGGAACTGCAGATGCTGGAAAAATCGAAGGTAGATCAAAAATGCTGGAGAAACTCAGCGGGTGAGGCAGCATCTATGGAACGAATGGTGACGTTTCGGGTCGAGTGTATCACATCTCTATCCCTTAATATAAATTGAAATAACCAGAATTTATACATGTTTTCAATATATTTTCAAATGCTTTGGATTTGGGTATATTTATTGTTCCTCTTGCAGTCCACACAACAATCCTTATCCAGGAAGTAATGTATTTATTCCATAGTCCAGCACATCTTTTTTCTGCATTAATCTCTTTAAGGTGGAAAAAACAATTAAGTTGCTGAAAATCTCTTAATGCATTGAAATTGAGACTAATAAATGTTAGAACATTAGCAATTACAAATGTGCAGGTCTAAGCACAGTGTGTAACTGTAATGCTACATACATAAGCCATTTTTACTCTTTTAATCATTTCAGTATTCACGTAGGCATATCATATCGTGGTTTTTACCTGTTTATGTCCAATTACTGAAATTCTCTTGATATGAAGTTTTAATTGCATTTTCCTTTGTGTTAGTGAAGTGTAAGATATTTGGGTTTAACTTTATGGGTGGGTTTCTAGCTAATGTTGAATTTACTGGAGGATATTATTTCTTGTTAATCTAGGTGTGATGCATAACTTGAAATAGCAGTCAATATTAACCTTCACTCTACAGTGATAGAGAATAATGTGGTCATGCAAATGGAGGAACTAAAGCATGTTTATCACAAGGGGAAAATAAGGTACTGAGGACATTAATGGTGCAAAGAGATGGCAGGTCGCCCTGCATATAACGACCTGCGCCCAAGACTCTTAAAGGATGTGGCTCCAGACCGCTGAATGGTTATAATCTATCGCAATCCCTTGGTTTCTTAAGAGGTCTCAGAAGTTTAGAAAATTGCACATACAAGGTTTTTTTACACTGAGAGTGGTGGGTTCCTTGAATGTGATGCCTGGGGTGATAATGGAGGCATATGCAAAAGTGACATTTACTGTAAGATGGTTTTGGATTGGCACGGAAAGGATGGAAGGTAGACACAAAATGCTGGAGTAACTCAGCAGGTGAGGCAGCATCTCTGGAGAGAAGGAATGGGCGACGTTTCGGGTCGCGAACCGTTTACAGTCTGACTTTATTCCTTGGAGAGCAGGAGGCTGAGAGGTCACGGATCGTTTAGAGATTTTAACAGGTGTATGAATATCACCCAAAATGATCTTTAGTTTAGTTATTTAGCTTGGAGATACAATGTGGAATCGGGCCCTTCGGCCCATCGAGTCTGCACCGACCAGCGAGCCCTGCACATTAACACTATCCTACACGAGGGACAATTTACATTTATACCAGCCAATTATCCAACAAACCAGTACGCCGAGAGGAAACTGAAGATCTTGGGGAAAACCCAGGCAGGTCATGGGGAGAACGTACAAACTCGGTACAGACAAGCACCAGTAGTCAGGATTGAACCCGGGTCTCTGGCGCTGTAAGGCAGCAACTCTACCTCTGCAGCGCCGTGCCCCGCTCGTGTTCTACTGTGTTCATTTTGTTTGGTATATTATGAATGAATGAATGAATGAATGAATAAATGAATGAATACGTTTATTGGCTGAGTATGTACACATACAAGGAATTTGCCTTGGTGCTCCGCTCGCAAGCGACAACAAAACATACAGTACACTAATTAAGAATAAAACATAAAACATTAAAACATTAAGAATAAAACATTATAGTTTAAACATGTGAATGAAATAAAATACCAGAGCAAAAGGAGGCTACAGATTTTTGGCTGTTGAGTAGAGCTACTACTCGTGGAAAAAAGCTGTTTTTATTTCTGGCTGTGGCGGCTTTGACAGTCCGGAGTCGTTACTCGCCGCAATTCTCTGCAATGCAGGATTCTCTGCAATACCATCACAGCCCTCATGTTGCAAGAGTGAGTCGACATGCTGTTCAAGTCTCCTGATGCCAACGAGGCGATAGATTCTCACACCTACTCTCATTAAGCCGATTCTGTGCAAAGCAACCAAACACTGAAAGTATACGTTTAAGTAAGTAACAACAATCAGCGTTTTGGCTTTATACTTTTATAGTCTGATATTATTGATAATTGAGAATTAATTTGTTGTATTATTGGTTGTTATTTATGGCTTATTATGGGCCTGTAAAGCTACAGTAAGTAAGAATTTAATTGTTCTGTTGCCGGCACATGTGACAATTAAACATTTTTGGTCCTTGACGTTTTCTTGTAATTAACAGAGGAGCAAGTAGATTTTGAAGTTGTAGAAGTGTTGAGTTTTATATCTGTATAAACCACCATTCTACAGCTTAATTGTATCTTGTACATATGACAATAAACCCGCCTTGAGTTGAACGTATAAACCCAACGGCTTCAAACCTGCCAGTCTATTTGCTGCCATTTAGTGGCAGCAAAGATGACTTTGAGAAGTTTGCAACCTGCTTGAGATTCCCACATCACCAAACCTCTTCTTGCTGTCTATGAGCCAAAGTTACACCAGAGGGACACACAGTGCGAACATAAGTCATCTGTCTTGTCTTAATTCAAAGGCATATCCTGAAAGGATGTTTTAATCAACTTTTTTACACAAAGGGTGGTAGGTGTATGGAACGGGATGCAAGAGGAAGTATTTGAGGCTGGTGCTATCACGGCATTTGAGAAACATTTGGACAGGTACATGGATGGAAGGGATATGGCCAAACACAGCCAGCTGGGGCTATATGCAGGTAGGACAAGTTGGTCGGTGTGGGCAAGTTGGGCCAAAGGGCCTGTTTCCACGCTGTATATATGACTCTATGATTCTCTAAGAAAGAACCTGCACAAAAATAATAATAAGGAGCAACTTTGCATTCAACGACAATAATTCCACCATCTACAGTAGTTTGTGCACAAAAAGGTAGCCTGTGAACAGATGAATGGCTATAGAAAAGTGATTAAAGCCAAGTACAGCAGAGTACAGCAGAGCTGTGGAGAAATGCATGGAATTCAGATCTCTGCCGTCACAACTTGATTAGTACGGGTGTCAAGGGCTATGGGGAGAAGGCAGGAGAATGGGGTTGTGAGGGATAGATCAGCCACGATCGAATGGCGGAGTAGACGCGATGGGCCGAATGGCCTAATGCTGCTCCAACAGCTTATGAACTTATGAACAACCTGGGACGACCTGTGAAATGCGCTGACTCCATGGGCAAGCGTGCAACTCCATGCGACATGCAGCCAATTGAAGAGACCACACAGAAAGATCACAGTAGAGGCATAATGAGGGCCAAAATGCATCATATGCAATGCATTATTCTTCAAAACACCATCTGCAGTCAGTGAAAGGGGTAACCTTGAGAGCACAGATGGAACTCATTCGACACAACAACCATAGCCTTTGCATCCAGTAATCATGAAATGTTAACCTTTACCCAAGCGGAAATCTTCCGTACATCTCAAATACTTTGTAATAAGGTGTATAAGATATGAGGGAAGTATATAAACATCTAAAAAAATTGGAATGCATGTTACTTATAATGAATGTGGGGAGAGATGTAGTCTAATTGTGTTATGTAATTGGTAGATTATGTCACTATACATTGTATTTCCTATATCACAAATGTGTATTGTTCTAGTTGAACCCAACTTCTTAGGTGTGGCAATAATGAAATTGCCATTTCAAGTGTAAGTAATTTACCAAGATTATGTGGGCTAAAATAGTCGGAATTTACAGTCTTCGTGTGAGGGTTTGATCAAGCCAGTCAAGCATAATATATATTTTTAGCAAGTCCTCTCTTGCTTTCACTTATTAACTAATTAACTCCAGTGACTAAATGTTTATCCTGTGTTTATGTCTTGTATAGTTGCCCCATTATTGCCATTAGACGGACAAGTTTGCAGCCATTGTTTTTAGGCAAGATAAGCTTATTGTCATGTGTACTATTCCAGTGAGCTCCAGGTACAATGTAAATCTTGCTTGCAGCAGCACCACAGACAATTGGACAACGCAATTGTCAATTTTCACTCCAAGGTTGGTGGGTGTATGGAACAAGCTGCCAGAGGAGGTAGTTGAGGCTGGGACTGTCGCAACGTTTAAGAAACGGTTAGACAGGTACTTGGATAGGACAGGTTTTGGAGGGATGTAGACCAAACGCAGGCTGGTGGGACTAGTGCAGCTGGGACATGTTGGCCGGTGTGAGCCTGGTTCCACACTGTATCACTCTATGACTCTATGACATGGGCCGCCGAGATCTAATAAAGGACGGGGGGGGGGGGGGGGGAGGGGTAGGGGGGTTGTTGAATAGAAAATAAACTGCAAAAAAACACGACAGTTGTGCAAAACACAATTAGAAAACACGTCTTATGGCAGTACAAGAAGTGGTCTGGAGTGTCCCTTTGCTGAGGTAGGATTAGGGTTGTGCAGGAGATAGACACAAAATGCTGGAGTAACTCAACGGGTCAGACATTGTCCATTTCCCTCCACAGATGCTGCCTGACCCACTGAGTTCCCCCAGCACTCTGTGTTGTACTCAAGCTTTCAACATCTGCAGTTTCTTGCATTGTCCCCATTATTAAATCCTTTGTGACATTGCACTCATGATATGTGATTCACATTTGAATGCATTTGAATATTTGGGTAGGTGGGCTGTGAGCTAAGCAGTACGTTTAGTTTAATTTAGAGATACAGCACGGAAACAGGACCCTCGGCCCACCGAATCCATGCCGCCAGCGATCCCCGCACACTAGCGCTATCCTACACACACACACACTAGGGACAATTTACATTTATACCAAGCCAATTAATGTAAAAAGCGGTACATCTTTGCAGTGTGGGAGGAAACGGAAAATCTTGGAAAAAACCTACACGGTCACGGGGAGAAGGTACATCTCCATCCAGGCAACAACAGTAGTCAGGATCGAACCCAGGTCCCTGGTGCTTAAAGGCAGCAACTGCACCGCCACGCCACGGAAGTCTTAGTAAAGGGTGCACTGGACTAGAAGTTTAGTTTAGTTTAGTTTATTATTGTCATCTTCTCCTTCTTGCGTGTGGCGTGCACAGCCTAAAGTTGTAAGACAACTTGTTCTGTTTGATCTTCTGTTTGTGCACGCCGGGCTGATTGCATTTGTTGAAACAGGGTGGACCACAGGAAGGTTGCAAACTCCAACCCCATTATTGTCATGTGTACTGAGGTACACTGAAAAGCTTTTTGTGGCATGCTTTCCAGTCAACGAAAAGACTATACATGGTTACAATAAGCCATCCACAGTGTAAAGATGATAAAGGGTACAACTTTCAGTGCAAGATAATGTCTGATACTTCAAAGGTCTCCAATGAGGTAGATGGGAGCAAAGGACCGCACTTTAACTGGTCAAGGATGGCTCAGTTGCCAAATGGCAGATGGAAAGAAACTGTCCCTGAATCTGGAGGTATGCATTTTCAAACTTCTGTACCCCTTGCCCAATGGGAGAGGGGTGAAGCGAGAGTGAGACAGGTCCTTGAATATGCTGGTGGCCTTGCTGAGGCAGCCTGAAGTGTAGATGGGTTAATTTGAAGGGGGGTTGGTTTGCGTGATGGTCTGGGCAACGCCCACAACTCTCTGCAATCTCTTGCGGTTTTGGATGAAGCTATTACAAACCTTTGCTGTGATGCATCCTGATAAAATGCTTTATAAGACGCATCTGGAGAAGTCGGTGAAGGTTTTTGGGGACATGCCGAACTTCCTAAGCCTTCTAAGGAAGTAGAGGCTTTGGTGTGCATTCTTGTGCCAAAGTGGCAGACCCAGGACAATTTGCTGATGATATTTAATCCTAAGAACTTGAAGCTCTTGACAATCTCTACTTTGGCAGCAGCAATGTACAGTATTGTACTGTGTTGCTTCCTGAAGTCAATCACAATCTCCTTTGTCTTGCTGACATTGAGGGAGAGGTTGTTGTGTTGGAACCAGGTTACGAGCTTCTCAATCTCCTTCCTGTCTCGTCATTACTTGATATCCGGCCCGCCATGGTAGTGCCGTCTGCGAACTTGCAAATTGAGTGCAGCTTTTAAGCGCTGTCTTACTCCACGAAGATCTGATTTAGTTGGCCAGCACTGTAAGTTCAGACCATTGTCTGCGCAGAGTTATTTGATTTCAGTTGGAGGAACGCTAGGAAATTGTCATTAGATGCAAAGCCTTTAGGTAATGGAAAGGAAAATTGCTTGTGCAGTGACCCTAGCCAGAAATGTAAAAATATAAGTGTCTGGTTGGTTTCAATTGTGTGACTACCACAGTCTGCTGACACACAGTATTAAGGTTAACATTTCAATTCGCGAGCACGGTGGCAGAACAGCCAAATTAATGCCGAGGGAAAATATTATGGAGAGAAAACATCAGCGATCCCTTGGCAAGTTTAAAAGAATATGAGGATTATTATCATCAGTGGCGTGATCAAAGTAGGAGGCGTCATTAAGAAATGCAAGAGTAATCGGATCTTCTGATTTTTGCTCAAAATGCAAATCCATTTTGGCATCGACAGCAAAAGTGCAACTGTTTGATTATGTGACAGGATACACGCGTGTCGTTGATTATGTAGTGTGAACATATTGAGACTCACTTTGCCACAGATGCTCACTTAGGAATTCAAAATCCCACTGTCTGCTGCATCTTGTAAAATTCCGAACAACTAAAACGTGAATGTTCCAATTTGCTGCTATTGAGATTGGCGCAAGCCTAATCACGAACTGTTAGACAATCAATTGTATTTTGTTTTTATATATTGCTCAAAAAATATCATTGAGATTTCAGTTTAAAAATTAACCCCAGCAGTTCCAAGGTGAGAAACAGCCTAAGGAGTGGCCGGCTTGTAGTTCTGTCCACATAACGGTGAACCTCCAGAAATGTGGCAGATTCGATAGACAGATTGTTTCAGTGGCAATTTTCTCCTCAGCTGCTGTGTAGAACAATACCTCCCAGATTTCTTTACTCGCTGAACAAGAACAGAGACAAATCTAGATAAAAAGAAGACTGTAGCTGTAGATTAACCCTTGCGACAACTGACCCACAAGGATACGCACTGGTCCTGGCACCGACACCAGCAGAGGGCATTTGAAACCCTCAAACAACTAATGTCTTGCGCTCCAACCCTCGCCTACTTTGATGCCAAATTACCCGTCACCCTTATCTGTGATGTCTCCCAGTATGGACTGAGCGCTGCTTGCCTACAAGATGAGGGAAAGGGCTCCAGACCAGTTGCCTTTGTCTCCTGTGCCATGACCAACACTGAACAGCGCTACGCTCAAATCGAGCCTGCAAGAAACTCAAGGACTTTATCTTTGGCAACCCGAACACGGTCAAAACCAATCACCAGCCCCTGGTCAGTATCCTCAGTAAGCCGATCCACACGGCACCAACACATTTACAACTCATGATGACGGAACTGCAGAGATATGACATCAGGCTAACCTACAAACGTGGTAAGGACATGTACTTAGCTGACACCCTCTGATGGGCACGTCGCCCAACCTGCGAAAAACACCTGTCTGATGATGAGCACGAGGGGTACACGGTTATGATGGTCTCCTGCCCCCCCATCTGTCAGTTCAGACATCGTAGTGTCACAAACAGCTGCAGACGAAACACTATAGTCGCTGGCCACTGTCTCCCGCCGCGGCTGGCCAGACAAACAGCACCACCTGCTACAAGCTGTCCAACCATTTTTTCCAGTCCGTGACGAACTGGTCATTCAGAATGGCGTGATAATGAAAGGACACAAGGCGATCATCCCAAAGTCTCTTCACAGCAAGTACTTTGACATTGTCCATGGGGGGCCATCCTGCAGCAGAAATAACCCTTCAACTTGCGAAGGGAATGCTGTTCTGGCCAGACGTGGCTAGCTACATTCCACACCAGGTCATCACAAATGTCCTCATTCTTCAGAGAACGGGGATTTCCCTCCCCCACTATAGATGAGGCTCGCACCAGGGTCTCCTCCATACCCCGCAACACTGCCCTCTCTCCCCATTCCCCCACCCGCAACAAGAGCAGAGTCCCCCTGGTCCTCACCTTTCACCCCACCAGCCGGCAAATACAACACATAGTCCTCCGTCAGTTTCGCCACCTCCAACGTGACCCCTCCACTCGCCGCATCTTCCCATCTCCCCCCCGTCTGCCTTCCGCAAAGGCTGCTCCCTCCGCAACTCCCTTGTCAATTCTTCCTTTCCCTCCCGCTCTACCCCTTCCCCGGGCACTTTCCCTTGCAACCGCAAGAAATGCTACACTTGTCCCTTCACCTCCCCCCTCCACTCCTTTCAGGGACCCAAGCAGTCCTTCCAGGTCCGACAGAGGTTCACCTGCACCTCCTCCAACCTCATCTACTTCATGCGCTGCTCCAGATGCCAGATGATCTATATCCAAGCGGAGGCTTGGCGATCGTTTCGCCGAACACCTCCGCTCGGTCCGCAATAACCAACCCGACCTCCCGGTGGCTCAGCACTTCAACTCCCCCTCCCATTCCGTATCCGACCTCTCAGTCCTGGGCCTCCTCCACGGCCAGAGTGAACAACACCGCAAGTTGGAGGAACAGCACCTCATATTCCGCTTGGGGAGTCTGCATCCTCTGGGCTTGGACATTGAATTTTCTCAATTCTGTTAACCCTTGCTGTCTCCTCCCCTTCCCACCTCTCCCTCAGCCCTCGGGCCCTGGCATTCCCTCTATCTCTATCTCTCTCTCTCCCACCCTAGTCGCACTAGCTTCCCATTTTCACACTACAAACAGCTTACAATGGCTTGTTCCCTTTACCATCGATAGTTTTTTGCATATCTTTCATTCATTGTTTTTTATCTCTTCACATCACCGTCTATATCTCTCGTTTCCCTGATCCCTGATCAGTCTGAAGAAGGGTCTCGACCCGAAACGTCGCCTATCTCCTTCGCTCCTTAGATGCTGCTGCACCCGCTGAGTTTCTCCAGCCTTTTGTGTACCCTACATTCTAGAGAAGGTTGCTGCCTGCCCGATCTGCAATAGCTTGACCCCGCACCAACAGAAACAACCACTCCTCTCACACCCCACGCCGGACTTACCCTGGTCCACAGTAGCAGCCGACATCTTTGAGTGGCACGGCCAGCAATTCCTGGTTTTAGTTGATTCCTACTCAGGATGGTTTGAAATCAACCTGCTCAGTAGCCCGACCTCAGCCATGGTCATTCAGAAACTAACTCACCACTTCTCTGTCCACAGAGCCCCCCAAACGCTGCTCTCAGATGATGGACCTCAGTTCTCCAGTCAGCTCTTCAGGAATTTCGCAAAAAACTGGGACTTTCACTACACCACCAGCAGCCCCGAGTACCCGCAGTCCAACGGCCTGGATGAGCGTGCGGTAAAAAGTGCAAAGGAACTAATGGAACGCTCACACAGGGCCGACTCTGATGTTTATCTTGACGTACTCAACCTTCGGAACATCGTCCGCGACCCTCTCCTGGGATCTGTAGCCAAATGGCTCATGTCACAGCGAACCCGCTCCACTCTGCCTATGGCCAAGCAACTACTAGATCCACAAGTTAGTGCGCCGTCGGTTGTCCAAGCCGCCGCACAACATACACAGAAAAGACTACGATAAAACCAGCTCTCCGCTTCAACCGCTCAACAAGGGACAGGTTGTCCGTTTGCGGTCACTCCGAGGTTACAACTGCCTCGGAGTCATTCTGGGGTCCACCGTGGAACCACGCTCGTACTTGGTCAGTATTGGCACTGACATTTATCGGCGAACCCGCCAACACCTCCTTCCAGTTAATGAACCAGCACCTCCACATCCCTACCCGACCAGCCCGCCGGTCTTCCCTCGCGCTCTGCAAATGCTGCTCCAGCGATTCCTCTGCCGGTGCCGGTGCCGGTACCATCCCTGCCTTCCCCGGTGCCCCAATCTTCCACCGGTGTCTTCTCCTCCGCATTCACCCAATAAGGGACTTGCTTCCCCAGCGAAGGATGAGGTGTGTGCTGGGGGTTATTATCGTACAAGTGCAGGTCGTGGCTGCAAGCCAAACGCGCTAATTGGAAAATTTACTGGCTATATCTGAACTGTACATGACCTGTTTAGTTTTATGTGCTCTCATATGCAGTAAAATAATAAATGCAACACCTTATGCTGGTGTTTCATATTTGCTCCACTAACCACTATATATGTTTTACTTATTTAAGAGGAAGGATGTAGATCAACCATTATTAATTCATGCCATTTATAACCTTCACTACACAAATACGGATGCCTTCCTTTACATGGTATTACGGTACTACACAAAGACTTTCTCTCTCTCTGGTACTAGTTAGTAAGAGAGACGCCAGCAGCAACTGATTGTTGAAATGCTCCAGTGTATTTGATGAAATAAAGTTGGACTTTATCATGAATTTGTTTTTATTTATTGAACCACCACTAAACAATAGCATGCTGCTGGCTTACTATTTTGTTTTACCCATCTTACACTTTCTTATGGGCCTGTCCCACCTTGGCGACTCTTTAGGCGACTGCAGGAGAAAATGCAGTCGCCACGTGGTCGCCACATGTTGGTGGGTGGCTGCCGGGGAGTCGCCTTCATGGTCGCGAGGAGTTCCCGCATTCTGGGAACTAGGCGCGGCCTCATTATGGTCGCTGTAAATTTTTCAACATGTTGAAAAATTAGCGGAGACTAGAATGAAGCCGCCATGGAGAGTAGGGGGAATTCTCGAGCCGTAGGTGGGTCGCCAGGAGGTCCTAATGGGTTGCCAGGAGGTCGAAGGTTCTTGGAGGTTCTCGTAGGTTGTAGCTGATGCTGACCGGCGAATTTCATTAGCTCATTGGTGAAAAAAAGGTAAGCAGTAGAACCAAGGATAACCGACTGGTGAGATTAAATGTCCGCCGAGCTTCACAGCCTTGTATCTCTGGCTTCTTAAAAGTTGTCTCCATTCCTTCTCCCCCCTTCTCCTGATTCTCCCTCCCCTTCTCCCCCCCCCCCCCTTTTAAAGGACATACCGTACACTCTGTTTTAGCCGTCTTTTTGCAGCGCCAACCTTCCTTTTCATCGTGGTGTGTGGCTGTTTCACCTTGGCTTTGCACCGTGGGAATTTTTGAGACAGCGCTCCCCCCGCTTGCCCTGTCACCCGCCTGCATAACGGGTTGATGAAGGAAGCCAACTTGACAGTCGCCGGCAGTCCGCTGAAAAATCGCCTAAGTGGGACAGGCCCATTGGTTTAAGAAAGAACTGCAGATGCTGGAAAAATCAAGGGTAGACAAAAATGCTGGAGAAACTCAGCGGGTGAGGCTTTCTTAGTTTAGTTTGGTTTAGTTTAGAGATACTGCATGGAAACAGGCCCCTTGGCCCACCAAGTCCTCGCCGACCAGCGATTACCAATTTACCAAACCCGATTAACCTACAAACCTGCACGTCTTTGGAGTGTGGGAGGAAACCGGAGATCCTGGAGAAAACCCATGCAGGTCACGGGGAGAACGTTCAAACTCCGCACAGACAGCACCCATTGTCCGGATTGAACACGGGTCTCTGGCGCAGTAAGGCAGCAACTCTACTGCTGTACTATTTCTCTATTTTATCTCATGTGAAATTGCTGCAATTGCAAAAGAACGGGGCATTTATTTTGGGGGGGATGCAGGGAAGATTGGGGCAGGAGGCAGTTTTTCATACTTAAAGCATTAATTATACAATATCAAAAATATTGGTGAAGTATGAAAACGTTCTCGCTCACCACACGATCTCTGTAAACTGACATCGACAAACCTCTTGTTTACGTGGTCACGGCCATCCCTCCCTCTCATTTGCGTTGATTGCAAAATAATCACAAAAGCCCTGGCAACCACTTGGCAACTTCTCAGCGGATTAATAAATTCTGACCTCGAGAACTATCCTAATGAGGGCCAAAACTCTTCCATTTCCACACAACATCAATCTCTTTCACCATAAAAAGGACATATATTGATGCAGTTTCCCAGAAAAGGATGTAAAAGATCAGGCATTTCCAACAAGCTTTTAATATTTTTGGATTTCTAGCACCTGCACTTTTAGATTTCCATCACAGATTATTTGGCTCGTCGAGGCTGACACATGGAGGCATCCAGATTCTGAAGAAGGGCTCTGACCCGAAAACTCACCTATTAGTTTTCTTCTGGGATGCTGCCTGACCTGCTGAGTTACTCCAACATTTTGTGTCTACATCCAGACAATGTCTGTAATGAGTCGAGTCGTACACACGCCAACACATATTCATTAAAGTCCACTTACAGCATTGGTCTGCAGGACATTACAGTAACTAGCAGCTACTCAGACTGCCTTACGTAAGCAAAATCTTGGTAACATAAATCACATAGTAAGATTAAATGAGAACTTACCAGTTTGAAGTTTGATCCTTATTTTAATGAGGAGTCGAGTTGAGGGGCTACGTGAATAGAAGCCCGTACAGCCGTTGGTGCGTCAATCTTCAAAGCAGCGGAATGAATTCACAGCTAACAATGACCGAAGTATAACGGTAAGATGATAAAACTAGAACTACCAGATGAGATCTATGAGGGTGGGAGCGGAGGGCACGTAGTCCCTCAACTCGACTCCTCATAAAATAAAGATCAAACTTCAAACTGGTAAGTTCTCATTTAATCTTATTATTTTACTTCGGAGTCACGTGAGTGACTACGTGAAGACTTCAAAGCACTGTGAATTCACGCCGCAGACTCAAATCCGACGTTCACACTGCCTGGATTGACTCAAAAGTCGTTAACAATCAATCATGCATCAGTAATACATTTGTTAAATGAAATAACAGTTTATTTACAAACAAATCATAACAAACCCCTCTAACTCAGGGGAAAAATGTAACAGTACTGACACCAGAATCAGCAAACACCCCCGAGCCTTGAAATCGGCTTGTGACAAAACCTCTGAAAAGTTAGCTCACTGGACCATCCTGCGGCCGCGAGGACCTTGAAATCGTTTGCACTGACACCTTACTGTGTGGTTTTTTGTGACTAATAAACAAAGCCAACTCTGTTCCTCTCAGAGGTTTAGTAATCTCAATGTAACGAGATAAATGTGAGACTATACAGAAGCGATCATCTGCGGGTATGCTGAAAACACCATCTTACATCCTGTCATGCCTCTTTTATTATATTTAAGCAAATCATAGACATAAAATATAATGGCATCAGCCGACACATGCATTCTATCTAGCCGTAGCTTTTGCAATGTTTGTACACGTTGGGCTGAAACCAACACCAGAAGCATGACCACCTTCATAGTTAATTTGGCTATAGATAGGCTTGTAACCGGAGCCCACTGGCGAAGAAGCATAAAAACCTCACTCACATTGCAAATACCGGCATACCTGAGTTTAGGAGGATTAGAATTGAAAACTCCCTTCATGAATCGTGAACTAACGGATGTGTCCCTACTGTATGCAATTCTGCATTCATAGGTAAATAAGAAGACAGAGCACTTCTGGCTGAATTAATTGCACTGTAACTTAATTTTTTGGTCAAAATAAAGAGTTGACAAACTCCAATACATCCGTGATCCCTGCCGTGTGATATACAATATCCTGCTGTAGGCAGAATTGCTCCCACTTCCTTATATAGGTGATATATTGCTGCTGTGTACTATCCCTGCAGGCCGACGTGAGAACATCCACCGTCCGATGAGACAGTCCTCTCCCCAGGTATGGCCTCCTTAAAATTTGCAAATTAACAGATCAATACGATCCTATAAAGGATGTTGATCCCCAGTGACTGGATTTACCAGTTGATTTTTATTCTTGGGCATAAGCATGTAAGGCTCCCTAGCCATTTGTAATACGACGGGAAACCATGCTCGTGTAGGCCAATCTGGCACTACCAATACCCCTGAAGCGGTGTCCTCCTTGATCTTTTGCAAACATCTGCTGATGAGACAGAATGAAGGAAATACATACACAAACATTCCTCCCCCAATGCAGCGAAAATGCATCCACTGCTACTGCCCCAGGATCTGGTTACCATGAAACATATCTAGGTAACTGATGATTTAATCGAGATGCAAACAAGTCAATATCTGGCAATGCATACTGATCAATCATTTGGTTAAACACATCCTGATTTAACATCCATTCAATGTTGTCATTAACTGACGTGACCTCTTCCTGGCAAATAAAGTGCTGAAAGCCAGATATTTTGGTCAATACACCAGCTCCAAATCTGGTTAGCCAGTCTATCACAAGACTGTGACTTAACTCCACCCATGTGGTTTACATATGCCACTGCTGTGGTGTTGTGAATCTGACCTGCACATGCAGATCCCTCCTTGTAGAACAATAAGCTTTGAGCCCATACCAGGTGCCCAACAACTCTAAATAATCAATCCCTCTTAATTGAGGAAGCGATGTCTCATCCACATTCCATCTGCCTCCACAACTAGAAGACATATCTGTTGCACCCCAACCCAGTGCACTCACATCAGTCTGTAATATCAGTGACGGTGATTCCACGAAACCTTCCTTAAATTTTTTGAAACATGTTACTATCCACCATTGTATGTCAGCAATCGCCCCAGCTGACAACTGCATAGGCCTATCAAAAAAATAGCCCCTTTGTATTCTCAGTGCCTGTTCCTTTGATGGTTGTAATTGTTGATAATGCAGAGGACAATACTGCACAGCTGGAAAGGCTGCAACAACTTCCCAATAAAACTGGCTACTTGTCTAATCAAAGGGCCGTTGTTCTCCAACGAGATTAGCACAGTCCTCAATTAACTGATTCAATTTATCCCTGGGCAAAGTTACCAACATGTGATTTGGAATTAATGGTAAATCCCAGATAATCAATAATTTGGACTGGTGATAATTTAGATTTACCTGGGTGAATAACAAATCCCATTTGTTCAAAAGTGATTTTAACAACTGAAACTGATGATTGAGTTTCAGCATGAGTCTTTCCAACAATCAAAATCATCTAAATAGGCCATTACCACATGCCCCTGAGCTCTAAGCAATGCTAACACAGGTTTTACCAATTTAGTAAATAATCTAGGAGCTGAAGTTAATCCATTCGGCAATGTCCTGAATTGCCACAGCTCAGTCATCCAAATAAATTTCAAATATCTTCTATCATCACCATGAATAGACACTGCGTAATACGCATTCTTTAAATCAATGGTTGCCATATAATACCCTTTGGACACTAGATGTTTGCCCGTGGTAAAGTTCTCCATTTTGAAATGCCTATAACAAACAAATTTGTTCAAATTCGATAAATCCAGAATAATTCTACATCCCCAGTCTTTTTGGATCTGGGAAATATACTTGACAGAAATTGTTGACTTTGATAGACAGAAGACTCAATTACCCCTTCTTATGTAACGACTGAATCTCTGCTTGAATAAGCACATTTTCCTCATCTGAAAAATAAGTTTACGACTAGGAAAAATGTTGATTAGGTAGACTGTCATAGTAAAATCCAATTTTTCACCCCTTCAATACACTAAGTATGAACAAATCTGATGTCAACTGCTGCCATTGTTTGAGAACAATTTTAACCTTCCCCAATTTGAACAGGAACATCAGTTAATTCATCGTCTATCAAATGTTATATTCCTTACCAGCATCTTTCCTTGCGGCCTTGTTGTCCTCGACTTCTTGTAGAGAACCTTTTTTGCCTTGCTTCCAGCTGGCTTAATGAGGGCCATGGTTATAACAACCTCATAACAGTCTTTGACCCTTTTTGCAAGGTTACCACCAAACAACAGATTTCGTGGTGGTACACTGGTCGGTTTGCACAACTCGCCAAATTCGGGTTAGCACTGGCCTAATAGCGGCCCTCCCGACATTATTAATTTCAAAATGCATTACAAAGGAGTCCCAGTTCATCCTGGTGTGCTTCAACCATATCATTTGTATCAATAACTTTCACCACAGCTGTAATACCTGCTTACAACAGTTTAAGCACTTTTTTAAAACTTCATCTCCTGGGCCCTAGCAGGCAAACCCATCTATGCAAATTTGGTGATTAACCACCGGTACCTTCAGGAGATCACAATTAACAGGAGCTTTATAGTTTTTTGCTACTTCATCATAGCTACTCCTGTAAACTGGTGGGAGAGCATATACTGAATGGCTTCGGCCAATTCTACATCAATCGCCTTTCCTGCCTCTCTACACTCAGCAAACTTCCCAGCAATGTTCGGAATTACCTCCAACCGAACACCTTGCTCTCCCCCAGCATAGAAACAGTGTCAGCAAACGGCCCTGATAGAACATCCTCCTCACAGGCAGGATAGTTCTGCAGCCCTGAAACAGGTGCTGCTAGCACAAGCTCTCCATCAGCCTGGCTTGGGCACCACTCCCTCCTCACGGAGCTGGTCCCTGTCGAGCATTCTTTTGTAATAGAATCTCGACGTGGGAGAGCCGTGAGCAAACGGACTCTCTCCAATGGAGGGTATAACCTCCAGGCCCGACTCATTTACGGGCCACAGAGACTTGCCAGTGGCCTTCCGCCCTACTGACAAGCCTCCACTGCCCCCCGGCAGTGGGTCCGCAACCACTGGCTGTGTAGCCAGCACCGGACCAGGTGTACCAGACGGGCCTCCATCCTCAATACTCTCCTGGTCACTCTCCTTTCTGCCCCCGGAGCGCCTCGCCGACACCTTCTTCACTTTCTGCAACATATCTACTCCCAACCGTCGCAGAAAATGACCTGTGGTAAAGTATTTCAACAAACCTTACCTCCGTTTAAACCTGTTAACGAAAACTGCAGATGCTGGAGAATGGAGGGTGAAGTCTGAAGAAGGGTCTCGACCCGAAACGTCGCCCATACTCCTTCGCTCCTTAGATGCTGCTGCACCTGCTAAATTCTCCAGCTTTTCGTGTAACCCGTTTAAAACTTACCGCTCGGAGGAGCGCTGCTGCTCCAACCGTTCCCGACTGCACCAGCATCTGACGTCATGACGCACCAACGGCTGTACGGGCTTCTATTCACGTAGTCACTCACGTGACTCCGAAGTAAAATCACATATTAGGAGGAGCAACTACTAACAAGCACTACAATTGGTTAGTAGGAAATAACCAATCTATGTTTCCTTGTAGAAACAAAATAAAGCATAGAAACATGGAAACACTAAACAATACAGCAGTCGGAACATTAATAACGCATATAGGGAAGTATAAATGGTTACACAAAATCGCTGTATCTAATGGGTGGCCTGCTGACCCATGGCACGTGTGCGGTACGAATCCGGATCCCCTCCTTTCACTGGTGAAGTGACTGGGGAGGTGACAGGGGATGTGACCGGGAACTGCACCAGAGGCCCGCCGGGTAAAGTGGTGAAGTTGGTGAGCTGGGCACTCTACGCTGTGGAGAGGCCGCGGGGGACACAGTCTCTGGCAGTGGAGCAGCCGGCCCGGTAGTGGGAGGGTACACAATACATGAGACCTCTGGATACGGAGTCGCAGGACGCGGTTCCTTCACAGGAAGGAGATGTTGACGGTTGCGTCTGTAAATGGCCCCGTCCGCGCTAACCAGGTAGGAGCGCGGTTCTTTGGCAGAGCTGTGGATGTGACCCAGATGGCCATAGCCCTTGTTGGTCTGGAGGCGAACAACCTGTCCACTGGAGAGAGGTTTAAGTGGTTTACTGGATTTGTCGAAAATACGTTTTTGTGCATCGTGCTTCAATTGTAATTGCGGGCGTAGGACGGACCTGTGGCTGCAGAAGCTCTGGGGTACAGGCACGGATTTGATGAGACATCAGTCATTGGGCTGTGGAACCCTATATATAGGATCCATGGCAATGTTCCTTAAAATAAGCAGGTCCAGGTAGACCAGGTTTAGCAAGGTAAGAACGCTCCATTAGTTGTTTTGCTCTTCGGACGGCCCGTTCGACATGTCCGTTGGACTGCGGAACTCAGGGCTGCTGGTGATATGTAAAAGCCCCATTGTTGTGCAAAGTGTTTGAAACGCTGGCTGGTGAACTGTCTGCCGTTATCGGATAGAAGGCATGCAGGGGAACCGTGCACGGAGAAATGGCGTTGCAGCTACTGGATAACTGTGTCAGATGTGATGGTTTGGAGTAGATCAATGTCAAACCAGCCTGAATAAGAGTCAACATGAACCAGATAGTGTTTCCCATGCCATTTGAATATGTCGGCGGCTACCGTGGACCACGGTAGAGGAGGAGCCAGGTGCGGCAGTAAGGGCTGCTTCTGCTGGTGTGGCATCAGGCTTTTGCAGATGGTGCAGACTTCAGTTTTGTCACGTATGTACTTGGTCATACCAGGCCAGTGAAACATGCTCTGTGCCCGTTGTAAGGTTGTCTCCACGCCGGGGTGGCCCCTGTGGACGGAGTTGAAGTGCTTGCCCCGGAGGACAACTGCCTTTTGGCCCTTGACTATAATCCCATCCTGTAACACCAGTTCATCGCGAACCAGAAAGTATGGGCGGGGTTCTGTGTTGTTTACCCGGCCAGCCACGCCAGATGACTGCGGGCAGCAATTTTAAAGTCTCGTCGGCAGCTGTGTGCTCTGCCAGGCTGCTTAGGCAATCAGTAGGAACTTATGATACCTTCATTACTGAGAACTGGTCCTGTTCAGAGAGTTGTTGTTCACTGGTTTTGCGTGGGGCCCTTGATAGCGTGTCAGCTGTGTGCATGTCCTTGCCTTTTTTATATCAAATGTTAAAATCAAAACGCTGCAGCTGCAACATCATCATCCGTTGCAGGCGAGCGTGAATGGGTTTGTTCAAGATGGCGACCAGCAGCTGATGGTCTGTTTCTATAATCACAGACTTCCCAAAAATAAAGTCTTTGAATTTCGTGCAGGCGAAAACCACTGCAACCATTTCTTTTTCAACCTGGGCTTAATGTTGTTCGGTATTAGTTAGTGTGCGAGAGACATATGAAACATGCTTGCAGTCGCCATCGGCAGTAGTCTGCAGTCAAGCAGCACCAAGTCCGTACTGGGACGCATCACAACTGAGCGTTACGGGTAACTCCAAAGCGAAATAGGCGAGGGTGGGTGTGCTAACCAGCTGCAACTTAAGGATATCAAAAGCTCTTTGGTACTGCGGATACCAGGACCATGCAGTGTCTTTGTGTGTCAGTTCCCACAGGGAGGCAGATATATGGCTGAGGTTGGGAATAAATTTTCCCAGGCTGTTGACCATTCCAAGGAACTTTTGTAGAGTCGTAACGTCAGTAGGAGACGGCATTTTGTTGATAGCAGCAGTCTTCGATGGGTCTGAGACCATCACTTGTGAAAACATGTCTGACGTTGGTAACTTGCACTTCAGCCGATTGAGTTTGAGCTGAATGTCTTTGGCACGTGCAGCACTTTCTTTAGATTAGTGTCATGCTCAGCCAAGTCACACCTGCAGACGAGAATGTCATCAACAATAATGGTGCTTGGATACCTCGCAAACAGTTGTTCCATTGTGCGCTGGAAAACCTCGCTGGCAGAGTTGATGCCAAAGGGCATTCTCAGGAATTTGTAACGGCCGAAAGGATGCCGAACGTAGTAAGGTTGGACGAGTCTGGGTCTAGCGGAATCTGCCAAAATGAACTTTTGGCATCCAGAACGGAGAGCACTGATGCATTGCCTATTTGAGCAGCAACTTCCTCTACCGTTCGCATAGGGTAGTGCGGGCGTTTGATAGCTGTGTTGAGATCCCTGGGGTTTATGCAGATACGGATCTCCTCCTTGTTCTTCTTCAATGTGACCACCATGGTGGAAACCCAGTCAGATGGGTCAGTAACTTCAGCAATGACACCCAGGTAGACCATCCGCTTGAGCTCATTGTGTACTCTGTCACGCATGGCATGCGGAACACAATGTGGTGCTCGAACCACCGGAGTGACTTTGGGATCAACGGCGATGTTGTACTTGAGGGGCAGCTTGCCAAGCTTGTCGTTAAATAGTTCTTTATATTGAGAGAGTATTTGCTGAGTGGAGCCCACAGCGAGAAAGAGTTAATGGACAGCACGGCCAAAGTAGACTAGGCCTAGATCGTGGCATGCATTGATACCAAGCAGAGTTTCAGAATCCCCCTTGACAATATATAACTTTAGGGTATGAGACTGCGAGTCTATGATGCAGGCTACACAGACTGCCTTATGTAAGCAAGATCTTGGTAATATAAATTGCATATTAGGTGGAGTAACTACTAACAAGCACTACAATTGGTTATTAGGAAATAACCAATTACAATTGCCTTAAGAAGCGGGGTGTCCTTTCTGACAAAAAGTAGAATTTCTTCTGCTTAGTTTAGTTTAGTTTAGAGATACAGCGCGGAAGCAGGCCCTTTGGCCCACCGGATCCGCGCCAACCAGCGATCCCCGCACATTAACACTATTCTACACCTACTAGGGATCATTTTTACATTTATCAAGCTAATTAACCTCCAAACCTGTACGTCTTTGGAGTGTGGAAGGAAACTGAAGATCATGGAGAAAATCCATGCAGGTCACGGGAGAACGTACAAACTCTGTACAGACAGCGCCCGAGTCGGGATCGAACCCAGGTCTCTGGCGTTGCATTCGCTGTAAGGCAGCAACTCTACCACTGCGCCACCATGACCGCCCTATGGAGTGGTCAGTACTCATGATGGTCATCCATCTTATCCTGGACTTCAGAACAAAGGTGTCCGTTTGCCTTTCTGATGGCTTTATCAAGATTATAGCCAGACCTCCTTTGTAAACCTGCATCACTGACACTCTCTTCGCCCAGAGAGTTGTGAATCTGTGGAATTCTCTGCCACAGAAGGCAGTGGAGGCCAATTCACTGGATGTTTTCAAGAGAGAATTAGATTTAGCTCTTAGGGCTAACAAAATCAAGGGATATCAGGAAGAAGCTGGAACGAGGTACTGATTTAGGATGATCAGCCATGATCATATTGAATGGTGGTGCTGGCTTGAAGGGCCGAATGGCCTACTCCTGCACCTGTTTTCTATGTTTCTATGTATTGTGTGATCTATTTTCTGAGAAAATAAATAGAAACAAAAGTTAACACTGTGCTCTTTGCATCCTGCCTACTCCTGCGCCTACTTTCTATGTTTCCATGTTTCTATGAATGCTTGAGACCTGGTCTGCAATAGATTATGGACCTCCTGGTACTTCCAAATGAATAGGAACACTCGAGAGTAACTTTCCATCTCGCCCCGTCTGACCATCATGTCTATAGGGCATTGTTGTGGGTGCCATGTTGTTACTGAAGTGGGGAGAAGTTTGAACGATTTATCATTTTTTGTTTACAAGAACTAGGAATGCCTGGCACCAAATATACTTGAACGGTCAGGAAACGTCAGCCTTGGTTGCAGTAAAAGATCAGATTATATTGTGAGGAAAAGTTCATGCCTGTGCCCTCAATAATAATTTATTGGATTTGACATTCATTGAATTTATCCCTACCTTAAATATTTTTAAAAAACTTGTAAGGGTGTCAGTGGTTATGGGGAGAAAACAGGAGAATAGGGTTGAGATGGAAAGATAGATCAGCCATGATTGAATGACGAAGTAGATTGATGGGCCGAATGGCCTAATTCTGCTCCTAGAACCTATGAACATGAAATATTCAGCAATGTCAGAAATCCAAGATGATGTTTGAAATAACTTGAACAAAAAAGTAAACTGAGCTTTGTAATTCGATTAATGTTTAAATCCATTATAAATCTACAGGGATTTGCCTGTCTGAGCTTAAATTTCTTGCAAATTTAATGCCTGGTGCACTTAGCACAATTTACTAAAATTCCCATAAATTACTCATGTTTAGACTGAATAAATGAGATTTTACCCCTTTTGTTTGTGTGTTTTTTCCCAGTAACTTAACTCGTGCTTTAACTTATTTATCATAAATGGACCGGCATCATTACTAACCCATCAGAGGAAGGAATATCATATCAACATGTTAAGCATTCAAGTAACACTGCCAAACGCAATTTCTATGCTAAGGCATGTAATGTAAAATGCATGATCCAACATTAAATAATTGGATATTTACATATAACTAGCACCATGAACTTTGCATAAAATTCAATACAAACACCTTTCAGTTTGCTAGCTTGTATGTATGCACATGTCTACTCAATAAAATATTTAAGAAACTAGAGTAAACATTTTAGAAGCAAAGAATATTGAGGAAGCACTAGAGGAATTATGAAAACATCGACGAATGGAAGATTATTGGTTATTCTGTGTCCTGCATTTTAACCTGTGGGCATTGACTCATTCTGATGCTATTATCTGTTTGCATGTTATATATCCAGGATCCAGGAGTTTAACTAGGAGTCGATAACTAGTTATTTCATCTTGTTGACATTGAGGGAGAGGTTGCTGGCCTGACATCATAGAAACATAGAAAATAGGTGCAGGAGTAGGCCATTTGGCCCTTCAAGCCAGCACTGCCATTCAATATGATCATTGCTGATCATCCAAAATCAGTACCCCTCTCCTGCTTTCACCCCATGTCTCTTGCTTCCATTAGCCCAAAGAGCTAAATCTAACTCTCTCTTGAAAACATCCAGTGAATTGGCCTCCACTGCCTTTTGTGGCAGAGCATGTTACAAAGTTCTCCATCTTGATCACAGTGAATGGCTCGAAGGGCCGAATGTCCTACTAATGCACCTACTGTCTATTGTCTATTGTCTCCTCCCAGTACTCTGTCGCATCATTGTTCTTGTTCCAGCTCACCACAGTGGTGTCACCTGCAAACTTGTAGATAGTTTGAGCCAAATCTGTCTGCACAGTTGTGTGTATAGGGAATAGAGTGGGAGATTGAGAACACAACTTTGTTGAGAATTATTGTGGAAGAGGTGTTTTCACCCATCTTCAGATTGCGGTCTGTGGACCAGAACGTCAGGCTTCCAATGGCAAAAGGGGGGTAGCTGATCCCTAGAATTTGCAGATGGGTTTGGCTGAGATTATGATGTTGAAGGTGGCTATAGTCCATAAATAGTAGTCTAATGTAGACGTCTTTGCTGTCTAGTTGCTCCAAAGAGGAATAGATTGGGTAAATACACTCAGAATAGGGGAATCAAGAACCAAAGGTTTAAGCTGAGGGGGGAAACATTTAATCGTAACCCGAGGTGAAACTTTTTCATACAAAGTGTTGAAGGTACAGGGAACAAGCTGCTGGAGGAGGTAGTTGAGGCAGGTACTTTCACGACATTTGAAAATTATTTGGACAGGTGTATGGATAGGATAGGTTTAGAAGGATATGGGCCAAATGTCTCATGCCAAACACAGGCAGGTAGGACTAGTGTAGATGGGGCATATTGGTCAGCGTGGGCAAGTTGGGCTGAAGGCCTGTTTCCAGGCTGCAGGACACTGTGACACTGTGACACCATGAGGTGCTTAGGGCCAGAGAGATGATGACCGCAGTGGGCTTGTAATGATGATAAGCAAAGTGCAGTGAATCAAGGCTTGCTGGGCGGCTGGAGTTAATGCACGGCATCACCAGTCACTTGAAAGACTTCATGATGCCACTGACCAAAATGAGATCCCAGGCTTTCAGCTGTTGCTTCCTTTGCCAAATATATTGAACTAAATCATCTCCTGAGAAGGTCCTTGTGCTTTGACTGGAAATGTTACCGTTCTGTGGTGGGTATCATTGCAAATGAAACTCCACAGAGCTGGAGAGTGAGATCTTGACTTCACAAGTTCATAGGTTCTCAGAGCAGAATGAGGCCATTCGGCCCATGAAGTCCACTCCGCCATCCAATCATGGCTGATCTATCTTTCCCTCTCAACCCCATTCTCCTGCCTTCGCCCCCTTAACCCCTGACAAGGGTCAGGATCTCAGGATCTCAAGGGTGAGATCTTGACTCCATAACGTTAATCATGGAGTGGTCAAAATTATCTCGCAATTGGTGGTGACGCCGAACTTCTCCCTCTCTTTTCCTAAATTGCTGAATGATTGTGCGCATTAATCTCGCTGTAACCCCGTCAGTAGGCTTTGACCTATTAAATAAAACCCAAATCTTTTGGAACATCCTCAATAGCACAATTTAATTATAAATGCAAAAATATGATTATTATTTAATGGAGTATTGTGGAGAATTGTTCTGGTGTTTCATTTTCGATGATTCTCAGTTATTTTTCATCTGTTATGGTGTGCCAATGTTGTTACAGCTGTGAAAGAATACTGATGAAGGGACATATTTCGCTGGCTCTTTGAATCTAATTGCTTTTACCACATCTATGAGCAGTAACCATGGAGAGCGCTAGCATTCTATAAATGAACTCTTGTTATTTCCTGGATGCGAATAAAAGCGCAGAAGAATTAACAGAAGGAAGAAAAGACATATCTGTATCTTGGATTAGGCGTTCCATTGATACAGAAAACTTTGCTCACATCACACTGCATCTTTTCTAAAATGAAGTATTTTCTTCGCGCGGACGTATTGAAAAATGGGAAACAAAATCAAAGTTTTCTTTTTTGTCTGACGAAAGATTCTGTTACTGTCTGGAGAAGTACAATTGACTTAGTCTTTTCTATTCAATTCAGCCCTCGCTATTCAGTTGTCGTTGTGAAAGAGATATAACTGTCTGGGTGCTGCCAAATGGAATTGGTTTGAATAATTAGTCAAGAAGACTACCACTATTATCTATCGCAGACTAAGATGGTCTTTTCCATCCATTGCAAGCATCTTTCCGCACTCTTTGCACTTTGGTTAAGGTCAATAAAGTTCAACCAATGAACACTACATACGATTTGTTTAAGAAAGAACTGCAGATGCTGAAAAAATCGAAGGTAGCCAAAAATGCTGGAGAAACTCAGCGGGTGAGGCAGCATCTATGGAGCGAAGGAATACGCGACGTTTTTCTTCACTCCATAGATGCTGCCTCACCCGCTGAGGTTCTCCAGCATTTTTGACTACATACAATTTAATGCATTTCTATTTACTTTGCAATCGCTCTGTACAGCAGAGTGCGCTATAGACTTAACAAATGGAAGAATAATAGTGGAAGAATCTCATCTATAAATTCTACATATTCCGTTGAACACTAGTGATTTTGTCAGATTAGCGATATGGTATACAGCTACTTTCACATTCACATTTAGTTGGAGTTTGTCAGTTAATTGGGTTTAGTGTCCCTAACGTGTAGGATAGAACTGGGGGCGGCACGGCTGCTGCTTTACAGGGTTCGATTCCGACCACTGGGTGCTGTCTGTACGGAGTTTGTACGTTCTCTCCATGACCGCGTGGGTTTTCTCTGAGATCTTTGGTTTCCTCCCAGAGCAGATGCTGTTTTTTTTTTAATCAAAAGCAAACACAAAATGCTGGAGCAATTCAGTGGGTCAGGCGGCATCTCTGGAGAAAAAGGTCCATTGTTGGCTGGGGAAGGTGTGATCTCAAGAGAAACAATGTGGAGAATTGTGGAGATGGTAAAATGACTTGGGTGCTGGAAGGGATTAGATCCCCTCCTTCCTTGCCCTCTTCCTCTACCCGAATTGTTTTACCAATTCTGCAGCTCTCTGCGTCGTTTCTCTTGAGATCGCACCATCCCCAGCCAATGGTGGACCAACTAGGCACTGCCCTGCCTGAGGTGTTTACGGCCAGCCCTAATTAGTCCTAGTCATTTTGCACCTCCATCTCTTCACCCCCTCCCCACTCCCTACTTTCAGGC
Source organism: Okamejei kenojei (assembly GCA_035221665.1). Classification (NCBI taxonomy): domain Eukaryota; kingdom Metazoa; phylum Chordata; class Chondrichthyes; order Rajiformes; family Rajidae; genus Okamejei; species Okamejei kenojei. The sequence continues at coordinate 25,776,628 of CM069164.1, forward strand.
TGAAGAAGGGTCCCCAAAGTCAAAACGTCACCCCTCCTTTTTCTCCAGAGATGCTGCCTGACTCGATGAGTTACTCTAGCATGTTGAGCTTATCATTAATCACATCATATTAATGGATCAGACAAAGTGTAAAAGACGACATACAAGGGGCTCCACAATCTGGTTTTCAGAATAAACTAATGTTGCTACAATGTAGTACTTTGACCTTTCATTTCATTATTCGGCTTTGGTAAACTTGGGTTCCAATGGAATCTTTTATTTTCATCTGTCGCATTTCAAAAGTAATTTAAGAGCCTCCCAACATTCCCCTTCTATAATCAGCTAAACTTGTAATAAAATGTGTTCACAAGCTTGGAGAACAGTTCCCCAATAGCATTGAAAAATGAGGTAAACGTCATTGTTAGACATAGGGATGGGCATTCCTTATGACCTGGTTAGTAAATATACTAAGATTTTTTTTTTTAATGTAGAGATACAGCCTGGAAACAGGCCCTTTGGTCACCAAATCCACATGGACATACACAGTCCCCATCTGCCTGAAAACTGCCACCATAATCCCTGTGCCCAAAACCTCTGCCATCATGGGACTGAATGATTACCGGCCTGTGGCCCTGACACCGGTGATCATGAAATGCATGGAGAGGCTGGTGTTACAACATGTCAAGGCCCATATCCCACCTGGCTTTGACCAACATCAGTTCGCCTACAAGTCCAACAGATCCACAGACGACGCCATCTCCATTGCCCTCCACTCCGCTCTCACCCATATTGAAAGTCCCAACACATACATCAGGATGCTATTTGTTTGACTTTAGTTCAGCATTCAACTCCATCAGCCCCAGCCGGCTGATCAACAAACTGCAGACACTGCAACTTGGAACCTCCCTCTGTCTGTGGATAAAAGACTTCCTGACTAACAGACCCCAGTATGTCAGAATGGGCACCACCACGTCCTCCACCATTGTCCTCAACACCGGTGTTCCCCAGGGCTGTGTTCTGAGTCCTGTCTTGTACACACTGTACACCCACGACTGCGTTGCCACCCATGGCTCCAACACCCTCATCAAATTTGCAGATGATACAACCATTGTTGGACTGATTAACAAAGAGGATGAGGCACCATACAGGGAGGAGGTCCGAGCACTGACGGCCTGGTGCAGCGACAACCACCTCAACCTTAACACCAAGAAGACAAAAGAAGTCATCATTGACTTCCGGAGGACAAGGACTACACTACACTCAGGCCTGAACATCAACGGAGAAAGAGGTGGAGCGGGTCAAAAACTTCAAATTTCTCGGACTGCACATCTCAGAGGACCTGGGCTGGACTGTGAACACCACCCACATTATTAAAAAGGCCCAGCAGCGTCTGTTCTTCCTGAGAACGCTGAAGAGAAACAGACTCCCTCCACCTCTGCTGGAAAACTTTTACCATTGCACAATAGAGAGTGTCCTGACCTACGGATGCACGGTGTGGTATGCCAGCTGCACCGCATCCGAGAAGAAACAACTGCAGCGGGTCATCAAGACTGCTCAGTGGATCATCGCTCCCCACTTCCACGCTTGGAGGAGATCTACTCAAGCCGTCTCCTCCAACGGGCCAAAAAGATCCAGGATGACCCCACCCACCCAGGGCACTCTCTATTCTCCATCCTCCCCTCTGGCAGACTCAGAGTCATGAGAGCACGTACCAACAGACTGAAGAACAGTTTCTTCCCCATGGCTGTGAAGAGTCTGCTACAGTAAACTATGACACCCCCCCCCCCCCCCCCACACACACACACACACACACACACACATACATACACACACACACACTACCACCTTCCAGCCAACGGACAATAACTTCTGCACTTAAAAACACAATCTTTTTCATTCATTTATCTAACTGTACTTGCACTTTACTGTTTTTTACTGTACTTTTTACTGTACTTTTTATTTATTTATTTATTTCTATCTCTTTTTACTATTTATGCTTGGTGCTGCTACAGAAGGAGATGCTGCTGCCAAACGAAATTTCGTTGTATATTGTACAATGACAATAAAGGATTCTAAGTCTAAGTCTAAGTTAAGAAGGAACTGCTGATGCTGGAAAATCGAAGGTTAACAAAAGTGCTGAAGAAACTCAGCGGGTGCGGCAGCATCGATGGAGCGAAGGAAATAGGCAATGTTTCGGGCCAAAACCATTGATCACCTGCTGTCACATCAGCAGATGATATCACTATGTGTTACGTTCCAATGCCACTACATGGCTTCATTTTATTTTAATTTTTAGAGATGCATCATGCAAACAGGCCCTTTAGCCCACCGAGTCCATACTGATGATCGATCACCCTTTCACACTATTATTCCACTTTCGCAGAAGTGGCACAACTTACACACCAGAGGCAATTTTACAGAAGCCAATTAAACTACAAACCCGCACGTCTTTGGGATGTGAGAGGGAACCGGAGCACCCAGAGGAATCACAGGCACACTCCACACAAGCAGCACGCATGGTCTGGATTGAACCCGTGTCTCTGGCTCTGTGTGGCAGCAGCTCTGCCAGCTGCACCCACCGTGCCAGCCCTCAGTATAATATCAAGCTTTAAAGTAAGTCCCAAGATATTTCTCTGGTCTATGATGAATTAGCCTAAAGTGAATTAATGTACAGAGCAATTGAGATTGAATTTGCTTTTCTGTGGACATGTATACCCCTTCCTTTATCTATGTGGAAGGAGAAATGAATCACGTGAAAATCTTCTCACATTTACTTATAACAACTCAAGTCATGTGCCCTCCCTGTGTTACTGCTGATAGTCTTTCATTAGAAATATTTACAGTGGAGACAGATACATTTTTGAATTACTTATAGAGTTCAACTGATGATGATCAGTTAATTTTCGCGATACTGTTGATGGTCTGGGGTGGAAGATTGCAACCTTCATAATTGTGAAGTGGAAGGAAAATAATACATGGTTTCCAAATTTTTTCAGTTTTTTATTTGTAATAAAATTTGGAAACCATGTATAATTTTACTTCCACTTCACAATTATGCACCACTTTGTGTTGGTCTATCACATAAAATCCCAATAAAATACATTTACTTTTGTGGTTGTAACGTGACAAAATGTGGAAACGTTCAAGGGGTATGAATACTTTTGTCACTGTAGATATAGGTCAGTATTGATTAGCCATGATCATGTTAATTGGCAGTGGGTTTTTAGAGGGCAGGGGGCTTATTCCTGCTATTTTCTTATGGCGATTCATGCTCTCTTATCTCCTTATCTCACTGCCTTTTGTCTTTTCATCTCTGGCCTTTCTTTGGCCAATCAAATCCCCCCACCCAGTATCCACCTATCACTTGTCAGGCTTTGTACTTCCCCCACCTCTCTTGAACCTTCCTCCACACTACTACAAGCAATCTGAAGAAAGGTTCCAACCCGAAATGTCACCACTTCTTTTTCTCCGGAGATGCTGCCTGACCAGCCGAGTTACTCCAGCATTTTATGTTCATCTTTGGTATAGACCTGCATCAGCAGTTCCTTCCGACACATTAATTTCCTCCACCAATGCTGCTTGATCTGCTGAGTTCCTTCAGCATTTTGTTTTTTTTGCTGAAGTATTGTCATTCCCAAAGCACCCTTGCTTCCATCACACTGGAAATCAATAATCGTACCCATTGCAAATGCCGCCGTACTTGCTTTCCAAGAAACTGCCTCGATGTGATCCATAGAAACGTAGAAACATAGAAAATAGATGCAGGAGTAGGCCATTCGGCCCTTCGAGCCAGCACCGCCATTCAAAATGAACATGGCTGATCATCCAGAATCAGTACCCCGTTCCTGCTTTCTCCCCATATCCCTTGATATATATTGCGTTCAATTATTAAAGATTTGCATTCAGGTTTTGAGAGCTTTGGTTTTGCTCTTGAAACACATAAGATGACCATGTGGGGTGATGTTAATGACTTTTCCTTTTAACAGCCCAGCTTTATGAGCGAGTATGATTAGAGTCAGCTGGGATGTATGGGAGCAGTGAATAAGATTGTTTCTCAGAATAACTCGGGTTTTATTTTATAAACTGGTTTACAGTCTGACTTTGGACGCCGCAGTCAGAATGTCTGTGGTCCATAAATCGAAGAGAGCTTCGTGTTCAGGGAGATTATTTTGGGTAAGGTGAAAACTGCGGGACTAACCAGAGGAGAGTTCATAACAGCTGAACAAATGAACAACTGGTGCCAGCTGAAACAATCTAGGTTTTCCTTTTAATGTATATTTAACTTGGAGAGGTCAGGAAGGTCCTGCGATAATGATATATATTTTTTGACACATATAATTTATTCACAGCTGCCATCCAGGCAACTTTCACGGTAGGGATGTACAGTGTGATAGAGGGTCCGTGCGTGAAAAGCAACTGTGGGATGCTGTTCAGTATTTATTGTTGGAAAACGTTTGTTTAATTTTGTTCCATATTTGGCTTGATCTCCATTCCCTTTGTCCTGTTTTCACACCTTACACTTCCTTCTCTAAACACATCCGTATCTATGTACCGCTCACTCCCCTGACATCTGTTTGAAGAAAGGCCTCGACCTGAAATGTCACCCATTCCTTCTCTTCAGAGATGCTGCCAGTCCCGCTGAGTTACTCCAGCATTTTGTGTCTATCTACGGTTTAAACCAGCATCTGCAGTTCCTTCCTACACAGTTTAGTTTAATTTATTGTTGTCACGTGTACCAAGGTACGGTAAAAAGCTTGTTTGTCGCGTGCTGTCCAGTCAGTGAAAGGCTCTACATCATTACAATCAAGATGTCCATCGTGTACAGATACAGGATGAATGGAATAACATTTTGGCTCTGACCTTCCTTCCATCGAGTGGATTTATCGCAGTCGCTGCCTCAAAAAGGCTGGCAGTATCATCAAGGACCCACACCATCCTGGCCACACACTCATCTCCCCGCTACCTTCAGGTAGAAGGTACAGGAGCCTGAAGACTGCAACGACCAGGTTCAGGAATAGCTACTTCCCCACAGCCATCAGGCTATTAAACTTGGATCGGACAAAACTTTGAACATTAATAGTCCAAATATCTGTTATTTGCACTTTATCAGTTTATTTATTCATGTGTGTATTTACGTATATAATGGTATATGGACACACTGATCTGTTCTGTAGTCATGCCGACTATGTTCTGTTGTGCTGAAGCAAAGCAAGAATGTCATTGTCCTATCAGGGACACACGACAATAAACTCTCTTCAATATTGAATCTTGAATCTTGAATTTAGCACAAAATAAAGTCCAGTAAAGTCAGATTAAAGATAGTCCGAGGGTTTCCAATGAGGTTGATGGTAGATGCTCTCTAGTTGTTGATGGAATGGTACAGCTGCCTGATGGCAGGTGGGAAGAAACTGTCCCTGAATCTGGAGGTGTGCGTTTTTCACACTTGTGTCGCTCTTGCCTGATAGGAGAGGGGAGAAGAGAGAGTGGTTGGGGTGAGACTGGTCCTTGATTATACTGGTTGCCTTGCTGAGGCAGCATGGTGTAGATGAAGTAAATGGATGGGAGGTTGGCTTGTTTGATGGTCTGAGCTGCATCCACAATTCTGGGCAATGTCTTGCGGTCTTGGGTAGCGTGGTGAGTTGTCGGGGACATGACAAACTTCCTAAGCCTTATGAGTAAGTGGAGGCATTGGTCTGCAAGTTGCTAGTGATATTTAGGATGATATCTTAGGAACCTGAAGCTTTCACCCATCTCTGCTTTGGCACCGTCAATATATGCATTATGATTGTTGTGATGTGCTTGGCCTACTCCTCCAATTCTGTTGATATGTTCACCCCAAAAAATACAATTCAATATTTTTCAATTCATCGCTGTAACAACTTGGATGGGACATTTAGTTAGAACTTATGGAATGCCGTTCATGATGACATTGCTGGTAAAATGGAAATAAGTCATTTCCAGGATCGAACCTGTGTTAATTAGTTTAATTTAGTTTATTGTCATGCGTACCGAGATGCAGTGAAAAGCTTTTGTGGCATGCTAACCAGTAACATGATAACAATTGAGCCCTTTGCAGTGAATAGATACATGAGAAGGGCATAAAGTATAGTGCAATGTAAAGCCAGCAAAGTCTGATCAAGGATAGTCCGAGGGTCACCAAAGAGGTAGATAGTAGTTCAGCACTGCTCTCTGGTTGTGGTAGGATGGTTCAGTTGCCTGATAATTGGGTCTCTGATGCTGTTAAAGCCCTGTCCCACGGTACAAGTTCATTCCAAGAGCTCTCCCGAGTTAAAAAAAATCAAACTCGTGGTAAGCACGGAGAATGAACATAGCGGGTACGTCGGAGCTCGGGGACGTCTCTTAGCGGCTCGTACCGCTAACGGCAGGTACACGGGAAGACTCGCTAACGGCAGGTAAGCACGGGAAGACTCGTGAAGATTTTTCAACATGTAGAAAAATGTCCACGAGAGCCCCGAGTACCGATTAGTGGCCATTACCGTAAATCTCTAGAGTTCGAATCAGGGCAAACTCGGGAGAGCTCTTGGAATGAACTCGTACCGTGGGACAGGGCTTTAAGGCAGCAACTCTACCGCTGCGCCACCATGCCTCCCTTGCTCATGACCAGCCATCGTTAAGAGCGAGACATACTTAAAAAGAATGCCTTAAGAAAGAAAATCATCCAACATTTCTCGGTCCCAATTTGGTAAAGCGTCGAGGTATGAGGGAAGGGGTTTAGGGATGAAACGCTGTGAGCTGCTGCGGCATTGTGACTTTGCATTGATCAGTTGACATGTTCTGCAGGGGTTGCTAGCGGGAACTTCCTTCTGTCAAGCTGCTGAAGAGAAATGAGGAAGTCATGGATGCAGAGAAAATGCGCACAGTCATTTGATACGCCTGACTGCCCTCTGACCCTCAGGTTAGAGTGGTATCCAGGCCATGTTCCAACCTGTAACACACTTACACATAGCTGTGGAAAATCGCCAGGGTATTTACATTGCCAAGACATGCACTTGATATTCAACAACTGTGACAGGCCACATCAATAAGTAGAGAAATTGACTCCTTTGAGGACTAGAGTTGCATTTTAGCCCCAAAGCGATCAGCAGGAGAGTTTGACTTGTATTTTAATAATCCATCAACATTTCACTTGTCTTATGAAACATATCTCCTGCCGAAGCAGATTCGAAATGGGAATTTTTTTTCTAATAGCACTAAATTAAACATACTTCTCAACGTTCATGATGGTTGCTTGGAGCTTCAAGTGTTTCCACTTTAGAACCCGTGCTCTGAAGTATTTCCTTTTGCACTGTGCTCTTCAGTAGAACATACTCTATAGAATGTGTAGGTAGGAACTGCAGATGCTGGTTTAAATCGAAGATAGACACAAAATGCTGGAGTAACTCAGCGGGACAGGCAGCATCTCTGGAGAGAAGGAATGGGCTACATTTCAGTTGGAGACCCTCCTTCAGAGAAGTCTGAAGAAGGGGTTTGACTCGAAACATCACCCATTACTTCTATTCAGAGATGCTGCCTGTCCAGCTGAGTTACTCCAGCATTTTGTGTTTATCTTCATACTCTATAGAACTGTACAGCACAGTAATTCAGCATCACATATTTATTCCAACTTCAGAATTAGTTTACTACCAGCACACTCTCCAATTGCTGATACTCTTTTTCCAGTTCCCGACCCTCTACTTTCAGTCTGAAGAAGGGTCCCGACCCTTTGCACAAGTTTCACCCTGGCCACACCCTCTTCTCCCCTCTCCCATCAGGCAAAAGGCATAAAAGTGCGAAAATGCACACCTTCAGATTCAGGGACAGTTTCTTCCCAGCTGTTATCAGGCAACTGCATCATCCTACCACGACCAGAAAGAAATCCTGAATTATTATCCACCTCATTGATGGCCCTCAGACTATCCTTGATCAGACTTTACTGTATTTTACCTTGCACTAAACGCTATTTCCTTATCATGCATCTGCACACTGTAAATGGCTCGATTGTAATCATGTATTGTCTTTCCGCTGACTGGTTAGCACGCAACAAAAGCTTTTCACTGTATCAGTACACGTGACAATAATAAACTAAACTAAACTAGACCCGAAACATCACCCATCCTTTTTCTTCAGTAATGCTGCCTGACCTGCTGAGTTACTCCAGCACTTTGTGTCATGCAGAAGTCCTATCGCATTTAATAGCAGTGTCGCATAACATTCTTCCATTCCATTTCTTAGAACAGACTGAGAGATACCTTCAGCCTGAATATATTGTAGGTGGGAAACAGAGAGGGAGGAAGGAGACAAAATGTGTAGGAAGGAACTGCAGGTGCTGGTTTAAACCGAAGATAGACACAAAATGCAGGAGTCTGAAGAAGAGTCTCGACCTGAAACGTCACGCATTCCTTTTCTTCAGAGATGCTGCCTGCCCCGTTGAGTTACTCCAGCATTTTGTGTCCATCTTCGGCGGGTGGGTGACTGTAAGTGGTTAGTCGAAGATTGTGAGATCATCGGAGTGGAGGAAAGATTTATTGATGGGGTCGAAGGAAGTGATGCAGAGTGCTGGCAGGAAATGTTTGTTATGTGCAGATTGAAAGCAAGCTCTTGTGCCCACCCAGGCCCACAGGTAGGACTGGGCATGCACCAACCTACAAGATCTAGGCCAATTCAACTGCCAACTTTTCTGGGCTCTGGAGAAGTTAAATTAAAAGTCAGGTTATTAATTATAGGCATTAACCGCTGTGAAAATTCAACACTGGTTTTGCTAATTAAAGCCTTGACTATGTCCACTGAGTTACCACACATCTATCCCAAATGCTTTTATTAAATACAAAGATTAATGATGCTGGGTCAAGATTCCAGCTTCTGTAGTTTCTTCTGCCTCCAAAATAATAGTTGCACTCTTAGGGGTTTTGATGTTTTAAATGCATTTCATGGAATTTTAATCTGTTTTCGTAAATTTACATTTATTTTGCATTGAGAGTTTCAAAATTGTTTTCATTTATTGTATTAGTTTCTGAATGTCAGAGATATTTATAAAGGTGAGCATTTGGTCTCTCCGCTGTCAGTGGAGGTGAGGCCCAGCTTTGCCTCCTCTCAGTCACTGCTGAAGTCCTTCGGGGTGCCTCAATTTTTTAATTTTTTAGTTCAGAGATACAGCATGGAGACAGGCCCTTCGGACCACGGAGTGCGCACCGCCCAGCGATCCCCGCACGCTAACACTATCCTACACACTAGGGACAATATATAACATTGCCAAAGCCAATTTACCTACAAACCCATACATCTTTGGAATGTGGGAGGAAGCCGGAGAACCCGGAGAAAACCCATGAGGTCACAGGGAGAACGTACAAATTCTGTAGAGACAGCTCCTATAGTCAGGATCGAACCTGGGTCCCTGGCGCTGTGAGGCAGCAACTCCACTGCTGCGCCACCGTGCTACCCGTGCTAGATCAGCCCTTCACACCTGGAACTGATGAACAAATGCGGGCAACAAGAGACATAAAAGTCTGCAGATGCTGGAAGCTTGAACGGAAAATCAAAGCGCTGGAGGAGCTCAGCGGGCCAGGCAGCATCTGTGGGGGGAATGGACAGATGATGCTTCAGGCCGGCTTGTGTGCTAGTATAACGGGGATCGCTGGTCAGCGTAGACTCGATGGGCCGAGGGGCCTGTTTCCGCGCTGTATCTCTAAACTAAACTAAACTAAACAGACCAATAGCTCGTAGTTGAGGCTTGTGTGGTGTAGGGTTCACGAGCCTGATGGTTGTTGGGATGCATCTCCCCGTGAACCTGGTGGCCATGGTCTTCAGACCCCCGTACTTTCCTCCGCATGGGGGGAGTGAAATGGCCAGGCTGATATGGGTTTTTGATGATGGTGAAAAGTAGTGGCAACGAATCTTCAAACGTGGCTCTTGTTTCCAAAACCTCCAAAGATTTTCCTTACACTTTTGTTGCAGTTTTTCGGCAGCCCCACATCTGCCTGGGATTGCTGCACATGTGGCCGTTCAGGCACACTTGGGTTTGACCTGCTCCAGCACCTGCTGTCTTACCTTCAATTACAATGACCAATAATACAATAGAGCAAAACCTTTCCTGTCCACGCACTGAGAAACTGTGTGGATCTAAAGTCATGTCAGGGAATACAAATGGCCAATGTATTCAAATGAAAACCTTCCTGCAATTGTAACGGAGATGCCAACATGTTTACAATAATGCAGAGAGTTTGGATGTTCTCCTTGTGACACGTGGGTTTTCTCCGGGTGCTCCGGTTTCACCTCACACTCCAAAGATGTACAGGATTTTTAGGTTAATTGGCTTTGGTAATATAATGTAACGTAAATAAAGTTGAAAGGGGAGATATAACCATATAACATATAACAATTACAGCACGGAAACAGGCCCTCTCGGCCCTTCCAGTCCGTGCCGACCGTAATGTAATGTAAATGCCATCACCTGTTGAGGCCAGGGGTAGAAGCTGGCGATGGTGCCAGTGGCTCATGACTGAGGTCAAGTGACCTTCCAGAAGTTTCTGTTAGTATTGGAAATAAAGGTTTCTTACAAGATGGCATCGGTGTCCGACGTGTATTCAGTGTGCTAGCCACAACAGGGTCTTACAAAAGACGTATCAGGCAATATTGTAAATTGTCCTTACTCAGTGTGTAGGATAGTGTTAGTATACGGGGTGATCGCTGGCCATGTGGACTCCGTGGGCAGAAGGGTCTGTTTCCAACCTGTATTGCTAAAGTCCAAAGTAAAGTCCAAAAGCTTCATTCAAATAATCAAGTCTGACATTCTACGCAGTTAGATGTATTCAAGAGAGAGTTGGATATAGCTCTTAGGGCTAACAGAATCAAGGGATACGGGGAGAAAGCAGGAATGGAGTACTGATTCTGGATGATCAGCTGGCTTGAAGGGCCAAATGCACCTATTTTCTATGTTTCTATGTTTCTATTGCATTTGTGCACTTAGAAACATAGAAAAATAGGTGCAGGAGTAGGCCATTCGGCCCTTCGAGCCTGCACCGCCTTTCAATATGATCATGGCTGATCATTCAACTCAGTATCCTGTACCTGCCTTCTCTCCATACCCCCTGATCCCTTTAGCCACAAGGGCCACATCTAACTCCCTCTTAAATATAGCCAATGAACTGGCCTCAACTACCTTCTGTGGCAGAGAATTCCACAGGGTCACCACTCTCTGTTCAGCGATATTACTTCAGGACCTGCACCAATTAGTAGATGCCAGCGATGATTATTAGAGCACCAGAACACTCAGTCGACACCAGTCTTACAAAACTATTTTTTAATTTATGTTGAACTTGTTTATATCTTGTTCATGTTATTTGATCCAGTTGCTGTACTGGAATGAAAGAAATCCATTTATATCAAATTGATACGTTTGAGCGAGGAGATGAAATAAATATCGAAGCAGCAAATTCACGTCAGGTTTTATTAAATATATTGTTGCGAGACCACATATGATCATGTTTTAAATTCTGTGATTAAGTTGGGACTCGGGACCCAGCTTATCTGTTAAAATCAATTATATTTTCAATATTATAAGCAGCCGCCGACATGTGCAAGAGATGACAGTGTTCAGACAGAGACTCGCATTGTTTACTCGCATCTCATTCTTGATGGAATGGAAAATGAAGCGTGAAAATTCGCTATAGAAGGTTAAGTGCTCTAGTCCACATGTAGAAGCGAATGAGGCAGCCAAGCCTGGGTAATTGAAGCATGTATTGTGTTTTTTTTCTCAGAGATGGAAGTAAGTTCTACTATTAAAATAATGTCAAAGTGTTCATTCGTAGTTCACGCTTGTTGGGTGAACCTGGCTGCTTTTTTTTTTAGAGGCAGTCAAAAGAAAATGGAAAATTACTAGCTTTGTACTCACCTCAGTCGTAAACTTTCACCTTCTGATAGTTTATTCATTTCAGGAAATACATCCCTCAGATTGCCTGGAGTTGGTGATGGGAGAATTTGAACAACTCGCTGTGTCAAAATATTGGTTGCCAATCTTCAAAAGCCGCGTATGCTTGTAAAATCGGACTTGCTTGGGTTTTGAAAGGGTAGGCTCTCTCTCTTGTCCTGTAATGCGGGGGGTGGGGGGGGAAATGTAATGTACTTGCCCAGAGTGGCAAGAAAGGAAACAGGGGGCTAAATTAGAATGGAGATGCAACGAACTGCTGATGAGTATTGCCGTCTTACAAAAAAAGACACACAGCGCTGGAGTTAGTGACTCGAGGACCAGAGGACAGAGGTTTAAGGTGAAGGAGAAAGATTTAGTAGGAATCTGAAGGGTACCTTTTTCACACAAACGGTGGTGGGTGTACGGAACAAGCTGCCAGAGGAGGCAGTTGAGGCTGGGGCTATCCCAACATTTAAGAAGCAGCTGGACAGGCACGTGGATAGGACAGGTTTGGAGGGATATGGACCAAACGCAGGCTGGTGGGAATAGTGTAGCTGGGACATGTTGGCCGGTGTGGGCAAGTTGGGCCGAAGGACCTGTTTCCACACTGTATCACTCTATGACTCTATGAGTAAGGTGCAAATTGACATATTCCTCATCAGTATGGGTGTCAGGGGTTTTGGGGAAAAAGCCAGGAGAATGGGGTTGAGAGGGAAAGATAGACCAGCCAAGATTGAGTAGGCTTAATGGGCCGAATAGCCTAATTCTACTCCAATAACTTATGGACATGAACTCAACAAGTCACTTAATGTGGAACATAAATCCCACCAATGAGTTGTTCAATTGAATGGCATGTATCTGCTCTACAGGTCCACCACCGATTTGGTTCCAGAGCTTTTCTGGGTTATCCGTTTTGCCAGACCAATAGATGCCATAGCTTTTGAGAGGAATGCAATGGTACCGGGACAGTTCCCCCCCCCCCCCACCCTTCCCCCTCAAACTCATTCTTCTGCCTCTCCCTGTAACCTTTGACGCCCTTCCTAATCTTTATTTTTGGGTCAATTGGGAACAAAATATTCTTGAACTGTGGCAACAGTGAAACAGATACACGGATGGAGCCATAGATTCCTACAGCTCAGAAATAGGTCCTTCATCCCAACTTCCCCATGCCAACCAAGATGTTCCATTTGCACTTGCAGTCCCACCTGTTCATAATCTGTCTGAACCTTTTCTATCTTAGTTTAGTTTAGTTTACAGATACAGCGTGGAAACAGGCCCTTCGGCCCACCGAGCCCCCGCCGACAGGCGATCCCTGCACATTAACACTATCCTACACACACTACGGACAATTTACACTTATACCAAGTATACAAACCCAAGCCAATTAACCTACAAACCTGTACATTTTTGGAATGTGGGAGGATACCGAAGATCTTGGAGAAAACCCACGTGGTCATGGGGAGAATGTACAAACTCTGTACAGACAGCACCCGTAGCCGGGATTGAACCCGAATCTCTGGCGCTGCATTCGCTGTAAGGCAGCAACTCTACCGCTATGCCACCGTGCCACCCTAGGTATATCTATGTACTAAGTAGCTGTCTGGATATGAAATGATGCCATGGCATAAAAATGGCCAATGTATTTAAATGACAATCTTTTTAACTCAATGACATAAAGTGCTGGCGTAACTCAGCAGGTCAGGCAGTCAAACTGTAAAGAGGTCAATAGCTTCTTGAAACAAATACGGGACACAAAATATTCGACAAACACTGTGAACATTTACATCTCGCTTCTTGCTTCTAAGTCAAAGCAAGGAGTTGGTATATATCTTTTATGAAGCATAATAATGTATCCATTTATAAACGCAGATGATATAAACTGCCAAAAGTGCACTAATATTATTTTTCTTCCAAAGAGTGTGATCATGCAATCTGGGAATTTATTGAGAATGAAACGATATTAAAGAATGATTTAAACTAAGGGTGGCTCGGTGACGCAGCGGTAGAGTTGCTGCCTCACAGCCGCAGAGACCCGGGTTCGATCCTGACTACGGGTGCTGTCTGCATGGAGTTTATACGTTCTCCCCGCGAACTGCGTGGGGTTTCCCTGGTGCTCCGGTTTCTTCCCACACTCCAAAGACGTCCAGTTTGAAGGCTAATTGGCTTGGTAATAATGTAAATTGTCCCTAGTGCGTAGGACAGTGCTAGTGGGCGGGGATCGCTGGTCGGCGCGGACTGGGTGGGGCGAAGGGCCTGTTTCCTCGCTGTATCTCTGAACTAAACTAAATTAAAAGGGAGCACAAAATTTGGGCAGTGCAGCTCGTTGCTGGAGTGCCATGGTTGTTAATTTTCTCCCGGTGTGGAGAGTGATGAGTGTGGTCTTGTTGTTATGTAAATTGTGCAGGCTGCCATTTTGGGAAGGCAGTTACCATATGAGTCATTAAGCCGATGCCAGAGACATGCAAAGTAGGCAAATCACAACATCAATCAATGCACTGCACTGATTTATTGCAGGGACTGCCAAATTTGAGCTCAACTTCACATGAATGGTGTGTGTTAAACACAGATGGGTGAATATATTCAGCAGCAGAAAAGACACTCCCCTTACATGCTATTTAAATGAAATATCATTTACTTGCAAGGTAGTGGTTGATTGATTACTCCTGAGTATTGCTTTTATTGAACTAGTTACCTGCTGCTGTGTAAGAACGAACTGCAGATGCCGGTTTACACCGAAGATAGACAGGAAATGCTGGAGTAACTGAGCGGGACAGGCAGCATCTCTGGAGAGAAGGAATGGGTGACGTTTCGGGTCGAGACCTGATGAAGGGTCTCGACCCGAAACGTCACCTATTCCTTTTCTGCAGAGTACCTGGTGCCTCTGGTCTTCTTTAAAAGTGCAAATGTCTTCAGGGAGTGGATGGCCAAGGTCTGAACTTGTGTGAGGCTTCGACAGTGAATGGTCCACACCTCCCCGTCCCCGCTCCCCTTGGTAATCATGGCTTTCATTAGCCATTCTTTCTAAAATAATCTCTATTCAGAATAAAAAATATATATGCAAAACAATGACTGTGCAAAAGTGGTACAGTTGCATAGTGGCCACAGTGGTGCAGCGGTTGAGTTGCTGCCTAACATTGCCAGAGACACGGTTCGATCCTACACGTCTTTGGAGCGTAGGAGGAAACCGGAGCACCCGGAGAAAACCCATGCAGTCGCGGGGAAAAAATACCAACTCCGTACAGACAGCACCCACAGTCAGGATCGAACCCGGGTCTCAGGCGCTGTGAGGCAGCAACCCTACCGCTGCGCCACCGTGCCGCCTCAAAGTCCACACTGTTTCAGCTACAACCTCAACTGCTGAAGCATTGAACGAGCATCTAGTTTGTTGATAATATTATGGTCATTTGTGTATCCACTAGATTTGCGTATGGGATATTTACAATATATACTAAATACTGTCACATGATGCAGATCATGGACATACTTTAATAAGTTCATAAGTGACGGGAGCAGAATTAGGCTATTCAGCCCATCGTCTACTCCGCCATTCAATCATAGCTGATCTATCTCTCCCTCCTAACCCCATTGTCCCATAAACCCTGACACCCGCACTAATCAAGAATCTATCTATATCTACCTTAAAAGCAGGAGATGGATCGACTGGGCTTGTATTCACTGAAATTTAGAAGAAAAAGAGGGAATCTTATAGTCTATATTACTAAAAGTCTGATCTTGACGACTTCCTGTTGTTCTGTATATTGATTTTACAAATAACGCTGCGACTTACGGCTGTGATTTTTGGCCATCTTACTCAGAGACTCCGTCTGCTGCGCAGAACAAGAGGATTTTTCCCATCGATGAAAAATAAAAGAGTTTATTAGTATTTAAAAAATGTTGTGGTTCTTTCTCCTGAAGACCACGTCCCTTCCGGAAGTGTTAAGTGCCTCAGTCAGCCTCTGCAAGATGGGGGAGAGAGAGGGTCACGTCTCTCAGTCTGAGCTGTGAATAACACTGAACACATGTCTACTAAACTGTGAGTGGTTTTACTGACCTGTCAGTGCCCTTAATGTGGTTTGAAAATATAGTTTGGAAATGCTAAAGCTGTGTTGCCTTTGGTTTGGAAATGCTAAAGCTGTGTTGCCTTTGGTTTGGAAATGCTAACGCTGTGTTGCCTAATTAAAGTTGCCTTGCCTAATTATAGTTGCCTTGACTTCTATATAATTAAAAGTCTAATCTTGACCACTAATCTTTGCGCTTTATATTTATTTTAGAAAATACGCGTACGACTGTGATTTTTGGCCATCTTTCTCAGAGCCCCCCTCTGCTCATCAGGTGCCCAGGATTTTTCCCATCGATGAAAAATAAAAGAGTTATCAGTGTTTAAAAAATGTTGATCCTGTCAATCACGCAATTAAGACCACGCCCCTTCTGGTGGGAGGGACTATAAAACCCAGAAGTGTGGGCGTGGTCAGTCTCTGCAAGATGGAGGAGGGAGAGGCCACGACTCTCTGTCTTTAGTGGCCTTGCACCCTGCTTGGAATGGTATGAAACTGCACTTGAATTTGGTGGCCTTGCACCCTGCTTGAAGTGGTAAGAAACTGCACTTGAATTTGGTGGCCTTGCACCCTGCTTGAAATGGAATTTCAAGGAGTAGACATGAGTCAACTGCCAGCCCACCAGCCGTGAGTGAGTGAGCAGCCAGCACAACAGGCTTGAGTGACTGAGCCACCAGCCCAAGAATCCATTTGGCCCACAATGTCCATACTAGCCATCGGGAAACCAGTCCCTTCAGCCCACAACACCCATACTAGCGCTCCAGAAAGCCCCCCCCACTGGCCTCCAATATTGGAATTGGTGGAGAGGTGGAATATTGCGTTGAGGGATTGGACAGGCTAGATGCAGGAAAATTGTTCCCGATGTTGGGAGAGTCCAGAACAAGGGGGTCACAGTTTAAAATAAAAGGTAGGCCATTTAGAACTGAGATGAGGAAATACTTTTCCACCCAGAGAATTGTGAATCTGTGGAATTATCTGCCTCAGAAGGCAGTGGAGGCCAATTCACTGGATCTTTTCAAGAGAGAGTTTGATATAGCTCTTGGGCCTAATGGAATCAAGAAATATTGGGAGAAAACTGGAACGGGGTACTGACTTTGGATGATCAGCCATGACCATATTGAATGGAGGTGCTGGCTTGAAGTGCCGAATGGCCTACTCCTGCACCTAGTTTCTATGTTTCTATGTTCAGTGTTAACCCAGTGAAATTATTTTCCTTACAAGCAGTCCTGTGGAGTATCATCATATCCCTGATCCCCAATCAGTGAGTGTACAGGAATAATCTACTGAGCCAGTAGGCCTCATGTTTTTGACGCCATGTTTAACATCCACGCTCCAGTGATTGATTGGAGAGAGGGCAGAGGGGTTAACCAGAATCCTGCCTGGATTACATGGTATTAACTACAAGGAGATGCTGGACAAACTTGAATTGTTTTCTCCAGAGAGGCAGATGTTGAGGGAGAGATCTGAGAGCAGTATATAAAATCACAGGAGGCACAGATAGGGTAGACATTCAGAACCTTCACCCAAGGTGGAAAGTTCAAAGACTGGAGGGCATGGTTTTAAGATGTGTCTTTGGTTGCAACTAAAATACAGAGGTTGAAAGTTCAAAGATAGGGGAAAAACAGAATGCCAAAGAACTGCAGGCAACAGGATGACAGACAATAGCTTGCATGGGGAGCTCTGCTCTTCCAGATTGGAATCCTCTTCATTGGCAATCCATCATAGAGTGTGGATCTTAAGCATGGCGTCCACACAAGGCTAATTAACTTAACAACCCACACGTCTTTGGGATATGTGAGAAAACCAGAGCACTTGGAGGAAACCCATGTGGTCACAGGGGGGGGGGGGGGGGGTCCATGCAAACTCCACACTGGCAGCTCCCGAGGTCAGGATCGAACCTGGGTCTCCGGCACTGTGAGGCAGTAGCTCTACCAGCTGCGCCACTGGGCCACTTCTATATTACTCCTGCATTCTTCTTCAATCATCTAAGCTTCCTGAAATCCCATCTCCTTGATTAAGCTTTCAATCATCTTAGAACAACCTTTCTACATTAATAGCACAACATGCGATCAGCATAATTTATATCTCAGTCCTCATGACATTAATATTAAATCAGCTTAAAAAGGTACACAGCTATTGCTTTACAATAATCATAGATTAAAAAAAACACAATATTGTTTCTGCATCATCATCATTGAACACTGACTCTCTCATGACTGTGCGACTCCCTCCTTGTCTATCACTAGTTGTGCATTATCTTCTCGCCTCTGGTATTTAAACATGATAATATGGCAGTGGAAATAAAATGGATCTAATTTAGATGTTGGTACGACTGAACACATTGGATCATCAAAACCATGTGAAGGTCTTTGACTTTACATCCTGTGGATAAAATTGACTCTCCAATTAAATGGTTGATTCCAAACCTTTACCAAAATGTGACCAGTGACTTACCTGAAGATTGGGAAAAAATGCAGAAATCACTAATTACTATTTGATCCCATGAAGGTAATTTGCTGATGTAAGGACTTGCAAAATGTCACCTATTCCTTTCCTCCAGACCCGCTGAGTTACTCCAGCATTTTGTGTCTGTCTTCGGTGTAAACCAGCATCCTTCTTACACATGGAAATCATCCTTCTTACACATGGCTATATTGATACTGAAGTAACAAACAATGCCTTCCATGATTTATTATCCTGCCTGACGGCTTTACTGGCTTTCTCCCCCCCCCCCCCCCCCCCCACAATTAGTCTGAGGAAGGGTCTCGATCAAGATGTGGCGTATCCATGGTAGACGAAAATGCTGGAGAAACTCAGCGGGTGCGGCAGCATCTATGGAGCAAAGGAAATAGGCAATGTCTGAAGGAAATAGGCAATGTCTGAAGAAGGGTTTTGAACCGAAACGTTACCTACTTCCTTTGCTCCATAGATGCTGCTGCACCCGCTGAGTTTCTCCAGCATTTTTGTCTACCTTCGATTTTCCAGCATCTGCAGTTCCTTCTTGAACATGTGGCTTATCCATGCCTCCAGAGATGCTGCTTGACCCACTTTGAGTTACTCCAGCAATTTGTGTCCATTGCACTATTTATTATCATGTTCAGCAAACATAAAGATTGTGAAGTTGATGATAGAAACAAAATGCTGGAGTAACACAGCGGGTCGGGCCGCATCGCTGGAGCATCTGCAGTTCTTTCCTAAACATTGTAAAGTTGTTGTAATAATGGTTTATAAAGTTGCTAAACACAAAGTGCTGGAGTAACTCAACAGGTTTAATGGTTCAATGGATGTTTATAGTCACGTATGCAATTAAACATTACACAGTGAAATTAATTTTGTTTCAAATAACGCCGGTGCCACCATGTTTTCCGCCATTTCATCGAGTTCAAAGTCCGGATTCCCGCGTGTTCATTCTACGGTAACGGCTCGTGACCCCCTCTGTCGCCCACGAACCATCCTCCCTCTCTTCTCCTCGACGGCCATCTTGTGTCCCGGGGGCGACCTCCTGCAGCCTATCTACAAACGCCAGAGGCATTACTCCAGTTCACTCTCCTACCAGCCCTTGCTCTCCACGCTCGATATCTCCAACGGCTGGGGAAACGGACAGGAGACGGCTCGGGTCATCCCGCTTGTCCATTCCCCTCCACAGATGCTGCCTGACCTGCCGAGTTACTCCAGCGCTTGGTGCTTTGTCTGCCGTTCCTTATGCCTTTCAAAAGTTGAGCGCCGGCTTCATCCTCACTTAAGTAAACACTATTAATTATGTTCCCTTGCAGCAGTTCTAGCATGTCGCAAAAACAAATGGTTGAAGTTGACAACCTTCCAGAATATACTCATCCAAGGAATGAGGCTTTACATAACTCATTTAAAATTTTAAGTTAAAATGACTGGTAGTCAATAGCAAGCTAAATTTAGTAGAATTGACTGCATCCAGTGTTGATTTCAGCAGTGTAAGTGAAAAGCATTCAGATCGTTATTGGCAGTCACCAGGCACATATAACAAAGTGTATGTAAATCTGAACACTTGTCTCACATAAATGCCCTTGAGGGAAAGTATGGAACATCAGTCGTTAAAAACAAGGACTCAAGAACATGTCGTAAGGGCAGATTGTTTAAAATTATTATGCAGTCATATTTTGCAATTTGTTTTTTTTTGTTGAAAAAGGAGTTTTACGATGAAGTTGTGCCGTTTAAATTGACTATAATTTTTCCTTTTTTTTTCTATACCCCAGCACATTCTTAATATTTCTGGAAGCCTTCTAGGTCACTCGGTTTCTCCGCAGCAAGAAATGTGTGGTTTATTAAGATTTATTTAAACAGACATATAATGTTTCTGGGCTATTCGGAGATAGGTTTAGCTGGCAGGCAGCTCTCGGGGTAAGACATCTGCTGCACTCATTGTGCAATAGTATATGTAGGCAGAAAATATAGTATTAAACATTATAATAGGCTGCTCCATAAAGCAAAAAGCTGTAATAACTGCTGTTCTGGGAGGGTTTGTTTTTAAGTTAATGACATTATTATCTAATTTTTGTTCGGTAACTGAAACATTTTCGGGCCACGCTGCTTTGTATCCAAATGAGCCTTAGGGGTGCGTTCATGTGCGACTCGCTTTATGGTCCAACTGTTGCACTTTGATGTTGCAGTTATATTTTAACAATACGTATTATTAGTATACGCATGTGGCTGGTTTCAATTCCTTTACCATAGAGCACAATATTTTTTTTTTTCTTAAAAAAAATCGTTCCATTTAAAGAGAGGTACCCATTGAGAGCTTGAAGTAATGCTTTTAATCAAGAAAAAGCAAAACTTAAGCAGTTTATACATATATATCATATATGCGGGGTGCGCGCATGAATCACCCAAGGGGAAAATACAAGAAGATTACTTTGTCGCATTTGCAGTTAAATGTGGTAATGATTTAATTACAGATTGCAAAGAAAAGATTTGTTCCTACAGTTATGTCTTTTCTTTCCTCAGCAATGTATTGTAAAATAGCTCTGTCTTATTTTCTTTTCCCATTTACCGCACTGTTTAACATATGTCTGGCCTTGTCCTGGGCCCAGCACATTGATACAATTATAACAAAAGCTCACCAACTCCTCTCCTTCCTCAGAAGATTGAGGAGATTCAGCGTGATGCTGAATGCCCCATTGGATCTCCACAGGTGGAGGACACGCACCGTCCAGTCATTCAAACTCACACAAACAAAGGAAGTACAGAAAGTGGTGGACACTGCCCAGTCCATCACCATCACATCACTGACCTCCCCACCGTCGATGAGGTCTACAAGAAACTCTCGCTCAACAAGGCAACTCGTCTCATCGAAGACACACACCATCCTGACCATGTTCTCTTCTCCATTGGGAAGAAGGTACAGGAGCCCGGGAACCATTATCTCCAGCTTCAAGAACAGCGCCTTCCCATCAACCTTCAGGATCTTGAACCACCCCGCACAAGCCCAACTGTTGTGTGGCACGGTGGCGCAGCGGTCGAGTTGCTGCCTCACAGTGCCTGATCGCTGGTTGGCGCAGACCCGATGGGCCAAAGGGTACGCTGTATCTCTTAACTAAACCAAACTAAATACAGAAAAATAGAAAATAGGTGCAGGGGTAGGCCATTCGGCCCTTCGAGCCAGCATCGCCATTCAATATGATCACGGCTGATCATCCAAAATCAGTACCCTTTTCCTGCTTTCTCCCCATATCCCTTGATTCCGTTAGCTCTAAGAGCTACATCTAACTCTCTCTTGAAAACATCCAGTGAATTGGCCTCCACTGCCTTCTGTGGCAGAGAATTCCACAGGTTCATAACATCCTGGGTGAAAACGTTTTTTTAAATCTCAGCCCCAATTCTTATTCTTAAACTGTGATCCCTGGTTCTGGACTCCCCCAACATCGGGAACATTTTTCCTGCATCTAGCCTGTCCAATCCCTAAATAATTGTGTATGTTTCTATAAGGGTCCCTCTCATCCTTCTATGAAGGACCATAGCCAAAACTCAACACTGAACTACTTTAGACTTTGCACTACTTCCACTGTACCATGTGGTTTGGCTGGCATGGTCTGGTTTACCGAGAATATGTGATCATTTATTGCATCTTTATTTATGTCATGTGTGTTGTTCCATGGAAACAGCGGACTCAGTCTATCCCACGACAGAAGGGGGAAGAGTTGTACAGTTTGATAGCCACAGGGAAAAAGGATCTCCTGTGGCGTTCTGTACTGCATCATGGTGGAATCAGTCTGTTGCTGAAGGTGCTCCTCAGGTTGACCAGGGAGTGAGGGAGTGAGCTGTATTGTCCAAGATGTTCCACAGTTTGAGGAGCATCCTCCCTTCCAAGACCACCTCCCATGAATCCCACTCTGCCCCCAGGACAGAACTAGCCTGCCTGATGAACTTGTTATCATCATGATGCCCCATGAGATGCCTCATCTACACTAGTCCCACCTTCCTGCATTTGGCCCACTCCCTTCTAAACCTTTCCCATCTATGTATCTGTCTAAATGTCTTTTAAATGTTGTGATGGTACCTGCCTCAACTACCTCCTCCGGCCGCTCGTTCCATAGAACCACCACACTTTGTGTGAGAAAGTTGCCCCTCAGGTACCTATAAATCTTTCCCCTCTCACCTTCAACCTGTGACCTCTGGTAGGTTGATTTCTGCATGATAGGGATACACAGTGACTTCTGTATGTTAAATTGTAATTTGATATGACAGACATTACAAATGTCAGCACATGGGATCTAGGCTTCAAATCATGATCCTATTGAAAATGTACTTTTCCACAACATGAAATTGTATACCTTTTTCAGATCTGTGCTCTGTTCCACTGTAGTGTATGTTGCTCTCCAAGCCAATGTACCTCACGATGATTAGTCCTGCTCTTTCTGTCATAATACAACTTGAGGCAGTATTATCCAACCTCGCCCGTGCTCTGAAACATGCCTTTTGTTGCTGCAGGGGCTTGAGTTCATTTTTGAGCGCGGGGACAGCATCTGGAAGCAGTCCTTGCCTTCAATAACTAAAATGGCTAAAACAGGACGTATATATGAGACAGATTATACCAGAGGGGGACAGAAAATCTAAAGCAATGTTGCAGAAATCTTAAAATAGAATAACGTCATTCTCTGAGGCCAATATAATGAGTTGAAAACAATTCTTGAAGCAACTTGTTGCTTGATCGAATGGGAACATATCAAGGGGGCAATAATTTTACGTTTGAAAAAAAGAAAATTGGGTCGGAAAGGAAATGTGAGCAGAAGGGAAATCAGTATTGTGTCAGACCACAATGCCCCTGGTCGGACAAGGGGGACATCAAGGGCACTAGAATTCAAAGGACATGATGTAGCTTGAGAACCAATGGATGCAAACCAGATGACATGCAGAGTATTATTTGCACAGGGAGAGAAGGGGCTGTCATATTAAAAATGAGAAGGACACACAACTGCTGCAAAGATGTACCCCCTTCACTAATGCCAGGGCTGATTAGGTGTGGCTTATTTATTAAAAAGACGGTTTATTCATTTCGAAGATAGACAAAAAATGCTGGAGTAACTCAGCAGGACAGGCAGCATCTCTGGAGAGAAGGAATGGGCGACGTTTCGGGTCTCGACCTGTGGGAGAAAGGTCTCACCCCGAAACGTCGGCCATTTCTTCTCTCCATAGATGCTGCCTCACCCGCTGAGTTACTCCAGCATTTTGTGCCTACCTTCGATTTTACTAGCATCTGCAGTTGTTTCTTGCACACATGTAAGGTGACCATTTGATTCACTGTGTCTAAGCTGGACAAGGGTGGATCTATTTAGATTACTACCAGTTCCAATCTTTCAATATGTAAAAGAAAGACACAAAATGCTGGAGTTACTCAGCAGGTCAGGCAGCATCTCTGGAGAAATTGGATAGGTGACATTTTGGGTTGGGACCCTTCTTTTAAGATGTAGGTCCAGTTATAAGTCAACAGGAGCTTATCTGGGTGGGAGATCGCAACCTTCACGTGGTCCACCCTGTTTCGATGAATGTAATCAACCTGGTGTGCACAATCAAATAAGATCAAATAGAACATGTTGTCCCACAACTTTAGGCTGTGCACGCCATACGCAAGAAGAAGAGGAAGAGCTTATCTGCAACTTTTAAATATAATGAAGGCTTTCACCTTCAGCATTTTTTCAGGCATTGAGTTCTGGAGCACAACTACCTTTTGGTTGAAATTATATTTCCTTAACTCCCCCCTTTAATTATTCCAAATTAACTTAAAGATAGCTCTTGAAATATAATAATGTCATTCTGTGAGGCCAATATAACGAGTTGACAATGATTTTTGTAGTGACTTGTCGCCTGATGGAAGTGAAATATATCAAAGCAGCAGTTTTGATCCAGTTACTTTGCCTCGCAAAAGCTGCCAGCAAGATCAAAGACCTTTCCCACCCCAGTCATTCCTTCTTCTCTCCTGTCGAGCAGTAGATACCAAAGCTTGAAAGCGCGGGCCACTAGATTTAGAAAACGATTCTTCTCCTTTGTTATCAGACTTGTAAATTGCTTCCATCAGCTAGGGTATAGACTGATTCTCATCTACCACATAGTGGACATTGGACTTTGATATGGAACTGTTGCAGTACAATGCTGAGAACTATATTCTGTATTCTGTATCTCTACCTTTGTTCCATCTGTTGTACTTGAGTTTGGCTTGGTTGTATTTATGTGCAGTATTATGTGATTTAATTAGGGTTAAGGTTGCAAAAAAAGCTTCTCACTGCACCTCGGTAGTTTAGAGATACAGCGCGGAAACGGACAGTTCGAACCACCGAAGGTAGACACAAAAAGCTGGAGTAACTCAGCGGGACAGGCAGCATCTCTACAGAGAAGGAATGGGTGACGTTTCGGGTCGAGAGCGTTCTTCTGACCTCTACCGGTCTGAGGCTAGGCGCCAACTCTCAGACACCTCCCCCTACTTATCCTTGGAACATGATCCGACAGATGAGCACCAAGCCGTAATCTCAAACACCATTACTGATTTCATCACTTCTGGCTGTCTGCCTTCTGCAGCCTCCAACCTTATTGTTTCCCAGCCCCGCACAACCCGTTTTTACCTTTTCCCCACAAACACAACTGCCCTGGCAGACCCATTGTTTCTGCCTGCTTCTGTCCCACGGAAATGATTTCCACGTACCTCGACTCCAACCTATCGCCCTGGTCCAATCTCTCCCGACCTATGTCCAAGACACCTCACATACCCTTCGTCTCTTAAATTTTTAAAAACATTTCCTTCTTACTCACCGTCGGCCCACCGAGTCCGCTATGACCCGCGATCCCTGCACATTAATACTATACTACACACACCAGGGACAATTTATATTTATACCGAGCCAATTAACCTACATACCTGCATGTCTTTGGAGTGTAGGAGGAAACCGAAGATCTTGGAGAAAACCCACATGGATCCACGCGGTCACGTACAAATTCTGTACAGACAGCACCCATAGTCGGGATCGAACCCGGGACTCCAGCGCTGCAAGCGCTGTAAGGCAGCAACTCTACCGCTGCGCCACCCGGGCCGCCCAATATGTGACAATAATAAATCTAAAGCTAAACCGAGTTAAGATGCGCCATCTTTGTTAGTCCTACATGCCCACGTTTAGCCCGTATATCTCCACACCTTTCCTATCCAGATACCTGCCCAAATATCTTTTAAATGCTGTTATAGTATCAACTGGTAATTTGAACTCAGATCTCATTTATGAATAATTAGTGGCTTCTTAAACTAAAAGTGATCCAAATATTTTGAGTCGTATATGTGATTGTTTGCTTGATTGTATATCTAAAAACATTGCAAACAAATCTTGCATTAGCAAGTCATAATCTTCCTTCAGTGCTTTCTATATTAATGCTTGTATAATGTAATCATACCATCCTGATGTATTTTATCTTAATTATATTTCTCTTTAGTAATTTAACCACTGTGAATTAGTAAGGCCTGGAAGATATTAAATCATCTTTGCATCTGTGATTTTGCCACAGATGCAAAGATAATTTAAAAGTGCACCGACACACTCAAAGTGGAGATCAAACCATGAGACTATTTTGTAAGTGGACAAATATTTCCTTTCATTGCCTTTAATTCAGGAAGATTTTCAAAGAATTATTTAATTTGCTTTTAATTAGGGAATATTTAAAGAAACTTTTCAAATATTTATATTAGACATATTAATAGTGGAGTTGCTGCCTCACAGCGTCAGAGACCCAGATTGAATCCTGATCTCGGTTGCTCTCTGTGTGGGGTTTGCACATTCTCCCTGTGATAGGAATAGCTACTTCAGGAATAGCTACTTCCCCACAGCCATCAGGTTATTAAACCTGGCTTGGACAAAACTCTGAACATTAATAATCCATTGTCTGTTATTTGCACTTTATCAGTTTATTTATTCATGTGTGTATTTACGTATATAATGGTATATGGACACACTGATCTGTTTTGTAGTCAATGCCTACGATGTTCTGTTGTGCTGAAGCAAAGCAAGAATGTCATTGTCCTATCAGGGACACACGACAATAAACTCACTTGAACTTGAACTTGATCATGTGGATTTTATTCAGGTGCTCCGGTTTCGTCCCACATCCCAAAGACGTGTGTGTTTGTAGTTAAGTGACGTCTGTAAAATTCCTCCTAATGTGGGGAGTAGATGTGAGAGTGGGATAACATAAAACCTAGTGTGAATGGGTGATCGATGGTTGACTTAGACTCAGTGGGCTGAAGGATCTGTTATCATGCTGTATCTCTAAATCAAACTTAACAAAGGGAAAAATTATAGCACAATAGACACAATTACACGTTGTTGTACTTTTGTAACCCAAGTACATTCAAGGGAAATATATACAAAATTATTACTTTGTTGAAATTTATTCAGTGA
The DNA here is from genome assembly GCA_035221665.1 of Okamejei kenojei. Lineage (NCBI taxonomy): Eukaryota > Metazoa > Chordata > Chondrichthyes > Rajiformes > Rajidae > Okamejei > Okamejei kenojei. The sequence goes on from CM069164.1 coordinate 25,803,468, forward strand.
CCAAAACTTTCTTTCTAATCACTTTTTTAACATTCAAACCCTTTTCAGTTTATTTCGGGTCAACATTTTGAAAGTAGTCTTGCCAGCAACTTGTCCATGTGAGTGAGCTAATTTTATTTAGAAAGAAACAATGGCGTTGTTTAAAAAAAGTTAATGGCATCTAAAAATGTGTTGCTAAAATCGTTGATTGAGTTGCAGTAAACTTGTCCCCTTTGCTGCGCGATTCTAAATTGGACAATAACACATTGCTCTCGATAATTATCAATTGCGGCTTCCAGTTATTGCTGATGCGGTACAATTCACATTGAAACGGTTCATCTTTCACACTCAAACGAGTCTGATATGATGTATTAAGTGTCACACAAACATTGCTTTGCATGCCGCTCCGTTTGATTGTGCTGCCTGTTTATGCTTATTCAGCCTTTTGAATAATTTAGCACATTTCGTATTCCAAATTATCTCTGACAAGTTGATGTCCCATTGTTGCCTCTGCTGGAAATATGCGTGTTGGATCTTGTCTCTGTCACTAGCATCTGGTGGATCCTGAACCCGAGCCAGTTTGCGAGTTAAATTAAGTCAGAGGTTGTTTTGTCAAGCTTTAAATTGTATCCAGCTATTTTAAAAGCTTAAATGTAAGTGTCATTTGGAGGAGCCCCTGACAACTTCCTGGTTCAAGCAAGGGCTCACTATCTATCCATTTCCCCGCATACTGAAGTCTCTAATTGAAGATGTTTGAAATGGTGACAGGTATTAAAGCCAGCCAAGGCGTTTGCAAGCGTAACTGTACATTAGCTTTGCTAAGTAGTTGCAAACAGTGCTTTTATGTGGGCTAAAAGACGCTGCTACGCATAACAATTAAACAAATCTTTCTTAAAACAGGTTTCTCTATTAATATACATCCCTCTACGGTTTGAATTTTGTGACCTATCAACTTCTAATTTAATAAACTAATAACTTTAAATTATAATATTTGAAAATCTCAAAGTCAATGAAGTTTAAAAAAATCTGGAAATCAAGTTTTCAACTTTTTAAGAGTATATTTTTGCCGGTATGCTGCATGCTATAATGAAACGACACTGGTTGAATAGACATATTGAGATATTTGTTGGGCTGGAAACCAATTAATAACTTAACTGAAGTGTTTTGGAGATCATTTGTAAGATAACAAAGTTTCCTTGTTCTTTGCTGTTGGTCTGACGGGTCTTTCGAGGTTCTGGACATAGACAATAGGTGCAGGAGTAGGCCATTCGGCCCTTCGAGCCAGCACCGCCATTCAATGTGATCATGGCTGATCATCCCCAATCAGTACCATGGATTGGCGGATTATTGTTGGGCTATTGGAATGTTGCTCCTATTATCATTCCAACGCACTAATATTCAATATGTAATAAAAAGGAACTACAGATGCTGGTGCATGCCTAGGATGGGCACAAAATACTGGAGTAACTTAGCAGGTCAGGCAGATTCTCTGGAGAAAATGGATAGGTGACGTTTCAGGCTGGGACCCTTCCTCAGTGCGTTTGCAGTGGAAGTGAAAGAGAAACAGGTTAAATCGGGGCCGGCAACAGATGACATCAGGCAAGGAGGTTCCCTGATAGGTGGATGTTCTGATAGAGACACTTGTGAGCACAGGAGCAAATTGTGGAACTGGTTAATGGACTTATACTGAAGGAAGGGGAGGGGTAGGTGGGAGGGGGTACACTTTATTCATTTTGTTTAAGATGTTATATCATGTTAAACTAATTTGTTCCAGTTATTCTGGTCAGTTTCAAAGAGTGTGGGGAATGGTATCCGTGTGAAATTAGAATGAGCTGGGGAAACATTATTTAACAAATTAGTTGCCAAACCATTGGACATCCTAAACAAATGGATAGCGGATTATTGGAATGTTTAGTCATCTGTGGCAATGAATTCCACAGACAGCTGTCAAACTTGAGTTTGAGGTATGTACATATGTATTATATATTTTTTATTGTATTTATGTACAGTATTATCTCATCTAACTGAACAGCATGGAGAACAAAGATTTTCATTATATCTCGTTAATAAACCTAAACATGTTGAGGTGATTAGACAAAGTCCACTTATTCAGCAATTTTTGGATGTATTAACTATTTATAATTGATAAGATTAATAAACACCCTGGGGTTGCGGGCAGCCTGGAACTATTAATGCAGGAAATTATAATGTAGTGCTTCATTTTTTAAATACATTTTATACATTTTATCAATTTCAATCCAGATTTCTGTTGGAGGTACTTTGAATAGAAGAGCAGATTCAGGAAACTGCAGATAGTGGAATCTTGAGAAAGCACTAATTGTGGGGGAACTCAGTGATTCAAACAGCATCTTACATAGAAACATAGAAACATAGAAAATAGGTGCAGGAAAAGGCCATTCGGCCCTTCGAGCCAGCACCACCATTCATTGTGATCATGGATGATCGTCCGCTATCAATAACCCGTGCCTGCCTTCTCCCCATATCCCTTGACTCCACTAGCACCTAGAGCTCTATCCAACTCTCTCTTAAATCCATCCAGTGATTTGGCCTCCACAGCCCTCTGTGGCAGGGAATTCCATAAATTCACAACTCTCTGCGTGAAAAAGTTTTTTTTCACCTCAGTCTTAAAGCTTTATTCTAAGACTGTGGCCCCTGGTTCTGGACTCGCCCAACATTGGGAACATTTTTCCTGCATCTAGCTTGTCCAGTCCTTTTATAATTTTATATGTTTCTAATAAGATATCCCCTCATCCTTCTAAACTCCTGTGAATACAAGCCTAGTCTTTTCAATCTTTCCTCATATGTCAGTCCCGCCATCCCAGGGATCAATCTCGTTAACCTCCGCTGCACTGCCTCAATCACAAGGATGTCCTTCCTCAAATTAGGAGGCCAAAACTGTAAACAATACTCCAGATGTGGCCTCACCAGAGCCCTATACAACTGCATGGGAGGGAATGGACAGGCAACGTTTCTGGTCAGGTCTATTCTTCAGTCTCTCTGAGGCTTTCTCCCTCTCCGCACTCTCTATCCCAGCTTTCTCCCCCCTAATCCTCTCTTTAGCTTTAGACTTACAGCACGGAAACATACCCTACGGCCCACCGAGTCCATGCCGACCTGCGACCACCCCGTACACTAACACTACCCTACACACACACACGGGACAATTTGGCAATTTTACTGAAGCCAATTAACCTACAAACCTGTATGTCCTTGGAGTGTGGGAGGAAATAGGAGATCCTGGAGAAAACTCATGCGGTCACGGGGAGAAGGTACAAACTCCATACAGACAGCACCGGTAGTCGGGATCGAACCCGGCACTGTGAGGCCGCAACTCTACCGCTGCGCCACCGTGCCGCCCCCTCTTATAAGAAAAAAACCATTTATTTAAACAGTATTAATCAGCTACTTTTGTTCTTCATGCGTCCAACAACTGGAACTCCGTGATCCAGACAGGGAATAACAATAATAGTCTGTGAGCGCCTGGGAGCGTCTGAAGGGGATTAGCCAGAAATAATGTGACGTGGGGATGTAATAGTTAGAATCTGGCAAATAGTAGCAGCAAAGAAGGATTTCAACGCAATCTCTGCCAGGCAGATCAGGACTGAATGAATCTTGTGAGAAGATAAGATTGGATAAAAAGAATGTCAATATTTCTCTGATGAGGGTTTTGTGGACTGCGGACATCACGGTGAACAAGAGCACTGGGAAGCAATAATCAATGGTGGGAAACCAAATGCCAATCTTTCGGACTGTGGTTTAAATCAGCTTCATACACTGTTAAAGTAATCACTGGGGTTTATCTGCAATAAAGTTGTCCACTTGGGCGGTACAGTGGTAGAGCTGCCTCTTCACAGCGACAGTGACCCGGGTTCAATCCTGACCATGGGTACTGTCTATGTGGAGTTTGCACGTTCTCCCTGTGACTGCGTGGGCTTCCTCACAGTGCTCCAGTTTCCTCCCACTTCCTAAAGACGTGCGGGTTTTGTAAGTTCATTGGCCTATGTGAAATTGCCCCTAGTCTGTAGGGGCTGGATGAGAAAGTGGGATACCATTTTTAGTTTTTGTTTTAGTTGTGGTCACCCAGGCATTGGGTCACTCTCATTCCAACACAACGGCCATTAAATTAATATAAAATCCTGCTGGAATAGGTCACTTGTGTGAGAGGGAACTGCAGATGCTGGTTTAAATCAAAGATCGACACAAAAAGCTGGAGTAACTCAGCATGACAGGCGGCATCTCTGGAGAGAAGGAATGGGTGCGGTTTCGGGTCAAGACCCTTTGTCAGTCTAAAGAAGGGTCTCGACCCGAAACCTCACCCATTCCTCTCTCCGGAGATGCTGCCTGTCCCGCTGAGTTACTCCAGCTTTTTGTGTCTATCTTCGGAATAGGTCACTTTCTGCGTTCAAGGTTTATCTATCCATTAATGAGGATTCATAGCAGTTACGTTTGATGGCTTTTACATCTTGGAATTCTAAGGCTATTTTGTGAGGGGGAAGGATGGCTACTGTGACAGAAATAAATCATCGACAGGCAACAGGAGGAGAGGCAACTGTATGTTAGAGCAAGCAGCTGCTGCCAGCTTTAATCTCGTTGTCTAACTGTAATTTGTCCACAATGCTTGAAATTCCTAAGTTACTATATTTAGTTATGCATATGGAGCGCTGAAGCCCTGTGTTGTAACGTAGTTAAGTCAATCTACCGCTATGACTTTCCTTCGATATTTTTCTTTGCTACTTCAATTTGTACCATCGTTATAATAGTCCATATTTGTCACGATAACTGGTGTATTTTCAAGGGTGATCTAATAGAGGTGTATAAAATCATGGGTGGTCACGGTGGCGCAGCGGTAGAGTTGCTGCCTTACAGCGAATGCAGCGCCGGAGACCCGGGTTCGATCCCGACTATGGGGGCTTGTCTGTACAGAGTTTGCACGTTCTCCCCGTGGCTTCCGTGGGTTTTCTTTGAGATCTTCGGTTTCCTCCCACACTCCAAAGGCGTACTTGTTTGTAGGTTAATTGGCCTGGTAAATGTAAAAATTGTCCCTAGTGGGTGTAGGGTAGTGTTAATATGCGAGGGTCGATGGTCGTCGCGGACCCGGTGGGCCGAAGGACCTGTTTCTACACTGTATCTCTAAACTAAACTAATAGATCGGATAGATTCCCTGACAAGGGATCAAGATTCGTAATTTGAGGAAGGATGTCTTGCTATTGAGGAAGTGCAGTGTCGTACACCAGGTTAATTCCAGGGATGGTGGGACTGTCATATGATGAAAGAATGGAGCGATTGGGCTTGTATACACTGTAATTTAGAAGGATGAGAGGGAATCTTATAACAACATATAAAATTATTAAGGGATTGGACACGCTAGATGCAAGAAACATGGTCCCGATGTTGGGGGTCCAGAACCAGGGGCTACAGTTTAAGAATAAGGGGTGTGCCATTTAGAACTGAGATGAGGAAACCCTTTTTCACACAGGGAGTTGTGAATTTGCAGAATTCTCTGCCTCAGAATGGCAGTGGAGGCCGATTCACTGGATGCATTCAAAAGAGAGTTAGATAGAACTCTTAGGGCTAGCGGAGTCAAGGGATATGGGGCGAAGGCAGGAACGGGGTACTGATTGTGAATGATTACCCACGATCACATTGAATGGCGGTGCTGGCTCGAAGGGCCGAATGGCCTTCCTCTGCACCTATTGTTTATTTATGATGACTCTTTCCCTTCTCTTGATCACTTCTGAGCTATCAGGAGAGGTTGAGTCGGCTGGGACTCTAAACTTTGGACCGCAGGAGATTGAGGGGTGATCTTATAAAGGTGTATAAAATCATTTGAGGAACAGATCAGGTAGATTCACAGAGTCTCTTGCCCAGAGTAGGGGAATCGAGGACCAGAGGACATAGGTTTAAGGTGAAGGGGAAAAGATTTAATAGGAATCTGAGGGGTAACTTTTTCACATGAAGGGCAATGGGTGTATGGAACAAGCTGCCAGAGGAGGAAATCGGAATATTGGGACTCACATTCCGCCAGAGGTTTCTGTATGAAGGAGAAATAGTATTTTTTGCTTAAAAAGTGACGGCAAAACATTACCGCAATTTACAATGGAAGGAAGCTTGAAATCATGGACAGAGATTATTAATTTTATTCTTTGTGCTTAATACCAAAAGAACATTTATCTTACCTGCTGCAATAAAGACTAGGAATCAAACCCACACTTTCTGCCTTCAGAGGAGCTTTTAATTTGGATATTAACTAGAAAAATAGCAAAAGAACATTAATCACTAATGTTAATTTTTTTTTTTTGTCTCTTCAGGGACTCTTTGCACTTGTGCATAGTTTCATTATTACGCCTTATAAACAGAGCTAAGGAGATGGTCTAATCGGGGCTAGAGCGTAGGCAGGCACAATATACAGGACAGGACAAGGGGATGTAGAATTAATATTAAACTTGAGGATTTTTTTAATGTCATCAGGAAGCACTTCTTCAGATTAGTAAAAATAGTTATAGAGTCACAGGCACGGAAATATGCCCCCTGGTCCAACTCATCCTTGCTGACTAAGCTAATCCATATGCCCACATTTGGCCCATATCCTTCTAAACCTTTCCAATCCATGCACCTGTCCAATTGTCTATTGACTACCTCAGAGGACGGTAGAGGCCTGTTCTCTAGATACGTTCAAGAGAGAGCTAGATAGGGCTCTTAAAGATAGCGGAGTCAGGGGATATGGGGAGAAGGCAGGAACGGGGTACTGATTGGGGATGATCAGCCATGATCACATTGAATGGCGGTGCTGGCTCGAAGGGCCGAATGGTCTACTCCTGCACCTATTGTCTATTGTTTATTGATTGCTGTTATAGTCCCAGCCTCAACTACCTCCTCTGGCAGCTCGTTCCATAACTTTAAGTGAAAAAGTTACCTCTCACATTCCTATTAGATATCCTCGCCCCCCCCCCCACCCCTCCTTAAACCTATGTCCTCTGGTTCTCGATTCCTTTACTCTGGGTAAAAGACATTCACCCTGCCAATTCCCCTCATGATTTTACACACCTCTGTAAGATCACCACGTGGCTTACTGTGCTCCAAGGAATAAAATGCTAGCTTGCCCAATCTCCTCCTATAGCTCTGCCCCTTGAGTCCTGCCAACATGTGGCAAAAATCTGAAAATCTTTTCCCTAAAAAGCTGAGGAGGCTAAATTGGAAATATCATAATCATAATCATACTTTATTAGCCAAGTATGTTTTGCAACATATGAGGAATTTGTTTTGCAGTTATCTGTTATCTTCAGTATGATGTCCCATTCAAATTATCCCACAGTAAAAGTACACAAAGCTCCCGTCATTTTCCTGCCTTGCTTATATTGGTTTAGGAATCAAGAGATGAATGTCTGAAAAAAAATAAGTACACAATGATGAAGTAATTCATTATCACGTTAATGGAGCTTCAGCATGGGAATTACATAGATTGTTCAATGTGATTGCAATGCCACATATAATACATCCTTTGAAAATCGCAAACATTATTATTGAAACTATTTATTTTTCTGCAACTAATCCCTACAGAAATTGTAAACGGAACAATTATTACGTTGGAGATAGACACAAAATGCTGGAGTAACTCAGCGGGACGGGCAGCATCTCTGGAGAGACGGAATGGGTGACGTTTCGGGTCGAGACCCCTCTTCAGACTGAGAGTCAGGGGAGAGGGAGACACAGAGATTTGGAAGGTTAAGGTGTGAAAATGAGAGATCAAAGGAGACGAAGGCCAAAGGAAATGTAGAATAGATCATTGTTAGCTAGGGGAGGCACACAGAGATAAAATTCAATCAGGAGGACAGTCGGACGTCTGAGAACTAGGGTGGGGGAGGGATGGGGAGAGAGGGAAAGCAGGGTTACTTGAGATTAGAGAAATCAATATTCATGTTGATTTTTCCTCTCAGCCAAAGAGATCTTCAGGATGCAAGAAAGCCTTTTGTTAGCGCATTTTCCTTTCCCTAGGTTTTCCAAAAATGTGTTGGTTAGTAAGGGCGTCAAAGATTATGGGAAGATGGCAGGAGAATGGGGTTGAGTGTGAAAATTGAGCAGCCATGATTAAATGGTGGAGCAGACCTGATGTGCTGAATGGCCTCATTCTGCTCCTATGTCTTACGATATGATACAACTTTATTTATCCCAGGAGGGAATTTGATCTGCCAACAGTGATGAAACACAAAAAAACATGAAACATGAGATTAAAGTGATGAGTGGAAAGGATTGAGTATGTGGAAAGTTTAGGGGGGGGGGGGGGGGGGCGGGAGGGGGAAGTCAGTCTACCCAACAGCAGAGGTGTGGTTGTTTAGATGCAATCATCTGAGCAGCTTGGGGATACTGGACTGTGTTGACTGCTGTATACAAATTCAACTTAGTGGACTTCTTTCTATTATGGTTCATACCCTTCCCAAAAGGAACCCATTAGTTTCATCATTTTTTTTTTCTCCTTCCATCACAGTGAGGAATGTGGAGGAGTCACTGTGGTGGATGTTTATGTTAAAATGTATTTTGTGTGTCTTGTTGCTTTTTATTAGTATGAATTTGGTCAGGATCGAACCCTGGCGGGACTCTGGCGCTGTGAGGCAGCAACTCTACTGCGCAGTGGTTTGCTCTATGTTCATTTCTAAGCAAGAAATGTTTTGTGAGTTCCTGCTTTTTAAAAACACTTTTAGTTGGCAAAAGGCTAAGGGGGCAAGAGTTCCCTGTGTGACGGTGAATGTTTTTACATTCAGTAACTTTGTGATCTCACAGTGGGAAGTCTTTCATTTCCCTCTCCATCCTGTTGCAATGATTCAAGGCTTGTGCATCAATTGCTGTTATCATTGACCATTATTGAATGGTCAATGCTAGGATGTAGGGAGAGTGATGTTGTATGTGGTGTAAATAAAATGAGTTTAGCGTTGTTTGATGGTCGGTGTGGACTTAGTGTGCTGAAGGACTGCTCCGACTACGATCCTATGACCCTGACATTTAACAATGATTAAATATCAATTAACCAGTTGAAACATAATTACATTTAAACTATAACAAAACAAAAACATTTAGAACACATTAAAAAAAAAAAAAATTAACTATAGCAAATATAAATTAACAATTCCAAGTTGGTGTCAAAGCCAGGTCTCTCTCACAGAGAGTGGTGAGTCTGTGGAATTATCTGCCTCAGAGGGCGGTGGAGGCCGGTTCTCTGGATGCTTTCAAGAGAGAGCTAGATAGGGCTCTTAATAATAGCAGTCAGGGGATATGGGGAGAAGGCAGGAACGGGGTACTGATTGGGGATGATCAGCCATGATCACATTGAATGGCGGTGCTGGCTCAAAGGGCCAAATGGCCTACTCCTGCACCTATTGTCTATTGTCTCTCATTGTGTGTTAGTCCCAGATGTGGAACTACAATCACTCATTACATTTGGTCCACTCTTTTAAACATCTACTCCAACAGCAGGCTTTATCTTGCACTAAATGTTGCTCCCTTTATCATGTATCTGTACACTGTGGGCAGCTCAATAGTAATCACGTATTGTTTGTCCGCTGACTGATTAGCACGCAACAAAAAGCTTTTCACTGTACCTCGGTACACGTGATGATAAAGTAAACTGAACTGAAAGTATTAATGGCCTTCTGCTGATCCTACTTTCTCACAATCGTTCATCTCCATTTGAAGAAGACCTTTGTTGCTCACTGGGGTAGGATCGCAGGTCGATTCCTCGGACTAAGTGCTGAGCATCTCAGCAGTCTTCATTCTCTACCCATGTGTGGCTTTCAACATCAGAACATCGCCAGGAAGATCCTCTGCAAGAGATAGACACAAGATGTTGGATTAAGTCAGCGGGTCAAGCTGCATCTCTGGAGAACAAGGGTAGGTGGTGTTTCAGGTTTCAAGAGTCTTCTTCAGATTCTTCATCAGCCAGAGAGATGCACAGTGGTGCAGTGGTAAAGTTGCTGCCTTACAGCACCAGAGACCCAGGTTTGATCCTGAGTATGGGTGCTGCCTTTACGGAGTTCGTACGTTCTCCCTGTGACCTGCATGGGTTTTCTCCCAGATCTCTGATTTCCTCCCGCACTCTAAAGACGTACAGGTATGAAGGTTAATTGGCTTGTGTGTCTATCCTAGAGCGTGTAGGATAGTGTTAGTGTACAGGGATCGCTGGTCGGCGCGGACTTGGTGGGACGAAAGGCCTGTTTCCGTGCTGTATCTGTCAACTAAGCTAAAACATTGAACCATAAAGGCATCTGACTCCAGAGCTGCCAGCAGCGGCCAAGTCCTATCCCAATGTTCTCTCTTGGAACAGTCCACTTTCTGTGAGGAATGCTTTTACTTTGCGAGATGATAAGTCTGGACTTTCTAAAGTGAGTTTCTGGCAACATTTCAGCTCGGCGCTGTTGTGTCTCAGTCGTTTGCAGCGACACATTTTTTAATAGCTCACCACCAATCTTCCTGTTCTCACAGGAAATTGCCTTTGCATTCCCCTTTTCTCACGGCACGGCTTCAGCTTCTCACTGCGGCTTACGACCGAGATTCTATTTCTTGTGACAACTTGCCACTTCCGCCTCACTTATTACTCGGGAGTCCACCGCTCAGCTTCTCTCTCTCCTCAAGGTGTTGCCCATGACTTGCTCACTTTTGCAAAGAAATCCTGCGCAGATTCACAGCAAAGCTCTTGATTCGAACTGAAGCTTGACAAGGTGCTTGCAGTTTTGACAGCGATTCCACGCAATCTTCTTAGCATGAAGCCGGGAGGCTCGGAGCAACTATTTATGGCCTGTGATCCCTGGGGCATCCACCGTTTGTTGATTTGTGCCATTGAAATCATTCCGCTTGCTCCCCTTAAACAAAGCCAAGTCAACTCAAGTCAAGTCAAGTTCAGCTCATTGTCACATTATCATATGCACCCAGCGGTGGGGTACAGGTGCAATGAAAAGCTTGCTTGAATGTGACTTTTACACAATTGTGTGGTGTATTTCAGGATTTAGGATGCAGGGAGGAATCGCAGATGCTGGTTTACACCAAAGATAGACACAAAATGCTGGAGTAACTTAGCAGGACAGGCAGCATCTCTGGAGAAAAGGAATAGATGGCGTTTCGGATCGAGTCCCTTCTTCAGACTGGTCCAAAGGGTCTCGACCCGAAACGTCACCTATACCTTTACTCCAGGGATGCTGCCTGACCCGCTGAGTTACTCCAGCATTTTGTGTCTATCTTCAGATTTTAGGGTGTAGGTTTTGGGATTCACCTAACTTTCTTTTCAATAGACAATAGTTGCAGGAGTAGGCCATTCGCCCCTTCGAGCCAGCACCGGCATTCAATGTGATGATGGCTGATCATCCACAATCCTGCCTTCTCCCCATATCCCCTGACTCCGCTATCTTTAAGAGCCATCTTTCACACAGAGGATTTGTTTAAGAAAGAACTACAGATGCTGGAAAAATCTAAGGTAGACAAAAATGCTGGAGAAACTCAGCGGGTGAGGCAGCATCTATGGAGCGAAGGAATAGGTGACGTTTTGGGTCGAGACCCTTCTTCAGACTGAAATTTCTCCAGCTTTTTTGTCTACTTTCACACAGAGGTTGGTGGGTGTTTGGAACGAGGTGCCAGAGGAAGTAGTTGAGGCAGGTGCTATAACAACGTACGGAACATGGTATGTAGAAGAATACAGCGCAGGAGCAGAGCTTTCTCCCCACAATATCTATGCTGAACATGATGGCAGGAAAACTATACTCTGCCTGCACACGATCCATATCCCTCCATTCCCTGTATATCCATGTGCCTATCTAAATACCTCTTAAACGCCTAAGGCTCCAAAGAGATTTGGATAGGTGCATGGATAGGAAAGATTTAGAGGGACCAAATGCAAGCAAATGAGGCACTTTGCTCAGCATGAACTTGTTGGGCCAAACGGCCTGTTTCTGTGCTGTAGAATTCTATGACTATCAAAGAATGCAAAAATAGATAATATTTTAATGTGTTGGTCATTACGACATTACAGTGCAGCACAGCGGTGTGCGGCAGTAGAGTAAAACCCACGCAGGTCACGGGGAGAACGTACAAACTCCGTACAAACAGCGTCTGTTGTCAGGAGCAGCAAGCAACTCTACCGCTGCGCCACCATGCCACACAATGCTCTCTGACAAACCTATGCTTCACTGTATTCATCCTTAAATCTATTTACATTGAGTTGTTTAGCAGACTTAGAAACATAGAAAATAGGCGCGGGAGAAGGCCATTCGGCCCTTCAATATGATCATGGCTGATCATCCAAAATCAGTACCCTATTCCGGCTTTCTCCCCATATCCCTTGATTCCGTTAGCCCTAAGAGCTACATCTAACTCTCTTGAATACACTGTGCCTTGGGGATGCCCCTTGGTGTGGTAGTGAAGGTGGAAATAATGAGAATCTGTACAGCACTCTCACATCAAGCTGGTCTTTCTTTCTGACAATAACATGGTGAATTAGATGCTTGTGCGTCCAAGAAATATTGCAGCGGTTGAGTTGCCAAATTATGTTTATGATCAATGCTTGCTTTGTGACAGTTTGCATCAGTTTGATGTACTCTAAAAAGTTAAAAACTATATTTTTACATTTTTAGAATTTTTAATATTATGTAAAGATGACAAAAGTTTAAAAATAAAAATGTGCTAATTAAACGACAGCCAGAAATACATCTTTAGTTTAGTGTAGTTTAGTTTAGAGATGCAGTGCTGAAACAGGCCCTTCCGCCCACCGAGTATGTGCTGACCAGGGATCACCCCGTACACTAACACTATCCTACACACACACTAGGGACAATTTACAATTTTCACTAAAGCCAATTAACCAACAAACCTGTGTCTTTGGATTGTGGGGGGGAAACCGGGGCACCCGGAGAAAACCCACACGGTCACAGGGAGAACGTACAAACTCCGTACAGACAGCACCCGTTACGATTGAACCTGGGTCTCTGGCGCTGTGAGGCAGCAGCTCCACTGCTGCGCCACTGTGCCGCCCTTAAGCACCTTATAGGACGATTATCTGCCATAGACATTAAAAGCAAGGAATGATATGCATACCGGCACCTTTTTGTCGACAGTAAAAGCACTTTTACCCAGGGTGGAGATGTCTAGGAATATATTTTAGTTTAGTTTAGTTTAGGGATACAGCGCGAAAACAGGCCCTTCGGCCCGCCGGGTCCGCGACGACCAGCGATCCTCGCACATTAACACTATCCTATACGCACTAGGGATAATTCTTACATTTACCAAGCCAATTTACCTACATACCTGTACGTCCTTGGAGTGTGGGTGGAAACCCACGCAGGTCACTGGGAGAACGCACAAACTCCGTGCAGACAGCACCCGTAGTCGGGATCGGTCCCGGGTCTCCGACATTGCAAATGCTGTAAGGCAGCAACTCTACTGCCGTGCCGCCCAAAGATAAGTAGATAAGAAGCTTTAAGATCAGAAGGGCAAAGAGGATGTGAAGAGCAATTTTTTTTTACACAGAGGTAAACCAATGCCAATACCGATAACAATACCATTATTCTCTAGCTGCAGGGGTGAGAATAATAGGGTCCTTAGTTACTCATAAATGCAGTGGCCGTTCTCCAGTTTACATTGTGCCCCATTAAATAATTATTAAATCCTGCATTTTTCAAATGTCTTTTTGATTCATTGTTACCCTTTATTTCAAGCATTCAAAAATTAATTGCAGTGCATTGGATTTAACAATATTTCTTTTCGTTAGAAAATGCTCCATTATTTATTAAAGTATCAATAATCAAAGACACAGTAAAAGATATTCATATACATCACCAATGTTAATCATGCAGGCATAATTATACAAGGTTAAAACAATTGTTTTTATGTAGGTTAAATATAGATTAAATTATTTACGTCTTTGAATAATCAAAATGAAACAAAAAAAATATTTGAAGGTAATTTAATATCGTATATAATTAAATGCTCATTTATTGTCAGTAGTCCATTATGATTCATTCATATGCAATGTAGATTACAATTTTCTTAACTAAAAGTTTGGAAAGAGATGAGAGCACAAGTATTTCGTATTTTGTAACAAGCAAGCAAAGTTATAAATCAAACTGTATTGTAATTCTTTCCGTTTCAATTGAATAAATTGATTAGATTTAAATTTAATAAGCTGTAATCTGTGCTTCTTAAAAGTTTACATAACTGCTGAACGCAATCGAGAGGGTATTTACTTTTGAACTTTAATACATATTGATTGCTAACGTTAAATGTATCACTAAGGTAATTCAAGAGCTTTTGGATATAAATGTACATAGGTTTGTGATAGGAGCAGAATTAGGCTATTTAGCCCATCAAGTCTACTCCGCCATTCAATCATGGTTGATCTATCTTCCCCTCTCAACCCCATTCTCATGCCTTCTCCCCACAACCCCTGACACCCATATTAATCAAGAATTTATCTATCGCTGCCTTAAAAACACCCATTTATTTGGTCTCCACAGCCTTCTGTGGCAATGAATTCTGCAATGCACCAGATTCACTGACTAAATAAATTCCTCCTCATCTCCTTTCCAAAGGATTGTCCTTTAATTCTGAGGCTATGACCTCTGGTCCTAGACTCACCCACTAGTAGAGACATCCTCTCCACGTCCACTCTGCACAGATATAGAGGAAAACACAAAGTCCTGGAGGAACTCAGCGGGTCAAATGGAGCTCAATGGGTCAGACAGCATCTGTGGAAGGAATGGACATATGACATTTCAGGTCATTCTGAAGAAGATTTGTCTACCCATTCGCTCACACATGCTGCCTGACCTGCTAAGTTGCTCCAGCACTTGTTTTTTTTTTTTTGCTCAGGATTTCTGCATCCGCAGTTGCTTGTGTCTCCACTGAAAAATCTTCTCAAGAAATCCCTGTTTTGAAGAAGTTCTCTCTCCAACAGTCTGAAGAAGCGCCTCGATCCAAAACGTCATTTGTCCATTCCCTCCACAGATGCTGTCTGATCCAGTCAGCTCCTTCAAGAATATTGTGCCTCAACATTATACATGGTGGACCTATTCACGCATGTACTGCTCACCACTATTTTATCTCAAAAGACATGTACTGCAATAATATTGTAAGTGTGTAAGAAGGAACTAGACACGAAAATAGACACAAAAAGCTGGAGTCACTCAGCGAGTCAGGCAGCATCCCTGGAGAAAAATAATAGGTGGTGTTTCTTGTTAAAGAACGAACTGCAGATGCTTGAAAATCGAGGGTACACAAAATGCTGGAGAAACTCAGCGGGTGCAGCAGCATCTATGGAGCGAAGGAGATAGGCAACGTTTCAGGCCGAAACCCTTCTTCAGGTGATGTTTCTTGCTGAGATCCTTCATCAGACTACAGACTACAGTCTGTTGAAGGGTCTCGACCTGAACCGTCACCTATTCTTTCTCTCCACCATTGTAGCAGTATGGTATCTTGATAGATCTTAAATATCGCAACTTGTGTGTGTGTGGAGGCCTGTGTTTCAAAACACCATTCAGCTGTAATACTTTATCATTTAACTTTTGGAGACTGATTGGTCTTTAACAGAAGGCAATGTAACAGTGAATGGTTTGAGTTTTTTTGTAGCTGGCCAGCTATTCTTAATCAAAACAAAAAAATATGGTTTCTGTTACTGGTGCAGTCAAAATAAAAATAAAAATAAAATGGCCCTGGGAAAGGAAAACCTGACAGCCATCTTTATCAAAGACACACGGTCAGGTGAGCAGGATTTATGAGGTAGAACATACGGCTTGTTATAGTTCACGTTGAGGGGAGTATCTAAACCTATTTGCTGATGCTTATGTAGGAACGGTTTCATTACTGGGTTTATTGATTGCCAATCCTTGACATGATGGAAAAACGTCATCTACTAGGCTCCTCATTGCACAGGTCTCCTGTTGACGAAGCTGTTTACATTGGACTTACAAGGTGCTTGGGCTGCAAAGGGTGTGTAGGAAGGAACCTTAAAGCATGGATAGTAGGAGAAATAGGGTAGAGTTTTGGAGCATGTGAAAGAGAAAAATAAATGGGAGAACACATAGAACACAGAACAGTACAGATAGACACAAAAAGCAGGAGCAACTCAGCGGATTCAGGCAGCACCGCTGGAGAAAAGGAATAGGTGACATTTCAGAGGTAGACAAAAATGCTGGAGAAACTCAGTGGGTGCAGCAGCATCTATGGAATGAAGGAAATAGGCAACGTTTCGGCCCGAAACGTTGCCTATTTCCTTCGCTCCATAGATGCTGCTGCACCTGCTGAGTTTCTCCAGCATTTCTATCTACCTTCGATTTTCCAGCATCTGCAGTTCCTTCTTAAACAGGTGACATTTCAAGTCGAGTCCCTTCTTCAGACTTCTTCGGCAGAGAATCTTTACAATGATGTTCACTGGTTCAGTGGTTCTTTATGAATGAATGAATGAATGATACTTTATTATTATGTGACGTCAGCAGGAGCAATATTGTCTACAGCAGTCTCTGATCACTGACTCATAATGTCACACCCTTAATTCATTGACTTCATCGAGAGACACGGCATGGAAATAGGCTGCAATGAAAAGGAACTGCAGATGCTGGTGTGTACTAAAGAAGGACGCAAAGCGCTGGAGTAACTCAACGGGTCAGGCAGAATCTCTGGAGAAAATGGATAAGTGACGTTTCGAGTTGGGATCCTTCTTCAGTCTTCTTTTGTGCCTGTCTACGGAAATAGGCTGGTTACATAATTGACCACTGTAAATTGCAAGCCAGTGAGATGGGAAAGTGGGATAACATAAAACGAGCGTGAACGGGTGGTCGATGGCCGGTGTGGTCTCGGTGAGCTGAAGGGCATGCTTCCATCTTTCAATCAATCAATTCAATTAATAATGAAGGTGAGGGACAAAATGTGGGAATAATGGTTAAAGGAATGAAAAAGCTTTTGTTTCAATTCCCCATGATTCTGCAATGGGTTCGATAAGTCGACAGAGTATGCAAAACTGAATGTCCAGAGTAGTTTAGTTTATTGTCACGTGGCTCAAGGTTCAGTGAAAAGCTTTTGTTGCGTGCTAACCAGTCAGCGGAAAGACAATACATGATTACAATTGAGCCTTCCACAGTGTACAGCTACATAATAAAGGGAATAACGTTTAAAGTTCGATTAAAGATAGTCCGAGGGTCTCCAATGATCATAGATCATAGATCAAGACCACCCTCTAGTTGTTGATAGGATGGTTCAGTTGCCCTGATAACAGGTGGGAAGAAATTGTTCTTGAATCTGTACCAGTGCAGGTGATGAATTTGGCCTTAAATAAATACAACTCACATATAATAATGGGGGCTTCCACCATTTTTGCAAATGTATCTCCACACTTGATTCTCAAGTCACTGTGATCAAAGTAAAATTTGCAGAGAGTGTGGCTCTGCATGTTTTCTGTCACGTTTGGTAATCTTTGTGTTCTCGGCTCAGGATTTGGTCAGAAAATAATCAACCTTCTTAAACCTCTTGTGCGGTGCTGAGCAATACCTGAGTTTATGACTGCTTGTGTTGGCATTGTGAAAACTGAGGATTAGTTTCCATGGCAACTAAAAAAAATAGTCCTATTTTTATAGAGCGCAGCTGAAAATGATTGGCAGATCAATCCCTTTTGACTGACAGCTGGAGAGGAATGAGAAAGCCTGAACATACGAGGCACTTATGAAGAGTTCTTGACAAGTTCAAGAGCTTGCATGCTTTTTTTGAACTTCGAGGTCCCTGAGAAAACCTTGCGCAGTAGGAGAAGCAGCAAAACCTATCGTTTAGATTGTACTTTGAGCGATTATGTGCTTCATTAGCACTAATTTCACCTCAACAACTAATCTAGCACAGATGATTGCCTTCTGATCTTTGGAAATCCCTGAATCTTGATCAGGCACACTAGTGCAATGTTTAGCAAGGAACTGCAGATGCTGGTTTACACCAAAGGTAGACACAACATGCTGGAGTAACTCAGCGGAACAGGCAGCATCTCTGGAGAGAAGGAATGGGTGATGTTTTGGGTCTGAAGTAGGGTCTCGACCAGAAACGTCACTCATTCCTTCTCTCCAGCGATGCTTCCTGTCCCACTAAGTTACTCCAGCATTTTGTGTCTACATTAGGGCCCTGCTTTTGGCTACAATAACATATCGACTAATGTTGTAGCCTAAACTGGAGGCAAGCCCAAAAATGATGATGAAGATACTTTGTCACATCTACCCAGGTACGGTGAAATTCTTTGTTTTGCATATAATCCAGTAAAATTATACTGTGGATGAGCACAATCATAGATACGTACCAAAGTGCAATGATTGTAGTGCAATTCCAGACTTCACCGAGACAGTACACAAAGAATCGCCATGTTTCTGGCGCCCACGGTTTCAAAGTTCCTAAGAGTGCAATCTTCTCTTGACCTTAAAGGCCCGTTGCCCTGGCAACACCGATCCTCTCCTCCATCCGCCGCCATCTTGACCACGGCCCTTTGTCCAGTGTCTGCTGCGGTCCCCGACTCCCTGCTATACAACAGTGCTGACATGGTAATCTAATTAACAAGGTTTGGTGAGAAGAAGGAGTTTCCAAAGAGTTCTGAGGGGAAACTTTTTATGTCGGCAAGCTGTTGGTACCTGGAAAGGAGCTGCCAGAAGAAATGATGAGCCAGATACAATCACAACATTTGAATGGAATTTAGGGAGGCATTCAATAGTCAAGGCACAGAAGGATATGCTCCTTGTAGGCGTAAAAGACACTTAGAAAATATTTGGACAGGCACGTGGATAGGAAAGGTTTAATGGGATATGGGGCAAATGCAAGCAGGTGGGACTAGCGTAGATGGGGCAACTTGGTCCTCATGGACAAGGTAGACACCTTGGGCTGAAGGTAGACACAAGATGATGGAGTATCTCAACGGGCCAGGCAGCATCTCTGGAGAAAATGGATAGGTTACACTTCGGGTCGGGACCCTTCTTCTATCTTTGGTGTAAACCAGCACCTGCGGCTTAGTTTAATTTAGATCATCGCGGAAACAGGCCCTTCGGCCCCTGAGTCCACGATTCCCACACATTACCACTACCCTACACACACTATGGACCTTTTTACACTGATACCAAGCCAATTAACCTGCAAACCTGTCCATATTTGGAGTGTGGGAGGAAACCGAAGATCTTGGACAAAACCCACGCAGGTCATTGGGGAGGACGTACAAATTCCGTACTGACAGCACCTGTAGTCAGGATCAAACCCATGTCTCTGGCGCTGTAAGGCAGTAGCTCTGCTGCTATTCCACTGTTCCTTTTTATTACATTGGGCCGAGCGGCCGTTCTCAGCGCTGTATGACTCTGTGACTCTAAATGGGATTAGTGTATTTGGGGAAAGGTTAGCACGATGGTGGTGGGCAGAGGGGCCAGTTTCTGTGCTGTAAGACTCTTTGACTCATTATATCAGTGCAAAGCTCTGAACTTGATCTGAACCCAGCATCAAATGCACTCTGTTATTGTAATATGCATGGGATATTTTTCATTGCATTTAGGTTGGTTAATCTTCTTTGACATGGTTGTTTGCGCAGGAAGCATGCGAAGGGAGGAAGTGCACCAATCTGGCTCACTACTTATCACGCTCACCCGTGAAACACATCCAACATTAAAATCCCGCTGCAAGATTTGACCATATCAACCCAGCTGTTAGTGCTGAGTACATTATTTAGAACTGCTCCGTGGCTATAGAGGAGTTGCTATAGAGATGCTTCACTGCGTTCCCACCTACCCCGGCTGGATGTAAAGGATCTTATGTCCGATTGAGTGAGAGGAGTGAGTCTGAGCCCGATTCCTTCCACAACCAAAAGCAGGTTCATTTGTCATTTATCATCATAGTTGTTTATTGTTTGCACACAGAGCAGTTACAACACTTCAAAAAATAATGAATAGGATGCTGAACATAATGGAATGTGCTGAGGTTGTTAAATAACCAGTGCTGGGTAATATTACAGTTGTTAATTTTCGTTAATTAATGATCTCATTCTCATTTGGTGGTAAATCTGTGGAACTCATTGCCACGGAAGGTTGTGGAGGCCAAGTCAATGATATTTTTAAGGCAGAGATTGATAGATTCTTGATTAGTACGGGTTATAGGGAGAAGGCAGGAGAATGGGGTTGCGAGGGGAAGGTAGATCAGCCATGATTGGATGGTGGAGGAGGCCCTGATGGGCCGAATGGCCCAATAAACTAAACTCAAAACTCAAAACTCTAAAGACATTGTTAAAGATAAATTATGTAGAGAAGGCTGTGGCTTTATGTAAAATATGAGATCACAGCTGGCCCTTGCTTTCCCTCTCTCTCCATCCCTCCATCTTTCCAGTTCTCCGGCTAGTCTGAAGAAGGGTTTTGGCCCGAAACGTTGCCTATTTCCTTCGCTCCATAGATGCTGCTGCACCCGCTGAGTTTCTCCAGCACTTTTGTCTATCTCTGACTGACTCTGATTACATTTTATCTCTGTTTGCTTTGATGTCACCTTCTCCTAGTTAACAAAGATCTATTCTACATTTTCCTTGACCTCCACCCGCTTTGAAGTCTCATTCCCACACCTTACACTTCCTTATCTCTGTATCTCCCCCTCCCCCTCCCCTGAACTCTCAGTCTGAAGAAGGGTCTCGACCTGAAACGTCACCCATTCCTTCTCTCCAGAGATGCTGCCTGTCCCGTTGAGTTACTCCGGCATTTTGTGTCTATTTCTGGAATTTTAATGTTTTTGATCAATGAATTGCAAATAAATGTTTAAAAGGATTCATTGTAAATGAATCTGCTGCCATTCAAATATTCACCCAGTCTGAAGAAGGATCTCGAACCGAAACGTCACCTGTTCCTTTTCCCCTGAGATGCTGCCTGCCCGCTGAGTTTTCCCCTGAGATGCTGCCTGACCCGCTGAGTTATTCCAGCTCTCTGTGTCAATCTTCTTTAAATAAAATATATCAATTGGAGAGACATTGTTTTGCCTCAGAATACCTGTTCAGTGGGTTTTCATTGATAGGTGTCAGCACCGAGCTTTTATCCTTGGTACCAATGATATTCACATTCTGTTCATAAACATAAACATAAACATAAACATAGAAACATAGAAACTAGATGCAAAAATAGGCCATTCGGCCCTTCCAGCCAACCGCCATTCAATATGATCACGGCTGATCATCCACAATCAGTACCCCATTCCTGCTTTCACCCATATCCCTTGATTCCGTTTGTCCTAAGAGCTAAATCAACTCTCTCTTGAAAACATCCAGTGAATTGGCCTCCACTGCCTTCTGTGGCAGAGAATTCCACAGATTCTCAATTCTCTGGGTGGAAAAAGTTTTTCCTCATCTCAGTCCTAAATGGCCGAGGTCTCTCAGTGGTATGGCTTTGTGGGATTTAATTTAATTGTATTTTTTCTTTAGACATTGGGTTACAGTCATAGAGTAATACAGCAGGCAAACAGGCCCTTCGGCCCAATTCTTCCATGCCAGCCAACATGCTCCACCATCTAAGCTAGTCCCATTTGCCCCCATTTGGTCCATTTCAATCTTAACCTTCCCTATCCATGTACCTGTCCAAGTTTGAGGAAGGACATTCTTGCTATTGAGGGTTCACAAGGTTAATTCCCGGGATGGTGGGACTGTCATATGTTGATAGAATGGAGCGGCTGGGCTTGTATACTCTGGAATTTAGAAGGATGAGAGGGCATCTTATTGAAACATATAAGATTATTAAGGGTTTGGACACGCTAGAGGCAGGAAACATGTTCCCGATGTTGGGGGAGTTCAATTTACAATTTTACCAAGCCAATTAACCTACAAAACCTGTACATCTTTGGAGTGTGGGAGGAAACCAGAATTCCCGAGGAAACCAGAGCTCCCAAAGAAAACCCACATGGGTCACGGGGAGAACGTACAAACTCCGTACAGACAGCACCCGTAGTCAGGATTGTACCCGGGTCTCTGGCGCTGTGAGGCAGCAACTCTACCGCTGCGCCTCTGTGCCGTCCAGGTTGGACAACAAGTGCATCGCTCTCAGGGGGAGATTGTCTCCAAAAGTGAGTGCTGTCCCAGGACTTGCTGCGGAGTTGTTTTAGCATCACTCTGCAAGGAAATATTAACTGAAGTGCGTCAAGTGTAGTAAATAACTTGCAGTTGTCCTCAATGACTGGAATTGGTTTGCCCAGGGCTGCAAAAACCACAGCTGTTTTTTTTTGTTGTTGTTATTTTGCTGTTGGCTCATTGAAATCATTTGGTAATGATTGAGTGTGTATGAGGCAGAGTGCAATGTCTACCTGCACTGAACACATGACTGACCCAGGGTCCCGATGGGCTAGTTAACTCATTCATTTCTGAGATGTAAGCGCAATAGAGGAGAAACAACAGTTGTACACCAATGCCTCCTCCCCATTATTTAGGGTGTCCTTGGCAGTTGGTAGGGAGATGATTGCTGGGCGCATCCAACACTGTATGCAGAATACAACAGGTGTGTGTTCTGTTCTGTTCCGAAGGATCTTACATCCAAATACATGTTCTTGGCGCACAATAAAGCAGCTTTGGGCCCCATATCTGAAAAAGGATGTGTTGGCATTGGTCATAAGGGATAGGAATAGAATCGGCCCATCAAATCTACTCTGCCTTTCAATCATGGCTGATCTATCTCTCCCTCCTAACCCCATTTTCCTGCCTTCTTCCCATAACCTCTGCCACCCCTACTAATCAAGAATCTATCTCTGCCTTAAAAATATCCCACTGACTTGGCTCCTCTGGCAAAGAATTCCACAGATTCACCACCCTCTGACTCAAATAACTTTCTCCTCATCTCCTTCATAAATGAATGTTGGAGAGGTTGTTTAAGACGAAATAAAGCATCCCCCAAACCAAATGCTCCTTGGGAAGATCTGGGAATCGCCACCTTGAAATTAAACAAGGCAAAGTCATGGTGTGACGAGGAGTCAATTTCTATGTCTATGACTTGTAGTAAAATAATTCCAGACATGAACGATCTATGTTTCCACAACATCTTTGATAACTTCAGGATATTCCAAAGAGCTCAGCAAACAATGACAAAGTTTTGGTAAATGGTTTAAGGTTAGAAATGCAGCATTCAACTTGAGCACTGGAAGCATCCAAACAGAGCAGTAAATGGGCAGGTTTAGGTGGATCTGAGACAGTGAGGACAAATGAGACTGTTTGGATGGGGCAGCATGGGTGAGTTGTATTGAGTTGAATTGAATTGAATTGAAATGAAAGATTACAGTGTGGAAACAAGCCCTTCGGCCCACCAGGCCCATACCAGTTCTATGTTATCCCACTTCCTCTTAATTCACTGCACACCAGAGACCAACTAACCAACAAACGTGCATGTCTTTGGGCTGTGGGAGGAAGCCTTACAACACCAGAGACCCAGGTTCAATCCTGACCACTGGCGCAGTCTGTACAGAGTTTGTACCAAAGCCAATTAACCTACAATCCTGAACCTTATTTCGATTGTTGGAGGAAACCGGAGCATCTGGAGGAAACCCACATGGGTGAGCATACAGGCAGCGTCCATAGAGTCATAGAGTCAGAGAGTGATACAGTGTGGAAACAGCCCTTCGGCCCAACTCGCCCACACCGGCCAACAATGTCCCAGCTACACTAGTCCCACTTGCCTGTGTTTGACCTATAACCCTCCAAACCTGTCCTATCCATGTACCTGTCCAACTGTTTCTTAAACGATGGGATAGTCCCAGCCTCAACTACCTCTTCTGGCAGTTTGTTCCATACACTCACCACCCTTTGTGTGTAAAAGCTACCCCTCGGATTCCTATTAAATCTTTTCCCCTTCACCTTTAACCTATGTCTGCTGGTCTTCGATTCCCCTACTCTGGGTAAAAGACTCTGTGCATCTACCCGATCTATTCCTCTCATGATTTTGGATAGCTTCGGTAAGATTGTAAATCGCAGGTTGGCGTGGACTCAGTGGGCATAAGGACCTGTTTTTGCGCTGTATCTTATGGGTGCAGTTGGTTTTCAGAGAACCTGTCTCTTAACTAAATTCACCTCCCATAATAGGGAAGGTTTTTTTTTGCTAAATCAACACTGGCTTGCTCTGTGATCTGACGAGGATCAGTGCTTGTTTGTGTCCACTGAATGAAGATAAGTGACAATGGGTACACGTGGACATCACGGGCTCGTCATGCCATTCCCACATCGATGTATCTATCCTTGGTTTTAATGAGAAGTTTTTGGTGACAGACCGTCTAGCAGAGAAGACCTTTGGCACATCGAAGGCTCACAACTCAGATGCTGCAATGAACTAGCATCCCGCACATACCTCCCAGCATTCTCACTTTCAGTGGAAAAATAGATACTCATCCTGGAGGAGATAGTAACTAGGAATGGGACTGCAGGATTTTGTCAGGTTTAAGTTGGGAAGTGGGCAGGTGCTATAGACCTGCACGGGAGGGTAGACGCTCCCGCCCCCATAAGTCTCGGGTAGATGGGGCTCGTCAGCCTGGGAAGGCAGTCCATCTAGGAGAGGGAAAACTCTGTTTTAAAACCTCCACTGCCTTGTGGCCATATCCAGTCATGGAAAAGGCTCCAGGAGTAAACCTGAAGAAAATCCGGAGTCGGAGCCCCTAAGGCAGTTCGTCGCTGTCTACAACCTCGCTCTGGCAACTCCTGCAACGGCACTGGTGCCAAACTGTAATGGCCCTGCTGTTCCTTTGGATCGATCAGCGACGTGGAGAGGGGGGACGTGCTGCATGGGCAACAGCCTGTCCTCCATATGACATCGCCCAGGCTTGCATCCGACCACGCATCACCCATGACCGAAGGGTCAGTCATGACCGAAGGGGGCCTAGTAAGTTGAGGTAGCTTTTTTAAAACTTGAACCACAGAAGAACACTTTGGTATCACGGACTTGAAAGAGACACAATTAAAACCATTGGTAGACAAAAATGCTGGAGAAACTTAGCGGGTGAGGCAGCATCTATGGAGCTAAGGTCTCGACCCGAAACATCGCCTATTTCCTTCGCTCCATAGATGCTGCCTCACCTCTGAGTTTCTCCAGCATTTTTGTCTACCTTCGATTTTCCAGCATCTGCAGTTCCTTCTTAAACAATTAAAACCATTGAGTGGTTTAAAAATAAATCTTTTTTGAGCATACAATTATCGTAATTAACGGCTTACGTTGCCGCCTAATTTTATATGATTTGATATTTTTTCATTTATAAGGTTTCTTGCAGCAATTAATTCATAAGAGACACAGGGAATTGCATATGCCAGAATCTTGAGCACAACAAAAAGTGCTGGAGTAACTCAGCGGGTTAGGCAGCATCTGTGAAGGGAATGGAAAGGTGATGTTGCAGGTTGGGATCCTTCTTCACACTATTTGTAATCTGAAGAAGGGTCCTGACCCAAAACGTCGCCTGTCCATTTCCTCCACAGTTGCTGACTGACCTGCTGAATAACGCCAGCATTTCATGTTTTAATTGAAAAGGCACCCTAATCTTAAACTAACAAACCCAATTCTATCATGATAAAGTGTAGGAAGGAACTGCAGATGACAGTTTAAATTGAAGATAGACACAAAATGCTGGTGGAAGGCAGCAGCTCTGGAGAGAAGGAATGGGTGACTTTTTCGGGTCGAGACCCTTCTTCAGACTGGTCTCCAGAGCAGTTGCTCCAGCATTTTGTGTCTACTGGGATAATGTTTGACTGCAGTGTGTGAGTTCCCAGCTTTGAGATGCCTCATCTGTCAAGAAGTTTTTGAAACAATATATCTGATGTACTTTTTTAAATTGACTGTAAAACTTTATTTCCTTAAGATAAAACATCTTTTCTGCTTCCAATCTTTGGATCGGGTTATATTGTGCAGTACATTTTTCAAGGTCCATTTATACATTGTGGACAAATAATTGGTTCATTGGCCATCAAGAATCTTTTCCTGGTGTACACAGGAGAATAACGTCATGATTCTGCCTCTGGAGAAATCTTCCTCCGGCAGAAAGAATGGACAGCAGGTGTGACTTCACTACAATCCACTCCGTTGTGAGTGAAAGCTAGTCCAGGGCATCTCCATACTATAGTAACGTGAGTCTCGACCTTCAGTATATTATTAAATCACAGCCTGGAGCTGGAGCTGGTGGTGGTATTAGCTTATTATTGTCACATCTACCGGGATTTAGTCTGAGTGCTTGGCTTAGCTTAGAGATACAGCATGGAAACAGGCCCTTCGGCCCAACAGGTCCGCGCCGACCAGCGATCCCCGCACATTAACACTATCCTACACCCACTAGGGACAATTTTTACAACTCTCTATATGCTGCTCAAGATCAGGATGAATAATAATCATTAATCGAGTCATCGGAAACACGCCCTTCGGCCCAAAATGCCAATGCAAACCAACATCGATATTGGCCGCACCTGCCCGCGTTTGGCCCACATCCCTCTAAACCTGTCCTATCCATGCACCTGTCATACGGTCTTTTATCTGTTGTTCAATGCCAAAACTGCTTATTGGCCATCAGGGCTCGACAAAACCACTTAAAACATATTTTGCTTTCCTATTTTCTTCTATTCAAGTGATGCCTCTATACGTTTCCGCACCATATTGCATCTGTCCATGTCCTTACCATTCGATTAGCCTATCTATATCTCCATCTGAAGCCTCTCTCCATTCTCCTCTCAACCCCATACCCCATCCACATTTGTGTCATCTACAAAGTCAAATAAACTACATTTCATGCCCTTATCCAAATCATTGATCGAGATTGTGAACAGTTGGCACATTGGGGCACAGTCAAAGCCAAACATTACTTATTTATTTCAGCTCCATGTTTTCAGACCGCTAACCATAAAACCGTAAGAC
Source organism: Okamejei kenojei (assembly GCA_035221665.1). Taxonomy (NCBI): domain Eukaryota; kingdom Metazoa; phylum Chordata; class Chondrichthyes; order Rajiformes; family Rajidae; genus Okamejei; species Okamejei kenojei. Next base: position 25,830,323 of record CM069164.1, read on the forward strand.
ACAGGAACAGAATTAGGCAATTCAGCCCATCGAGTCTACTCTGCCTTTCAGTCACAGCTGATGGATCGCTCCCACTCAGCCACAGTCTCCCGCCTTCTCCCTGTAACCTTTGACACCCATGATAGACACGTGAGAGAGTTGCTGCCTTACAGCGCTAGAAGTCTCCCCGTGACCACGTGGGTTTTCTCCAGGTACTCCAGTTTCCTCCCACATTCCAAAGATGTGTAGGTTTGCAGGCCTCTGTAAATTGTCCCTAGTTTCTAGGATAGAACTAGTGTACAAACTCCGATCATTGGTCGGCGCGGACAAGTGGGCTGAAGGGCCTGTTTACACGCTTTATCTATAAAATCTAAAGTTAGTGATAAAAGACAGCTTCAACCCGTAAGTGTAAAAACAGTCAAACTGTATTGGGCACATGTTGTCCATCAGTAAATGTACTAGAGAAGATTACAGGAGTAAATCTATGAAAGAATGAACTCCAAACTCAAAACTAAATTTGGACAGGTACATGGGTAGGCAAAGTTTGGAGGGATCTCTGGAGAGAAGGAATTGGTGACACTTCAGGTCAAGACCCTTCTTCAGAAGGGGTCACCCATTCCTTCTATCCAGAGATGCTGATTGCCTCTCTGCTGACAGGATAGCACATAGCTCTACAATAGCTTTTCGCAACGTGATAATAAAGTAAACTGGTTGTCCCCATGCCACCAGCATGGGTTGCCTCATGAAAATGTAACTGGGTAGTTCTAGAAACATAGAAACATAGAAAATAGGTGCAGGAGGAGGCCATTCGACCCGTCAAGCCAGCACCACCATTCATTGTGATCATGGCTGATCCCAATCAATAACCGGTGCCTATAGAAACATTCTGCACAATACCTGCCATTTTGGACTATTGCCAGCATTGCAAATTGCGTGGGGAATATTTCAATAAGGGCTGCATCTCATTTGCATGTAATTCTGCATGCTAAACACAGGAATCCCATTTGGGACTTGATGGGGCAACAATAATATGTAGTTGAGACTGCATCCCATTTTGGATGTCAAAAATGGGGAGACTGAAGATAAGAGAGAATTGCCTTAATTATTTAGTTTAGTTTCTTAGTTTAGAGATACAGCGAGGAGACAGGCCCTTCGCCCCACAGAGTCCGCGCCAACCAGTGATCCCTGCACACTAGCACCATCCCACACACACTAGGGACAATTTACATTTATACCAAGCCAATTAACCTACAACCCTGTACGTCTTTGGAGTGTGGGAGGAAACTGGAGCACCCGGAGAAAACCCACGCGGTCACTGGGAGAACATACAAATTCCTTGCAGACAGCACCCGTAGTCAGGATCGAACTTGGAACCCTGGCACTGCAAGGCAACAGGTTTACCGCTGCACCACCGTTTACATTTACTTGCACCATGTAGAGTTATCCTTGTCCTGAGAATCTCACAATTTCAAAATAAGGTTCATAAAATTTCAGTAGTCACTGAGTTAAAACTTTAATTGCCCTAGAAGCACTTAACTTGCTCCAATGATGTATATCGCCTGCCCCTTCCGATCCCACCCCTCTCTGCACAGTTGTTAAACATATGGTTTGTTTTAGAGTGAAGTTCATACAAAGCATTACTTTGGAAAGAATCAGTTTAACTATTTCCAAACATAATCGAAATGAAGATTACTGTCTAATAAAGGGCCTGCCCCACTTGGGCCGTCATTTGCGAGTCACGCAGATGGCGCGCGAAGATTTTGTACATCGCAAAATCCTGCGACGCCGCGCGCGGCCACGTGTCACTGCCTATGTCATCACGCACCATGCGCGCATCACGTGACACGTAAATGATGTCGCGTAAATTACGCCCAAATGACGGCCAAGTGGGACAGGCCCTGAAGTCCTATTTGATTGCGTAGTGGCGTAGCAGTAGAGTTGCTGCCTTGTAGCGCCAGAGACTTGACTTTAGACTTTTGAGTGCAGCATGGAGACATGCCCTTCACCCCACCGAGCCCACACTGACCAGCGACCAGCTACGGGACAACTTAGAATTCGCAGAAGCCAATTAACCTATAAACCTGTACGTCTTTGGAATGTGGGAGGAAACCAGAGCACCCGGAGAAAACCCACAGGGAGAACGCACAAACTCCGTACATACAGCGCCTGTAGTCAGGATCCAACCAGGTGTCAGGTGCTGTAAAGCAGCAACTCTACCGCTTTGCCAAAGTGCCGCAAATATATATATATATGTTTGTTTTAGAATGAACAATAAATATATTGTTTGTTTTAGAGTGAAGTTCATACAATGCATCACTTTGGAAAGAACCAGTTTAACTATTTGCAAACATAATTGAAATGAAGATTTCTGTTTAGTAAGTCCTATTTGATTGGAGTAAATTAACTCTACATGGGCACAGGGGCGCAGCAGAGGAGCTGCTGTCTTCTTGACCTCGTGTCGCTACACCTTTCCAAGCCACTGCATAACGCAGACTCTGGCGCATGGGTTGAAGACCTTGAGATCTTCTGGTTTGCAGGGCTCAGGGAGGAGGGGGCAGGTAAGTAAATGCTCCATAGTTTGGGATGCCTCCCCACAGTCACATTCGGTTGCTCCATCGTTGTTCTGCATGAGGGCTTTGCCGTGTTCTGAGGCGGTTGAGGACTAGCCATGGACTAGCCATGTCTCTTTCGCTCCCAATGCAAGGGACTCCTCAGGGTATAGTGTCAGTGTGTGGGGTTTTGAGTGTAGTGGTGTCACACAAGCATCTATCCTACAGGTGCGGGGGTTATCATTCAGGGGTTGAACTGCATGTAGGAAGCTAATTCTGGATTTTAACCTCTTTGGTGCCTGGACGTGTTGGAAGAGTGGGTTGCCGAGGGTCATCCTTCTGCTCGGTGCCTTCCACTTTTGAGGAGACTGCTCTTCTGATTGGAAGGGGTGCAATACCACACAGCAGGTACAGGTCATCAACTTGTGTGGCCATTTCCTGCGCTGTACTTTTCGATGTTTTTATGTGGTCTGTCTGAAGCCACTTTTACAGCTTGTGATGCTATTGTCAGCGACAAAAAGGTTAAAAAGAAGCTCGATGGATAATTATAAAAACTTTACAGCAGGGCAATTCTGAAAAGAAGTTATTTCAGGTGAAATCATCTGAATCTAGTTTGGATCCTGACAAAGAATATATTTTAGTAAATATTAATGATGTAAGAATGGAATGCAAATTTTTGAAACTCTCTTTAAAGTAATACTTGTTGGGCAGCACGGAGGCTCAGCGGTAGAGTTGCTGCCTTACAGCACCAGAGACCCGGGTTCGATCCTGACAAGAGGTGTTGTCTGTATGAAGTTTGTATGTTCTAACCCTGTGACCACGTGTGTTTTCTCCGGGTGTTCTGGTTTCCTCCCACACTCCAAAGACGTGTAGGTTTGTAGGTTAATTCGGTAAGTTATAAAATTGTCTCAAGTAATGTGTAGGTTAAAGTATGGTGTGATTGCTAGTCAGTGCGGACTCGGTGGGCCGAAGGGTCTGATGGTTTCGCTAAAGTCTAAAGTCTAATACCTGTATTACTTAAAACATATGAGGGGAATAGACCGTGAGATGAATAGGTCGGGTAGATGCACAGAATCTCTTGGCCAGAGTAGGGGACTCATAGACCAGAGGACATAGGTTCAAGATGAAGGGGAAAAGATTTAATAGGAATCCAAGGGGTGACTTTTTCTCGCAAAGAGTGGTGGGTGTATGGAACAAGCTGCCAGAGGAGGTAGTTGAGGCTGGGACTATCCCAATGTTTAAGAAACATTTAGACAGGTGCATGGACAGGACAAGTTCAGAGGGATATGGACCAAGCGCAGGCAGGTGGGACTAGTGCAGCTGGGACATGTTGGCCGGCGTGGGCAAGCTGGGCTGAAGGGGCTGTTTCCACACAGTATCACTCGATGACTCTGTGACTCTCTATCAATGGAATGACAACTTGCGCTCTTACAAGGGATGTACAGCAGAGGGCAGTAAAGTCACATGCTTGATTATCACTGATGAAGTTGACTCAGATGAACAAGATGTAGAAATCTGTCAAAAACTAAATCCATACAATTTCTCACTTAGAGAATATTGTACCCCTTTTGACCTATAAATTTTAAAGAAAAAAAAATGATGTAATAAAAAAAATTCAATTGGTGCTATTTAATTTTCTTCAAGAGAAATGCTTACCTTTTGAAATCTCGGGATGTATTTGAACTACAGTGATCTCTAGTCAGTCAACAAATAACATTTTAAGACTTTTATCCTCTGGTGGTATTTCTGTATTCTCTCTATGATTTATTTCTCTATGCGGCCAGCCTGAGTTATCTCTCTGCCTTTCTGCTCTGGCTGGGTACCAGAAGCGGTGGTTGAGGTATGTGAGCGATTAGTTGGTGGGCAAAGAGCCAGCGACCACCTTGCAGACACCAACAGCTTGTGGTTTTATTTTGCCACGGCCTGTGCTGCCAACTTTCTGCCAGGGGGTTCTTGCACCAGAGTTGTGGACCACACTCCTGCAAAACCACAGAGCTCTGTGGGCGAAAGGTTCATCTCGATGAAGGAACAATTGCCCAAAAGAACAGGGCAACTTTGCCTTTGAGGTATTTTCTCGCTTCTGGTTTAGTTAAAGTTTTTAGAGCTGTAGCGTGGAAACCGGCCCTTCGGCCCACCGGGTCCATGCCAACCAGCGATCCCCGCACACTAACTTTACCCTACACTCTAGCGACAATTTACAACTTTACCAAAGCCAATTAACCAACAAACTGTATTGCTGATTTGATCCGTGTCTGGTTTTGCTGCTGATGACCTGATTCATAATCCATGTCAGGTTTCCCACACCACCACCTTGTGGCATGTGGGCAGCCATGATGCTCTTTAGTTTAATTTACGATTCGCAGCCTACGGTACTCATCTCGATAGTCTCTGTATGTATTCAAATTAAAGTACTTGTTATGACATATAATGACCCTGTGTCATAAGTACTTTGCACACAAACCTGCTCGTCTTTGGAGTCTCAGAGGAAACTGGAGCTCCTGGAGAAAACCCACGTAGGTCACGGGGAGAACGTACAAACTCCATACAGACAGCACCGTAGTCAGGATCGAACCCGGATCTTTGGCGCTGTAAGGCAGCAACTCTACCGCTGTGCCGCCATGCCGCCCTTTACCCCCCTCCTAAAATCAATTTGAAGAAGAGTCCCGACTCGAAACGTCACCTCTCCATTTTCTCCAGAGATGTGTGGGCATGAGCAAGTTGGGCCGAAGGGCCTGTTTCTTTGATGATTAATGCTGCCTGACCCGCTGATGATTCTTTGGGCCTGTCTGATTTGATGACTATGCTGCCTGACCCGCTGGCTTACGCATAGAGTCATGCAGCATGGAAACAGGCCCTTTGGCCCAACTTGCCCACACCGACCAACACATCCCATCAACACTAGACCCACTTGCCCTCATTTGGCCCATATTCCTCCAAACAGGTCCTATCCATGTAACATGTCTAATTGTTTCTTAAACGTTGCTCCAGCACCTTGTGTCTATCTTTGGTATAAACCAACACCTGCCGTTCATTTTTATTATATTAATTAGAATTAGACTTTTTATTACTTTCCACTGCAGATTAAGCAGCGAGCTTGAACAAATGCATTACACCAGGTGTGAAGTGTTGTCTCAAGTTCAGCTACATGTAATTTTGAGGGAAGAGTCAGGCCTTGGAAGCTTGTAAAGTTTAACCCCACCACGTCAGTTAGACTCATGGAGCTCTACAGCACAGAACAGGCCCTTCAGCCCAAGAAAAGGCATAAAGTGCCGGAGTAACTCAGCGGGTCAGGCAGCATCTCTGGAGGGAATGGGTAAGGCACGTTTCAGGTCAGGACCCTTCTTCAGGCTGTAATGGGGGGGAATGCTGGAAGAGAGGTGCGGTGGGACAAAGGTGGGTGAGTGATAGGTGGATACAGGTGAGGGGGATGTTTGATGGGCTGATGGTTGGATAAATGCCGGAGATGGGAAGACAGAAGGTATGAGATAATAGGGAGATAAGGCACAACATGTGAAGCTGGAGGAAAGGATGGGGGAAGGGGGAAGATGAGGTGGGATAAGGGGGACAAGGGTGCACAGCCACGGGGTGAGAGGGGAGGGACGGGAGGGGGAAGAAGGGGGGGTGTATTGTAGGTTAGTTATCTAAAATTGAAGAATTGAATGTCCTTTGCTCCACGTAGTTCACATTGACTAAGTCAGCATATTATTCTAGCCCCATTTGGCTGCATTTGGTCCATAGCCCTCTAAGCCTCTCCTAGCTATATATGTCCAAAAGTTTTTTTTTGTCTTTCAAAATAGTTCTGCTTCAGTTCTATTTGAACAATGCAAGAGAGTGTGTGTGTGTGTGTATTCAGAAAATTCCAATGCACTTTCCCAACTTGATTGGAACATGTGTTTCCTTGAATCACATGCCAGGCTTTCTCCAGCCTCTACCTCTCTTTTCCAGCTATCTCCCCCCCCCCCCATACAGTCAGTCTGAAGGAGAGTCCCAGCCTGAAACCTCACCTGTCCATTCCCTCCACCGATGCTGTGTGACCTGTTGAGTTACTCCAGCATTTTGTATTTTCTCAAGATTCCAGCATCTGCAGTTTGTTGTGTCTTGATCTCGATTAATTGATTGAAAAAAAGTACAGCATGGAGACAGACCCATTTTCCCACTGATCACCCGCTCACACTAGTTCTACATTATCCCACTTTCTCATCCACTCCCTACACACTAAAAGGCCTGTCCCACTGTACGAGGTAATTCAAGCATTTTCCCTGATTCGAACTCGGAGAATGTCCGTAGGAGTTCGTGGATGTCTCGTAGCGGCTCGTACGAGTAACGGTAGGTACTCGGGAAATCGGGTAAACTCGTGACGTTTTTTCAACACCGTGAAAAATGTCCACGAGTAAAGAAATACTCGTAATGAAAGAAATGGTTACTTTTTACTCGTACGAGCCGCTATGAGACATCCACGAACTCCTACGGACCCGCTATGGACATTCTCCGAGTTCGAATCAGGGGAAAACTTGGGAGAACTCTTGAATTACCTCGTACAGTGGGACAGGCCCTTAAGAACAATTTCCAGCAGCCAATTGACCTAGGAACACGTACGTCTCTGGGATGTGGAAAAAAGTCGGAGCGCCTGGAGAAAACTTGCGCAGTCATTGCGAGTACATGCAAACTCCACAAAGACAGTGCCCAAGGTTTGTATCAAATTCGGGTCTCTGGCGCTGTGAGGCAGCGGCTTTGCCAACTGTGCCACTGTGCTGCCCTCTATATTCATTAACTCGCTCCGTGCGAGATCCTTCCTTGTGAAGCAGAAAAGTAGTGATGAGATCCTGCCCCGAGATTTGCACATCATCTGGGAGAAGGGTGCGGCAGAAGCACCCTTTTAGACTTTAGACTTTGGAGATGTGGAAACAGGCCCTTCAGCCCACCGAGTCCACCTGTCCAGCAATCACCCCGTACACTAACACTATCCTACACACACTAAGGACAATTACAGCACCAGAGACCCGAGTTCGATCCTGACTACGGGAGCTGTCTTACGGAATTTATACGTTCTCCCCGTGACCTGTGTGGGTTTTCTCCGGGTGCTCCGGTTTCCTCCCACATTCCAAAGACGTGCAGGTTTGTAGGTTAATTGGCCTCCGACAATTGCCCCTGGTGTGTTGGGAGTGTACGAGAAAGTGGGATTACATTGGGCTAGTGTGAACGTATGATCAATGGTCGGCATGCACTCGTTGGGCCAAGCCTATTTCCATTTTCGATCTTCTAATTAATTAAATCATCAATCAATCTAAAAAATAACAAATTTAATTTTTATATTTAATTATGTTCCCAAGGGACATCAGTCTTAGTTAAACTGAACAGAAAGTGCTGAAGTAACTCAACAAGTCAGCCACCATGTGTGGAGAACATAGTTTAGTTTAGTTTGGTTTAGTTTTTAGAGATAAAGCCCCGAAACAGGCCCTTCGGCCCATCGAGTCCACACCGACCAGCGACCCCCGCACTTTAACACTATCCCACACACACTAGGGGCTTATACCTATACCCCGCCAATTAACCTACAAACCTTTACGTCTTCGGAGAGTGGGAGGAAACCGGAGCACCCGGAGAAAACCCACGCAGTTCAGGGGGAAAATGTACAAACTCCGTACAGACAAGCACCCGTAGTCAGGATCGAACCCGAGTCTCTGGCGCTGTGAGGCAGCTACTCTAGGATGGATGATGTTTCGTATAGGGACTAATTGTAGATGAGGAGAGAACGCTGTAAGAGAGATGGAGTCAGGACAAAGCCTGGCAACAACTCATGGAAAGTTAAGCTTCCCGGATTTTCATTGTCCAAGGTTTATGGGAATGCTGGCTCCTAACTGGAAACAAGTTGACCACAACCCACTTCACACAACAAACAGATTCACTGCACAAAGGTTATTGGCACTTTGCCCACCTGAAAATGCCTCCAACAGAATGTTAGTCAAATTAAGATGCAAATAATGTCATTCCAATGCCAGAGTACTTATGTTGGAAGGCCACAAAGTGCTGGAGTAACTCAGCGGGTCAGGCAGCATCTCTGGAGAGAAGGAATGGGCGACGTTTCGAGTCGAGACCCTTCTTCAGACTGATGTCAGGGCAGCGGGCGGGACAACGATAGAATGTAGACGGAGACAGTAAGACTGGGATGGAGAGAGAAAGCAAGGGCTACTTGAAGTTAGAGAAGTCAATGTTCATACCGCTGGGGTGTAAACTATCCAAGTGAAATATAAGATGCTGTTTCTTCAATTTGTGCTGGACCTCAATCTGACAATGGAGGAGGCCCAGGACAGAAAGGTCAGACTGGTTTAGTTTATTGTCACGTGCACCAAGGTACATTGGAAAACTTTTGTGATGTGCTAAGCAATCTTTGGAAAAACAATACATGATTACAACCGAGCCATCCACCATGTACAGATAGATACATGATAAAGGGGATAATATGAATAAAGAGTGCAAGATAAACCCAGTCAAATCCAATCAAAGATAGGCTGAGGACATTTCAGGACAAACCAGCTTTCTCCCCTCATCTACAAATTTGTCTGAGTAAGTCCACGTTCTTCAAGGATGCTGCCTGACCCGCTGTGTTACTCCAGCATTTTGTGTCCTTCCTTGTTAAACCAGCATCTGCAGTTTCTACGGAATACTCATCTTCTCTGCATACAGTTAACTGCACTGGAGCAGAGTTGTCTAAAATGCCTGCCACAGTTAGAGTGTTCCAAGCACAATCCGACACAGTGGCGCAGCGGTAGAGTTGCTGCCTTACAGCGCTTGCAGCGCCAGAGACCCGGGTTCGATCCTGACTACGGGTGCTGTCTGTACGCAGTTTGTGCTTTCTCCCCTAACCGCATAGGTTTTCATCGAGACCTTCGGTTTCCTCCCACACTCCAAAAACATACAGGTTTGAAGGTTAATTGGCTTGGTGTAAGTGTAAATTGTCCCCAGTGTGTGTAAGATAGTGTGCGGGGATCCAGTGCAGCCTCGGTGGGCCGAAGGGCCTGTTTCCGTGCTGTATAACTAAACCAAAAACTAAACCAAAAATTAAAACTAAAAAGTCTTTGTAATTGACCAGCGGAGGTGCTGACTGCCAAATGGCTGATGTGAAGGAGTGACTCCGATCAGAAGAGGAGTTGGATTGGAAGGAATCCTGATAACAAGAGCTGCACTGATCAGCTCAGTATCTGCTTTACACCCTGCATCATTAATTAATTGATTATAATAGTTAATTCATTGTAACAGTTTGGCACTGTATTAAAGAAATGTGCTTTGTTACTTCTATTAAGTCTTTATAGTTTTATTTTGTGAGACCAATAGCTACATTATGGGCTCTATCCACCATGGATTTCTCCATGTACTGATTTCAGAGGAACTCAGCAATCGCAGGTAAGATTCTGCTTACAGCCTTTAAGACATAGATCATTTGTCTCAAAGAGCATTTAATGATCTTTTATTCGGTGGGGAGCAGACTGAAGCTACCTCCTGAAAGCTGGTCATGGAAAAGAAGGGGTTATTTGAAGGTTAGACGCGTGTGGGAAGGAACTGCAGATGCTGGTTAACGGCGAAGATAGTCGCAAAATGCTGGAGTAACTCAGCGGGTCAGGCAGCATCTCTGGTTAGAAGGAATGGGTAACGTTTCGGGTCGAGACCCTCCTTCAGACTGAGAGCCGGTGGAGAGGGAAAGGAAAGATATGGAAGGGTAAGGTGTGAAAATGAGAGATCAAAGGGGACAAAGTTTAAGATTATTTTTTGAAGGAAGCGGCTGGGATCACATGAATCCTTTGAAGAAGGCAGGGAGTGTAGGAACACACATCAGGAGGGCAAAATGGGGATCAGAGATAGCTCTGGCAGAGCAGGTAAAGAAGAATCTAAAGAGACTCTACAAATATATTAAGGGGTAAAGAGTCACTAGGGAGAGAATAAGGCCCTAGAAGATCCGCAATGTTGTCTATCTGTGGAGCCACTGGAGGTGAGGTGTAGTGTGAGTGATAGTTACCATGAGAAGGACATAGATGGTAGAGAACTTGGGGAAATTAATAGTGATGTCTTAAAGAGAGTCCAAAATACAGATGAGATGTTGGAAAATTTGCAATGCATTAAACTAGATAAATCCCAGGAACGTGATCAAATGTATCCGAGGACATTGTGGGAAGAATTTGTGGGTGTCTTTATGGAGATACTTGTATCATCGATAGCCATGGGTGAGGTGCTGGTGGACTGGAGACTGAGTATTGAGTTACAATGAAAATGCACTCTTGAATGAATGAATGAATGAATAAGTTGATTGGCCAAGTATTCACATACGAGGAATTTGCCTTGGTGCTCCGCCCGCAAGTGACAACATGACATACAGTGACAGTTTGGAATGACACAAAGTATTAAACATTAATCATTAAGTATCAAGATTTAGCAAGTAATGCAGTTCCACAATCCTTTATTTTACTTCACTCCTCCATTTACCTTCAAATGCTATTGCTCACCGATTGATGTTCACATTGGTTTTGCTCCATTTGATGATCTTTATAAGATTATAGTTAGAGAAGTAAAACTTAAACCTTAAACTGAAGAGGGACTGCTTGCAATTGGGTTCTCTTGCAGCTAACAACCTTTGTATAATTTTGACAAATGTCCCTCACCATGCCATTCCACAGTGTCTTTGTTGGTTCTCCTAGTCCTCAGAGCGAATCTTGTTTGGTCTCTTGGTATTTTGGCATTCCCAAATAATCCGCAGTGTGCCTCTATTGTGGGTCATCTCTGCTGGAATGATTTTACGATTGTTATGTGTACCGAGATACTGGGCCGGAGGTGGAGCCTCGAAGGCCAGAGGTGGAGCCTCGCGAGTGGATGGAGCCTGTGGCCAATGGCCCCTGGGTATGTGGAGGCCCACGGGGTCATCCGGAGAGGACCCGGTGGCGTTAGTGTAGAGGTCGGTGCGGCGGTCGATGATGGCGCCGACGGACGGACCACGTGGAAGTGAGGACACCACTGCCGGGGGAAGGAACAAAGAGAGGACCCGGCGTGGGGACACTGCCGTGAGGGAGGGGGAAGGGCAACGGGGACCTGGCGTGGTGGGACTGCCATGAGGGAGGGGGGAGGGGGGAGAACAAAGGGGGACCTGGCACAGGGGATACTTTGTTAGCCCCTTTTATGGGCGACTATTTGCATACCTTGGGCATGCAAGCAAAGAATTTCACTGTGACCTGTCACATGTGACAATAAAGTATTCAATTCAATTCAATACCATGAAATTCTGGAATCCTTTACCCGAGATGGACGGTGGGAGCTTAGTCATTGAGCATGTTCAAGGCAGAGATTAATAGGCTCTCACATACTGAGGGCATCGATGGCTGCAGGGTTAGTGTTGGAAAGGGGCAGCGCAGTGGCGCATCGGTAGAGTTGCTGCCGTCCAGCAACAGAGATTTGGGTTCGATCCTGACTACGGGTGCTGCCTATATGGAATTTGTACGTTCTCCCTGTGACTGCACGGGTTTTCTCCAGGTGCTCCGGCTACCCCCACACTCCAACGCCCTACAGGTTTGTAGTTTAATTGGCTTTGGTAAAAATTGTAAATTGTCCCTCGTGTTAGGATAGTGTTATTGTGCGGGGATCAATCTTCGGCGCGGACTTGGACCAAAGGGCTTGTTTCCACGCTGCATATCTCAACTAAACTAAGTCTACATTGGAGGCACTGATTAGTAAGAGTTCTAGTGCCAAAGTCATTAAATACGGTGAATGTATAATGCCCACAATGTTTATCAGTGGGCCAGTAATCTCGGAGAATGATGGATGAGGTATTTCATAACTGCAGCTAGTGAGAACACAAACTTGCAGACATCCGATTGACCTGGAGATCGATGCAATGATGTGTTTGTGGAATTATTGAAGTTAGCAGCCAGCATACCAATTAAGGAAGTTAATGCGAAGATAAACACAAAATGCTGGAGTAACTCAGCGGGACAGGCAGCATCTCTGGAGAGAAGGAATGGGTGATGTTTCGGGTCGAGACCCTTCTTCAGAAGGAAATCCCTAACATCTATCTTGTGTTAAAGGAGCCATATAAGAACTTTGAGAGCCACAATTGTCCACCGTTGATGCAGACACTTTGAGAAATTTCTACAATTATGAGAGGAATTGAGCTCATGTGAAAGAGAAGAAGAAGAAAGAGCAATGAGTAAAATAATATAGTTTATTTAATAGTTCTCAGCATTGTAGTGCACCAGTTCCATAGATGCAATGGAGAATAGGTGAATCGGACAGTGCACTACCTTTTAGAAGGACCATTCAGAAGCCTGTTAACAGGAGGGAAGAAGCTGAACTGTCTGATGATTCACATTTTCAAGTTTCTGGGAGCGGGGAGAAGAAGGAACGACTAGGTGTGACAAGTCTTTAGACTTAAGAGATACAGAATGGAGACAGGCCCTTCGGCCTACCAAGTCTGCACCAACCAGTGATCATGCGTGCACTAGCACTATCCCACACACTAGGAACATTTATAGAAGCCAATTAACCTACCAACCTGTGTATCTTTGGAGTGTGGGAGGAAACCAGAGCACCTGGAGAAAACCCACGCTGTCACAGGGAGAACGTACAAACTCCGTACAGACAGCACCCGTAGTCAGGATTGAACCGGGGTCTCTGGTGCTGTGAGGCAGCAACTCTACCGCTGCGCCACCGTGCCACCCCTTAAACAGTCACAAGTCTTTGATTATGTTTGTTAGCTTTTCCGAGGCTGTGTTGAGTATAGATGTGGGATAGAGAGACCGTCAGCATCTCTGGAAGGATCGCAAACTCTTCAGCCATAACTCTGTGCCAGACAGGAGTGCCCTTGACTCTAGCCCATAACGAGCCACCCTCTTTAGCCTGACTATCACTCGAAGCAATTCAAGTTTACGGAATGGTGAGAGATTCCTCGCATGACAGTAAGAAAGATGCACTGCTAATCTTGTTCCCTCTCTGATACCCAGGTCAAGGACTGCTCAGCTGTGATGACATGAACTACTGTGGTTGGGATGCATGCAAGGAGATAGGGAAACTGTCTCTGACAACAAAAAAACTTCTGCAGGATTTAGTTTAGTTTCGAGATACAGCACGGGAACAGGCCCTTTGGCCCACCGACTAGTGATCCCTACACACTAACTCTACCCTACACACACTAGGGACAATTTACAGTTTTACCAAGTCAATTACCCTACAACCTGTATGTCTTCGGAATGTGGGAGGCAACCAGAGATCCCGGAGAAAACCCACACAGGTCACGGGGGAGAACGTACAAACTCCATACAGACAGCACCCGTAGTCAGGACGGAACCCGGGTCTCTGGCGCTGGAAGGCTGCAACTCCCCAGCTGCGCCACTTATTAAATCCTTGAGATACCAGGGTTGGCTTCTTTGCCAGAGGTGATTACTGTGTAACTGACACACCGAAGAGTATTTAATTGTCCATAAAAGTGTAAAAGCCTCTCGGATTTTATTAAGCAACGAATTGTAAAAATAACCAATTTGCTTTGAGAAGGGCTTTCAGTGCCACAGGAACAAAGCAAGGATTAAAGGTAACAACTGTTTTTGAGCAGAACTTGTTCTTCTCACATTTGACCTTGAGTGGAGTAGCCATGTGGTGTTCCAACCATCAACATGGGTGCGGGGAATGACAGAAGATGCACCACTCTGCACTAAATATTGTGATAACTAGGAGCGGCTAAGGTCAAATCTATATTGTCATATAAAAGCATGTGGGGGGGGACTAATTTATATCTGAATCCATCCTTTGATTAAAGGTCACGCGCGTACAATTGGTCATAGAATTTACAAAAACATGGAACCGGTGTTAGTGTTAATCATTTAATCAGCCAGAGAAATAAAGAAAGTAAGCGGGTTTCCATAACAACCAAAGTACAACAGTATGTACAACGCTGAGATCAAATTGATGCCACAAATCTGCAAATAAGATTCACAAGATGTTTGTGACTCTATTGCCTACAATTGTAATGTGAAATATGAATGACAGCAGTGTATAATTTAAAATTATGAGTATTTGATAGTTTCTTTCATTTAGCTGGTATGAAGTCACAGTGCGGAGGAAGCTTAATACTTCTTTCACATTTGATTTGATTACCGTACCTTAAATTAAACGTTTTTTTTCACTTCATTCCATGTTCTAGCCGAATGCGTTTTGTATTGAAACTCACCCAGGTCAGTACACATTGACAAACCTGACACTTAAGTAATGTTGTAATGAAGCCTACCTGCAAAAAAAGTAAATACTGTTAACCATATTTCCCATGAGGTGCCCGAGTATTTCAACTCCTTGCCTTGTCACTAAGGTACGAGTCCAGGAACCCGGCTCATGGAAGCCTAATGCTCCTGATTTTTTTTTTCCTATCAATAGCTTCAGAAAATATTGCAGCACCGTTTACATTACCTGAATTCTCATAATATTTGTATTCAACTTCTTTGCATTATTATTATTCATTCCCGGCAAATGCATTGATAATATTGTTTCGTGTAGTGCAGATACAGCATGGAAACAGGCCCCACAGTCCACTGAGTCCACAAGGACCAATGTTCACACTAATTCCCTGTTATCCCACAGTCTCATCCACTCCCAACACGCTAGGGGTGATTTACCGAGGTCGGTTCAGCTTCAAGCCCCGCACGTCTTTGGGATGTGAGAGGAAACCAGAGTGACTGGAGGTAACCCACGTGGTCACAAAACTCAACGGGACCGGCAGCATCTCTGGAGAGAAGGAACGGGTGACGTTTCGGGTCGAGACCCTTTTTCAGACTGACGCCAAGGGGGAGGGAGATAGACAGATAAGGAAGAGTACGGTGTGAAAACAGGGCAAAGGGGATGGAGATCAAGGAAAATGTAGAATAGATCATTGTTAGCTGGAAGAAGGTAACAACAAAGCAAACAGAGATAAAATGTAGTCGGACACAGTAAGGCAGGTCAGAGAACTGGGAAGGGGGAAGGATGGAGAGAGAGGGAAAGCAAGGATTACTTGAAGTTAGAGAAGTTGCGGGGGGGAATGTGCAAATTCCACACAGCCAGCTCCCTTGGTCGGGATCGAACCTGAGTCTCAGTTGCGGTGAGGCACCAACTGCACAACAGTGCCGCCCTTCGTTCTGTCAGATCCCCCCAATAGTCATTCCTGTTCACTTCCTATTTTCTGCCTTTAAAATCTAAATGTCGGTGCTAGCTACGCATGGGATGTTGTATTTTCTTTCCTTGCACTCTTCCCTTGCTAGTTTAGTCAGTATCTCCCTCATTGCTTAGTTTAGAGATGGATACAGCGCGGAAACAGGCCCTTCGGCCCACCGGGTCCGCACCGACCAGCGTCACCCGCATATTAACACCATCCTCCACCCACTAGGGACAATTTTTACATTTACCTAGCCAATTAACCTACAAACCTGTACGTCTTTGGAGTGTGGGAGGAAACCGAAGATCTCGGAGAAATCCCACGCAGGTCACGGGGAGAACGGACAAACTCCGAACGCGTGGCACCCGCAGTCGGGATCAAACCCGGGTCTCCGGCGCTGCATTCGCTGTAAAGCAGCAACTCTACCGCTGCTCCGCCGTGACGCCTTCTCCTTGTCTCCTGACCATTTGACGCCGCTCATTGGGAGTTATGGTGCATCTTGTTTGTGAGAGGGTTATGCATTGAACAAAGCAGCTTCTCCTGATTAGGGTGAAGTGTTTAGGAGAGGTTGAGAGATGCAAAAAACAAACCTCAGCTGTTTGTTTTTCATTCCATTAACCTTCTGCAGACTTGCTGCCAAAATTTCCATTTGCACAGTATTTTTTCACACCTTTCAAAATGTTATTGTAAATTGCTAGATGCACTCATCAGCAGGTATACAGCAGGTAGAGTCACTGCCTTGCAGCGCCAGAGACCCGGGTTCGATCCTGACCTCGGGTGCTGTCTATGTGGAATTTGTACGTTCTCCCTGTGACCGCGTGTGTCTCCTCCATGTTTTGTTTTGTTTCATTTAGTTTAGAGATACAGCTTAGAAACAAGCCCTTCGCCCCACCGAGTGTGCACCGACTAGCGATCCCAGCACGTTAACACTACCCTACGCACACCAGGGACAGTTTTTACATTTATAGCAAGCCAATTAACCTGTACGTCTTTGGAATGTGGTAGGAAACCGAAGATATCGGAAAAAACCCACGCAGGTCACGGGGAGAACGTACAAACTCCGTACGGATAACACCCGTAGTCAGGATCGAACCAGGGTCTGCGGTGCTGCAAGCGCTGTAAGGCAGCGACCCTACCGCTGCGCTATCGTGCTTGTGCTCCCATTTTCTCCCTCATCGCAAAGATGTACTGGTTTGTGGATTAAATGGCCTCTGTGAAATTGCCACACGTGTGTAGGGAGTGGATGAAAAGAAAATGGGATAACATAGAGTGAGTGTGAATGGATAATCGATGGTTGGAATGGATTATTTCGACTGGCGGGCCTGTCTCCGTGCTGCATCTCCAAAACTAACAGCTAGTTATTTACTGTGACTGTTGGTTGGATCCAGAGGCCCATTGATGGTTTTGGTCGGATTCTCTCATTATTATCGCCCTGTCCACAATCCACAGTTCAATTGCCTTCAAACTAGATGCCTTCTGGATTGAAACCACGATGCCATTATTGGCAATACTCTTTCCAACGTCATCTCCACAATGTAAGGGAGGTTGAGAAACCTATTTCCTGCTTGCACAGGGCAAGGTAGACTTGGCCTTGGGTTCAGCAATGGGCAACGAGAGGATAAGTTATCAGAAGAATTCATTGCCACAGAAGGCCAGGTCAATGGATATTTTTAAGGTGGAGGTTGGCCGATTCTTGATTAGTGCGGGTGTCTGGGCTTATGGAGAGAAGGCAGGTGACTGGGGTTTGGAGGGAGAGATGGATCAGCCATGATTGAGTGGCAGAGTAGACACGATGAGCCGAATGGCCTATTTCTGCACCGAGAACTTCAAGCCACCATCTCCATCTCCATCTAGCTTTTCACAATGTGTACAATATGAACATGTGTCCAGATTAGACAGGTCGTGTGGTGAATGGTCTTTCGCAGAGGGAACTATGGCACAACTATTTCAAAGTTATTATTTGTTCTGGGACTTTCCTGATCTTTAGAACCTCATAGCAGAATATTGGATAGAAATCTATTCTGCACAGCCCGCAACTTTATAAATTATATTCTTACGGTGATGGTGATTTAAAAAAAAACTTTTGAGATTTGTTCGTCAACCCTCTGCTTACTGCCAGAATAGATACAAATATTCAACCTCCTTAATCTCTTAACATCGAAACATAGAAAACAGGTGCAGGAGTAGGCCATTCGGCCCTTCGAGCCAACACCCCCATTCAATATGATCATGGCTGATCATTCAAAATCAGTACCCCGTTCCGGCTTATTCACCATATCCCTTGATTCCCTTGGCCCTAAGAGCTACATCTAACTCTCTCTCTGCTAATAATCATACTAAATATTGTTTCAAACACCAGAATTTATCATGAAATATCACAGACCACAAACATGTTCCGGAGACTGACTTAAAAAGCCATTTGCTTCATGTATTTAATCAAAAGTGTCCAGTCCACAGCATGTTGGCTTCAATGTCTTTGTACTGATCTAAGAGAGAGTAAAACCATTCGACTTCTTGTTTGCAGTGTTGAAATTGTGTACATTGTGTTGCAAAAATAAAACCTATTATAATTATGGGAGAGATTTTAGAAGAACAAGACAAACTTGATCTCAAAATATTTTTTATTTCGGACAAACCCAGAGTTGCACCTTTAGTATTTCAATTATGCTTTGGTGATACATTCTTCAAAGATGCTTGATGGAATGTGCCTGCTTTAACTTGCCCCCGTTATACACCCTATGCACTTTGGCTAATAAAACCTAGTGCTTTTGAGAGCTTAAGACTGAAAGCTTACCGTAATATTGCAAACGGTTTAGT
Source organism: Okamejei kenojei (assembly GCA_035221665.1). Lineage (NCBI taxonomy): Eukaryota > Metazoa > Chordata > Chondrichthyes > Rajiformes > Rajidae > Okamejei > Okamejei kenojei. The sequence goes on from CM069164.1 coordinate 25,848,821, forward strand.
CAATGCCTCATGCAAAAGAAACGCGCGCTCAGGTAAGAAAGATTTGCAAGCTAACAACGCCTATTGTGACTTGGAACTTGGAATTGCACAGTGAGGACTAAAAATTGTTCCTCTCAAGAAATATTCAGTTATTCCGAATTTTTAAAAAAAGGGTACATCTGTGCTTCAATGCAAATAAAATGGTGATTAATATATAAAATGCACTACCTCGACTGTGTGCCTTATATATTGTTATTTTCATAAGTAAGTGCTTATGTTGTGTTAGATGCTGATCAACAAAGGAGCAGTCTTCACTTGTAACCTCTCCTAGCTCCAGTCTGGAACATGACACATGTCAACCAATGATAAATGGTTCTGTAGGATGTGTAATTTCAAATGCAATGCCCTTGAGATCTTGAAACCCTTTCTCACAAATGCTTCTAAGGGACCAAATCCAGGAAGCTGCTGTTTTTTCTTGTGTGTTTTGTTAAGAAACAAACAAAAAAAAGAATAAATGAAATGAATAAAAAGTTGCCTTTGCCGATAATTTATTTTATGAAAAAAAAAACCTAATGTCCCTTTTTTTAAAAAAAACGGGAAACTTGATCTGACTTATTTTTCTCTATGTCGTTTTTTAATCGAATGCTGCAGTTTAGTGAAGCGGTAAATAACACCTGATATTAAATGTTTAAAGATGTTACTTAACAGTTTAATGAATGTGAATTTTAATTGATGCCTTCAATACAAATATTGCTCAGCTTTCAAATGCACACCTGTAATTTGCATTACAGATTAATAGACGGGGTTCGTCTTCAGCAGGGGGAAGTGTCAGATGACTATTTATTTGTGTGTTCTAAATAGATATGTTGACACATCAAAGATTGCAGATTAAGATACAAATTCTGTGCTGCAGTGACATTGCTTTTCGCCGGCATGGTTAATAAACAACCGCTGTCTTCCAGAGCATGAAATGGGTCTAAACTGCTCCTTTAGTCGGCGGTGTAACTAGTGTTAAATCAAAGAATGCAGTGTGACATTAAATGGTTTAAGTAATGCAGGCATTTCCTTTTTAACGTGAATATGGAAAGTGTAGATTAGTAATAGTGATCGGGTGCTCCGTGACAGCTCGCTGGAGCCTGTGTTGTCTCCACTGCATTGTTTCTCATTTGCAGCTATTTGCATGCCAATTATTTTAAAACAAATATTGGGTTCCAGTTTTTTTTTTTTTACTTGACAAATAGTCTGCAGGGTTTTAATTGGATCCAACCAGTTGCAAGAGCTATGAGAGTTAGAACGGAGACAGATGATGCCTTCACCAGAAGCTGCAGGGTGCTTTCAGAAGGCTTACCAATTACTACATTATCTGTAATGCACTCTAAATTTTCTAAACACAGCGCCCAAAATACTGTACAAGCCACAGGCAAAGGGGAAAGCGACATCCCGCTGTGCGTTAAAAAGAGATTTCATTGTGGGCGGATTCCATTTCTTCTTATCTACTTCTTCTATTAATTATCATATTTGACTAATGATATCAGCCCGGTTATGAAAAATGTAAGCTGAACGCTTAAAACCAGTATAGAGGTACAGCGCGCGTCTGCTGGTGATTCGGGGGTCTGTTTGCGTACGGTGTCTTTCAATCAGTCAATAAGACAATGTCGGCACGTGGACTTAAAACACTTTCTAAGAACAAGTGCATCGTTTGTATTTTCTTTTAACTTACAAATTTAGCGCAATGTTTCCGCGGCATTGCATAGAAACACAGAAACATAGAAAATAGGTGCAGGAGTAGGCCATTCGGCCCTTCGAGCCTGCACCGTCATTCAATATGATCATGGCTGATCATCCAACTCAGTATCCTGTACCTGCCTTCTCTCCATACCCCCTGATCCCTTTAGGCACAAGGGTCACATCTAACTCCCTCTTAAATATAGCCAATGAAATGGCCTCAACTACCTTCTGTGGCAGAGAATTCCAGAGACTCACCACTCTCTGTGTGAAAAATGTTTTCCTCATCTCGGTCCTAAAGGAATTCCCCCTTATCCTTAGACTGTGACCCCTTGTTCTGGACTTCCCCAACATCGGGAACAATCTTCCTGCCTATCTTAAGAATTTAATCTACCTAATTAAACCTCATCTACCTATCCAACCCCTTAAGAATTTTGTAAGTTTCTATAAGATCCCCCCTCAGTCTTCTAAATTCTAGTGAGTACAAGCCGAGTCTATCCAGTCTTTCCTCAAATGAAAGTCCTGACATTCCAGGAATCAGTCTGGGATTGCCTTCATGCCTGCAAGTAGGTGCGGCCAAGAACAAATAATGTCAACCAATTCTAGTCCAAGTTCAATTTCACCTAAAGAATCTTATATAAGTACGGTTTGTGACCACACTCTGAACCCGTGTCGTCAACAGTAGTCATTTTACTATGTGTTTGCTATTCATTCACAATCTTGGACGGTTAGATGGTTGGCATTCTCACGGCACCAGAGACCCAGGTTCGATCCTGACCTCGGCTGCTGTCTGTGTGGAGTTTGCACATTCTCCCTGCGACAGCGTGGGTTTTCTCTGGGTGCTCTGGTCTCCTCCCAAATCCCAAAGACGTGCGGGTTTACAGGTTAATTAGCATCTGTCAAATTACCCCCAATGTGTCGGGAGTGGATGAGAAAGTGGTTAGCATAGAATGGGTGATTACTGGTCAGTGTGGGCCGAAGGGCCTGTTTGCATGCTGTATCTTTCATTCAAGACGCTGCATATCCTTGGGTACATTACTGTGGAGAGGAGGGGTTGTGGTTGAAGCTCTCTGGTTCCTGTAAAAGAGCAGAAGAAATCCCTCTGCTGACTTTTATTTTGCGAACCTTCCCACAATTGATTTCAAAATCCAGATGGGGTAACAATCCACACAATATCACCAGCGCTAAAGATTGTTCTGGCACTCCCAGTTATGGAGTTGCATTTCTGGGAGGGGCAGTTGATAGAAGAAATTTTATGATTTGTTTTCCTGTAAAATAAATAGACAGAATATCACGGGTCAATGCATCAAACTCACTTGGTGCTGCATTTCCTACTGTGATTTTGGGAGCATATAATGAATCTACTGTCGACACAGCAGTACTAAGCCAGATGTTGTATTTTCTAATGATAACTTGCATTTATATAGCGCCTTTAACAACAGTGAATGCCCCCCCCCCCCCCCCCCCAGGTTCTTGGTGACGAGAGTGACACTGTGCCAAGGGAAAGAGACGTGTTTACAGACCTGTTATGCTGTTATCACAATGTTTAAAGAAACGTATGGACATTGGACTTTAGAGACACAATGCAGAAACTGGCCCTTCAGCCCGCTGAGTCTGCGTGACCAATGATCAACCCGTGCACTAACACTATCCCACACACCAGTTACAATTTTACCAAAGCCAATTAATCTGCAAACCACATTGGAGTGTGGGAGAAATCCGGAGCGCCCGGAGGAAACCCCACGCAGGTCACGGGGAGAACGTAACAAACTCCGTACCCGTAGTCAGGATTGAACTCGGGTCTCCGTCGCTGTAATGCAGCCCCATGGACTGTTACTTGGATAAGACAGGTTTAAAGAGATACGGGCCAAATGCAGGCACGTGAGACTAGTGTAGATGGGGCAACTTGGTCGGTGTGGGCAAGTTGGTTTGAAGGACCTGTTTCCACACTGTATGACTCTATGTTGCAAATAAGAATTTAATTGTACTGTTTTTGTACATATGACAATTAAACACTCTTGACTTTCGATGGGTTATTAAAATCTTGCTCACATTGGTAGATACAATGTTTAATGTCCCAAATATAAAGTCTGGATCATCTGCAGCAGCTCCAGTAGTCTCCAGAGCTGGACATGTGCCTAATTTGTAGCGATTCCATTTTCTAACCAACAACGTATAATGAAAGGTCTCCACAGAGTGGAGGTGGAGAGGATGTTTCCACTGGTGGGAGAGTCTAGGACTAGAGACCATAGCCTCAGAATAAAGGGATGTACATTTAGAAGGGAGATGAGGAGGAATGTATTTAGTCAGATGGTGGTGCATCTGTGGAATTCATTGCCACAGATGGCTGTGGAGGCCAAGTCAATGGGTATTTTTAAGGCGGAGATTGACAGATTTTTGATTAGTATGGGTGTCAGGGGTTATGGGGCGAAGGCAGGAGAATGGGATTGAGAGGGAAAGATAGATCAGCCATGGTTGAATGGCGGAGTGGACTTGATGGGCCGAATGACTTAATTCTGCTCCGAGAATGTACGAATGTCCACGATGTCCCCTGCTCCCAATTCTCTGATCTATGCTCCTTTTGAAGCGAGACCTTGCTCTGGTTGCAAGCTCACTGCTTCAAGGCTCAGAAGCACGTTACTGCCGTACATGTTTCGGCTGCTTTTTAAAAAGACGCAATTTTGATGGAAAACAAGAGAGAATGTTCTCAAAATGTGGAGGGCAGAGCTTTAAGGTGCAAGGGGCAACATTTTAAGGAAATGCGTGGGGCTGGGTTTTTTTACGCAGAGGGGGGTAAGTGCCAGGGATGGTACTGGAGGCAGAGGATAGGCTTGGCGGATTATGGGCCAAGCGCAGGCAGGTATCACTAATGTAGAGTTGGGCCAAAGAGCTTGTTTCCACGCTGTATGACTCGGTGTCTCTGTACAATAGTAGCATTTCAGATGTTTATTGGATAGGCACATGGATATGGAGGGATATGTGCAGGAGGCTAAGATTCAGTTTTGGCGTTAGGTTTGGCATGGACATTGTGGGCAGAAGGGCCAGTTCCTGTGCTGTCCATAACCCACCTTATATTGGACACAATTATCTTCCTGCCTTGCGCAGGAGATTGCCACTGTGAACAAATTAGAATATGATAAGGCAGGAACATAAAGATTCAAGAAAGTCCAGTAATAATATTTGAGTGGAATTTGAACAGGAATGTATTTGAATGCAGGGGTAATGATCCTTTAATGCAGGTTTGTGTCACAAACTATGGGGATAAAAAACAAGAAATGCCCTCTATCCACCGCCCAGTAACCTAACAGAAACTTCACACAAACACACATTGTTTATTTTGTAAAAATATTTGTAGTTTCTGCTTATCGCATATTGAGATTTTATTTCTTATCACAGTTTAATTTGTGATATGTTGTGATATTGTGATATGCATGTGCAGATGAGTTCGTTGTGTAGCATGATTAAGTAACAGGTTCTTTTCCCCTTTCCTGCAGGCAATCGATGGGTTTTTTTGCAAAGTGAGTTCAAAACCATAAATCTCCAAACACAAATCTGATTTCTGTGAGACAACTTTGCAAGTTTTATTTAGGGATTTTCTTTTACAGAAATGAGCTCATTTGATTCGGAAAGTGAGACAGACAATCCGGGGTCACGTGGCAAACTGACTTTTTAAGTAGTCATCTGTGAGTTTTGCAAATAATTTTTAATATTAAGGGCCCTATTTTTTTTTTTTTAATTGGCTGCGTTGATGGGAATGTTTGAAGTTGAGAAAACTCGTGAATTATCCACTGTTTAATCAGTGCATATTCAAAGAGATTAATATATTGCATTACCGCCCTGGATTCACAAACTTAATGGAAGAAACTTAGCTTTTTGATACAGTGGCATGGTGCAGCGGTAGAGTTGCTGCCTCACAGCACCAGAGACACAGGTTCAATCCCGACTACGGGTGCAGTCTGCACGGAGTTTGTACCTTCTCCCCGTGACCTGCGTGGGTTTTCTCCAAGATCTTCGGTTTTCTCCCACACTCCAAACACAGGTTTGTAGGTTAATTGGCTTGGTATAAGTGTAAATTGTCCCTAGTGTTTGCGGGATAGTGCAAGTGTGCGGGGATCACTGGTCGGTGCGGACTCGGAGGGCCAAAGGGCCTGTTTCCGCGCTGTATCTCTAAACTAAACTAAACTCATGATAAAAGTGCAGTGCTGAAGTATTAGATGCTATCTATATGCGAATGGAGAGGCTACCCATGATTGGTTGAATTAATGCTGTGTATGGGTGAATAAGCATCACTGTCATCTGATGATTTACTTTTGGGTCAAAAAATGCATTGTGAATGATCTCAATTGGTAACAAACTGAATTGGTCGCAAATCTTGATATTGTGGCCAATAGAGGATGCATGAAAACTCTCCTGTTTAATTTTAAACAAATGGATCATTGTATGGCAGTAATAAAACAAATACTGCTGACTGCCTTGGGGCAGTACCCTGTCCCTTAGGCTATCCAAGTGACCTTGTCCATAATAATGCCTGCAGCCTTCTGCTACAAGCTATCTCTGCAGTCTTCAGGCTAATATATCACTGAAGAACTGCCTCTCTCTCTCCACAATTTCATTTTAAGCACATTGCAGAATGTTGCCCAAACAAAAATTGGCACCGCCATTTTTATTTACAAATATACAACCCACTAAAAATCATGAGATGAAAATATCGGGTAGACACACGGAGTCTCTTGCCCAGAGTAGGCGAATCGAGGACCAGAGGACATAGGTTTAAGATGAAGGGGAAAAAGATTTAATAAGAATCTGAGGGGTAACTTTTTCGCACAAAGGGTGGTGGGTGTATGGAACAAGCTGCCAGAGGAGGTAGTTGAGGCTGAGTATTGCAATGTTTAAGAAACCGTTATGCCCCTGTCCCACTTAGGAAACCTGAACGGAAACCTCTGGAGACTTTGCGTCCAACCCAAGGTTTTCCGTGCGGTTCCCGGAGGTTTTTGTCAGTCTCCCTAATGGTCGAATTTGGTTTCCGCTTCTTCTATGTTCCGGCGATTATTTGAAAAAATTGAAAAAACCTCCGGGAACCGCACGGAAACCTCCGGGAACCGCACGGAAACCTTGGGTTGGACGCAAAGTCTCCAGAGGTTTCCGTTCAGGTTTCCTAAGTGGGACAGGGGCATTAAACAGGTACGTGCCTAGGACAGGTTTGGAGGGATGTGGGCCAAACGCGGGCAGGTGGGACTAGTGTAGATGTTGGGCGTGTTGGACGGTGCGGGCAAGTTGGGTCGTAGGGCCTGTTTCCACGCTGCATCACTCTATGATTTATGCCCAGCAAAAGGAAAAAAAAAGGAGCTAAAGGCAAAGAAGAGATTAACCAAGAGGATGCAAAAGAAGAAGCTCCCTCTGAGAATGGAGAAGCCAAAAACGGTGAGGCACAGTCCACTAAAAGCTGTGAAGAGAAAGACGGCGTCAGGGCAACTGCATCTGCCTGTCATCTCCATCAATGGCATCCATGCCTCCATACTGTATTGTTACAGAGAGGAGTATTTTTATCAACTATTTTATAAGTACAAGGTTTTTTTAGGATGAATTTAATTATGGAAACACCCACATCGCAAGATTATTTGGGGGTTTGAAACCCTAAAGAATCATTGTTTTAAAATTGTGATTGTTGTAGTTAGTATGATATGTGGGACTAGTAAATGGTGGTAGTGGTTGACTTCTATCAATGTTTCTCTTGTGCTCATACTCAAAAAAAAGTCTAGAAATTATTTTCCACAGTATCTTGGCCTCTATACCCAGTTAGCAATCACAGTGCTGCAAAGGGTCCAACTGTTGTCTCATAGCTCCAGTGTAAATCGTAAATTGTCCCCAGTGTGTTTGGAGCATGCTCGTGTACAGGGATCGCTGGTCGGGTTGGGCTGAAGGGCCTGTTTGCATGCTGTATCTCTAAACCAAGCTACAGTAATCCCGTTGGATTTCCTCCATACATACAGCGGAGTATCTACCCACATATCTTTGGGATGTGGTAGGAAACTGGAGCACCCAGAGGAATTCCAAATACTCCGAGGGTAAAGGGTACAAGCTCCACATGCACGGGATCTAGATTGAAGCCAGACTGACGGAGCTGTGGGGCATTTTGACCAGCTATGCCATCGTGCCACTCTCAGTTTAAAAAATTGCATTTCAAGAAATAAAATTAATTCACAAAGATGGAAGAACCCAGACTGTCATTGGGCCGAAGTCAGAATTTGATGCTACGGCAGTGTGAAATCGGCAACTGGTGCATACGCCTATCCAATGCCAAGCGCCCAATATTAATGCAGGAAAGTAACACAGAAAGCCAACGCTGGATATTGGCACACTGGTACTCCATTGAGATTGCTGTTGAGTCATAGTCATTAGAGTCATACAGAGTGGAAACAGGCCCTGCAGCCCAATTTGCCCACACCGACCGACATGTCCCATCTACACTAGTCCCACTTGCCTACATTTGGCCCATATCCCTCCAACCTATTGGCACAGTGGTGCAGCGACAGAGACCTGGGGTCGATCGCGACCACGAGCGCCGTCCGTACGGAGTCCGCACGCACGCCCGGGACCACGTGGGTCCCCCCCCCAGGCGTTCTGGCCTCCTCACACGTACCAAAGACTTCCAAGCCATGATATTGAAGCATATCTGGCACATTCTGGGTAAGGCCCAAAAATTCCTGAAGGGATCTTTGGGTGAATATTGTGCCAATCGGTTTCTCTTCTCTGAACTCTGAACTCGTTTCCAAAGGTGTTCAGCAGACCCTCAACATTAAAGAATGCATGGAGAACTACTGTTGAATTGAATGGACCAAGTCTGTTTCCAAGGTTTAAGGTGAGAGGGGAAACATGTATTCGGAACCTGAGGGACAACGTTTTCTGCACCCAGCGTGGTGTTGCATGTTGAACGAGCTGCCAGAGGAGGTAGTTGAGGCAGGTACTACAACAATATTTACAAGACACTTGGACAGGTACATGGATAGCAAAGGTTTAGAGGGATATGGGCCAATTGCGGGCAAATGGGACTAACTTAGATGGGGCATCTTGGTCGGCATGGACGAGTTGGGCTGAAGGGCCTGTTTCTGTGCTGTAGGTCTCTGACTCGATGAAAATATACAAAAATGGTGGAGAAACTCAGCGGATGAGGCAGGATCTATGGAGCGGAATAGGTGACGTTTCGGGTCGAGACCCTTCTTCAGACTGATGTGGGGGTGGGGGGGGGGGGGGGGCTGTGGGAGAGCTGGGAAGGGGAGGGGAGGGGAAGGAGGGAGAATGCAAGGACTACCTAAAATTGGAGGTCAATGTGCATACTGCTGGGGTGAAACTATACGCCTCATTTATTCACTGGTATTGATTTTGGATGAATAGCCATGTTCATATTGAATGGTGGTGCTGGCATGAAGGGCCGAGTGGCCTACTCCTGCACCTATTTTTTATGTTTCTACCTCTGCAATCTGATGGTGAACGGCTCTGACTGAAAGATAAATTGGTTATTGCTTGTAAAGATGGGCTTGTAGTCCTCGATTCATTCTAATAGAAGTAAGCAGGCTTTATTAATAACTGGATTTTAAAATGGTTGCCATGCTCTTAATACAGGAGATGAACTTACTGTAAACGCCAGTGTTTTGTGTAACGTGTGCAACTTTTAGATTTGATTTGATTTTTAAAAAAAAATTACAGGTTGGAAACAGGCCGGGGATTTTCTTGGTTGAATTTCTATAAGCTTGTTTCTGTTCCCTCCCTAACAAGAAGTTGATAGCTGAACCAATCGAGATATGTAAGAATCAGCGATGGATTTTCCAGTGTTACAGCAAACTCGCAAGATAAATGACTTTTATAGGTTAAGCAATTAGAGACTTTCTAAAAGCTGCCGATAAAACGACTTCATCCAAGCAAGCCACCATCAGTGTCCGTCCTAACAACCCGAGCAAACACTCACTAGATTTGTTTCATTTAATTACAAGTCATTTTAAAAGAGATTTTTTTTACACACACACACACACAAAAAATCTAAGTCCGCAGTTGTACCTTTTTCAATAGTGTGTTTTACTGGTTCCATTTATTGGGGGGGGGGGGGGGGGGGGGGGGGGGGGGGGGGGGTAGCATTTGGCAGTGCATCACTACATTGACAAAAAGAGAGAAAACAGCTGCAATTTTCTGCTTGAATATCTCACTGACTAAGTCCATTGATCATCCCTTCTGTTTGTGCGAGAGAGGTGTTTTTCTCTCTAATAACTCATACCTTCTCCTCTACTTTTGTTGTTGGCCGGGCTCCTCGCGCGAGTCCTCAGAGAGCAGAGTAGATTGAAGTTATTTTATGCTTGAGTTCCCCTGGTCCCAATTTTAAAATCTTCATGTCAATTTTCACACATCACTGTCGAGTACTGAATGTTATGGAATTTTCGGCAGGAGCTAGAGAGACAATTTACACATGACCTGGGCCGATCAGAGCACTCAACGCCGGGTGAAAGGTGAATGTGTAATTAATGTTGGTTTAGAGACATGATGCCAGATTCAGCCCCCCAAAAAACTAACCACTGTCAAATTATTCCATAGGAATATCAAGCTAAAATATCCTTCAGCACTTGCCCCTCTCCCCACAAGAGCTTGATTCTTTTTGTTTGTTTAATGGAGTCGTTGAAAGGATTGTTGTATTTTTTTAAAATTTGGGTAGCTGCAAATATGCAAGCGCTCAAAGACTTCAATGACATAATCTTCAAGAATTTATGATGTATTGAATGCTTTAACCCTTTGTTCTCCAGTGTGTATGTGAAGTGATCCACTTTTGCTGCAAGTATAATCAATCCTCATATGAACGATCCGACAGTCTTTTGCCCTATGTTGGGAAAGCGTAATAGCCACAAGACTACTAATGCCGCATTTATCGTGCTTGCTCACATTATCCTCTCATTTTTATATGCCATTTGAATTTTTGCAGAGTTAATAATCTGTAATGTGAAATATATCGACTAACCACAGCCACAGTTTATATTAGTGCGATCTAATTGTCTGACAGCTGTGAGAATATGTGTTCCAGATTTTTTTTTTAAAACATCATGTTGAAATACTTCTTGAGATGATACGACCTTTGTTGTAACCTATTTTTTAATAATTACCTCATTAATTGGGAACTATAATTGTTTGCATCAGTGCTTTCTTTTCAATATTCCACCTAGATATTGCTGTTATCGTTGTGACCTGTGGGGGAAAAGTGATATGTTCTCAATTTATTACATTGGAAGCATGATTCATTTTTGTTTTACTGGAGTTTCAGGCGAGTGTGATCAATTGTACAGTCAATCCCTTGATTAGGGATTAGAAAGCCTATACATGCATTTGATCTCTCTATCTTTGGCGACTGATGATGATTAAATTATGTTTTAAAAAAAACTTTTATGAAACTACAGATATGAGCAAGTGGTACATATTTCTGGTCAAATATAAGGTAACCATTTTTTTTTGTTGTGTATTGGCATTCTTTAAAAAAAATACGCTTATAACAAAGATGAAAGTATAAAGAGCGTTATTTTAATGTTTTGTTAAGGATTGATCACGAGGGGGGCAAAGAAAGTCGTGATCAGAAAGCGAATCTGTCTCTTCGGGCCAGATTTGCCTGACTAGGGTTTTAAAGAACCATCACAACAGTAAATCAATTTTTGACCCAAAGCAGGGGAATGGTGTGGGCATTGCATTTGTCACAGGGAATAAGAAGGACGGGAGAGTGGTTTCGGACGTAGAGTATGCAGGAGTGCCATCACTCACAGCAAGCACAGATCAGAGCAGTAGGTGTACTGTGCAGTGACAATAAGTAGCTGCCAGGATATTATGGAGAGGTCCATGAGCATATTAGAGGGAGCTCTGGACCATCTCATTGAATTAGACCATAGGGACAGTTCATCACAATCTTTGGTCCTTGCCAACAGTCGCAACAAAGGCCGCTACATTCCTCCAATCCTCCAACTAGATAGCATTCAGCATTCTGGTTTAGGTTCATTATTGTCATGTGTAACACACACAGTGAAAAGCCTTGCTTTGCATGCTGTTCGATCAAATCAGATAATACTATAAATAAATACAATCAGACTGATCTCAAGTACAATAAGTAGAGCTAAGGGTAAGATGGAGTTTAGTTTAGAGATATAGCATGGATACAGGCCCTTCAGCCCACCGAGTCCGCACTGTCCAGTGATCCCCACACACTAACACTACCCAACACACACGAGTTGCAATTTTACATTTACACCAAGCCAATTAATTTACAAACCTGTATCTCTTTGGAGTGTGGGAGGAAACTGAAGATCTCGGAGAAAACCCACTTAGGTCACGGGGAGAACGTACAAACTCCGTACAGACAGCACCCGTAGTCAGGATCGAACTGGGATCTCTGGCGCTGTGAGGCTGCAACTCTTCCGCTGCGCCACCGTGCTGCCCTGAGACCCAAATGTAGTTGTATTGCAATGGTTCCAGAGGCAAAGACCAATGTCCATAATGAGGTCGAGGTGAACCGGACAGTACCCGAGCTTATGGAAAGACTGTTCGGAGGCCTGATAACAGGGGGGGGGAAGATGCTGTCCATGGTCTGCATGGTGCGTGCTGAAGGGACTGTTTCCACGCTGCATCTCAAAACTAAGCTAGACAGAACGTGTAATGTGGAGGCAAATTCCAGCAGGGGATCCGAATTTAGTGTCGGACAATTCATGAGATATTGTGAACGATAGAGTGAATGGCTTTTATGGTCTCTAGAAAGCCATGTGAAATGGTTACTGTTGCTCCCTTTATTTATCTTTGCACTGATGTGTGGTGATGTTAGTAGACAAAGATGCTGGAGAAACTCAGCGGGTGAGGCAGCATCGCTCGACCTGAAACGTCACCTATTCCTTCGCTCCGTAGATGATGCCTCACCCGCTGAGTTTCTCCAGCATTTTTGTCTACCTTCGACTTTTCCAGCATCTGCAGTTCTTTCTTAAACAAGTGGTGATGTTAGTGTTCACTGTGTGACTGGACAATTCTGTTGATAGCACTCTCAACTCCTAGAGCTAGAAGATCGAAGATTGCTGCCTTACCCATGTTCTCCAGAAATGTTGCCTGACTTGCCGAGTTTACTCCAGCACTTTGTGCTTTTTTCCACGTAAACCCGCTACTGCAGTTCCTTGTTTCTATATTCAGCTAAAATACATGGTCTTACTTCGAGGAACGTGTGTAGGTGGCTGATTCATTCTCCACACAAAGAATATTGAGCCGTTGCGAGTTATTGTAGGACAGGGATCTCATTGTGGGTCAGGTGACATTGCCAGGTATAAAGCCCTCGCATTCTGTAATTGTTGCCTGAACCACAAGCTGAGATTACAGCTTTAAAATGATACCCATTTTGATTCTGTCTGTCTGTCTGTCACGTTGCTTCTGGCCACTGAGAACCAGTCACTTGTGTGCATCCGCGTGTGAGGGTGACCACACACGGAAAGGTTCAGCAGCCTTTGAGCAATCACTTCACGTGACATGTTGAATTCTAGTCATCAGGAAATCAAAGTCAACTCCCAACATTGGGAAACTAACGTGTCTTAGCCCACAATGTGTTTGCATAGCAACAATATGAATGTTTTATGGAGAGCCTGGGGGAGAATGTAAGGGCGGCACGGTGGCGCAGCGGTTAGTTGCTGCCTTAAAGCCCTGTCCCACTATACTAGTTCATTCAAGAGTTTCCCCGAGTTTGCCCTGATTCGAACTCGGAGATTTACGGTAATGGCCGCTCGTAAGTACTCGGGGCTCTCGTGGACATTTCTCAACATGCTGAAAAATCTTCACGAGTCTTCCCGAGCTTACCGCGTTTCCCGAGTACCTGCCGTTAGCGTTACGAGCCGCTAAGAGGCGTCCCCGAGCTCCGACGTACCCGCTACGTTCATTCTACGTATTTATTTATTTATAGTACTTTGCCAACCTCTGCACCACTATAATGTCGCCCCAACAGGGGCACAGCTGGTAGAGTTGCTGCCTAACAACGCCAGAGACCCCAGTTCGATCTTGACCTCAGGTGCCGTCTGTGCGAATTTGCACGTGCTCCCTGCGACAGCGTGGGTTTCCAGCGGGTTAATCGCCCCTCTGTAAATTGCCCCTAATGTATTGGGAGCGGATGAGAAAGTGGGATAACATAGAACTCGTGTGAACGGGTGATGAAATAGTTGGTGTGGACTTGGAGGGCCAAGGGGCCTGGTTCCTTGTTGTATCTCCAAACTAAACTAAAGGTATTGCATTAGATCTATCTAACTTTTGTGTATTATTATATTTAATCACATTATGTGATATCATGTTATATTTTATAATCCCACACAGACAGTAAGCCTAAAAGAGTCCTCTGACACTTGTGCCGGCAAGAACGTGTGTCCAGTGTAAGTAATAAAATGGTGCAGATTATGTTATTTACGCCAGGGGCATTTCTGAAATCTGCCACATAATGTTTCTAATTTCATCAGCCTGACTGAAACCTTGCAACATTACTTGATAAATGGTCCAAGAAATCTTGGCAGAGGAGGGGAGGAAAGGTACAAAAAGGTCTGATTATTTTTCCATTAATCATCTCACATTTGCATACTGTTTTCCTCAGGAAAAAAAAACAGAGTAGCTTCAAGCCATTAGACCCACCTCATGTGTTCCGATGTGCTTGAACCAAAATGCAGTGCAGTACGTGAAATGAAGGAGCTGTTCTTAAATTACTTTAGTTAAACTAAGCCTTGAATAGAGATTTTGCTTGGGCAGCTTGCAAACCAGCGGTATGGATATTGATTTCTCTAACTTCAAGTAACCCTTGCATCTCCTCCCTCCCCCACCCTAGTTTTGTCCTGTTTAGTTTCATTGTCTGTGTAACTCGTTATCACCCAGCCCACAGACAACAATGGACCATTTCCTTGATCATTGTTACTTTTTTTGCACATCTTCCATTTGTTTTAGTTTTAGTGAGACAGCAGGAAGCAGGCCCTTCAGCCCACCAAGTCCACACCGTCCAGCGATCCCCACATACTATCCCAAGCCAATTAACTTACAAACCTGTACGTCTTTGGAGTGTGGGAGGAAACTGAAGATCTCGGAGAAAAGGCACGCGGTCACGGGGAGAACGTACAAACTCTGTACAGACAGCACCTGTAGCCGGGATCGAACCCGGGTCTCTGGCGCTGCTGAGCCACCGCTACAACTATGCTGCTGTGCCACCGCGCCATCCATTTGTTCTATATCTCTCTTCACAACCGTCTATATCTCTTGTCTCCCTTTCCCCTGACTCTGTCGGAAGAAGGTTCTCAACCCGAAACGTCGCCTATTCCATTTCTCCAGAGATGCTGCCTGACCGGCTGACCTGCAGCAGCGTTTTGTGTCTGTCTCCTTGAACAGAGATTATCGGGATAAACCGTATACTGTAGATCGGTGTCCGACTTTGCAGTTGTTACAACTGCATAAAAGGGAAATGATTAAAGAGTAGTTTTTAACCAAAGTGAGCCGCCCCCTGATTATCCTGTGACACAGAATTGACCAGGTTCTAGAAATAATGATTGCACCTCAGACATCAAGCAAGGCCAAATTGGGTTCAGATGTTACAGCACTGTTTCTGTGCTGGAAGAATTGTTAGGTTTAAAGCCAGTCGATTGTCAGCCTTGCAAGTAATCTGATTTGGCTGTTTGACAGGTAGGCAAAGTCCATTGCATGAGACGGCTCTGTCTGGTTGGAGCAACTTCCAGACACTTCAGCTCACCTGTCGACATGTCCATCATCAGGAACTGCAATAAACTGCAGCTAATTGGAAGGTGCCGACAGCACAAGCATGCATTCAATTCACACCAACCCCTCTGTCTTGTTGTTTTGCTGCAGGTACAATGATCACTTGGCCTGCAGGAGAGAGAGCAGAAAAAAAAAGAGGTTGCTGGTGAACAGTCTCACGTTTTTAAACAAAAACGCTCTCAGAGTTTTATCGGGTTTTGATCGGGAAGCGGTGGGCAAGGTTGCACAAAGAATCATTCACAAATGCAGAGCTGGAATGGTAAATCCTATACTTTGCAAGAAAACGTTTAGCTTGGCTGTACGCAATCACAGCAAGAAGCCTCTATTGGAAAGACAAGAATGTATAAGGTTACAAGTAGTTGATAGTTGCCAGGACTTAATACTTAGTGTAGTTATCACCCGTTGTGACACACACAGATAATTCTATCAGGTAATTCCAACAGAAATGTTATACATGTTTGGGCTGAAAGGGAAGCTCTCTCAGTGCTGTGCTGATGGAACCATTTTGTAGACCGAGGCTTAGTTACAGCAGTCCTACATTCAGTCTAATGCAAGATTGCACAAAGCAGTTTATTGTGTTTGGATTGGAATAGACAGGAACCTCTCTTCCACACTTCAAAATATATTTTGCCTAATGTTGTCCGCAGATAACGATTGTAGGTGAGGTTGTACGCTTTTTCATGGGATGTTAATAGTCCGAATGATCGATACTTAGTGTGTAGGAAGGAACTACAGATGCTGGTTTATATCTAAGATGGACACAAATTGAGTTTCCTTTATGTTGAGTTTAGTTTATTGTCACGTGTACCAAGAAACAGTGAAAAGCTTTTGTTACGTGCTAACCAGTCGGTGGAAAGACTATACATGATTCCAATTGAGCCAGCCACGGTGTACAGATACAGGATAAAGAGAATAACGTTTGGTGAAGAAGGGTCTCGACCCGAAACGTCGCCCATTCCTTCTCTCCAGAGATGCTGCCTCACCCGCTGAGTTACTCCAGCATTTTGTGTCTAACTAGAGAGCAGGTGTACTCCAAGTGCTGGAGTAACTCAACTGGTCAGGCAGCATCTCTGGAGAAAAATGATGGGTGACATTTCGGGTCGTACCACTTTTTAATTCATTTTAGAGGTGTGATTCATGGAGAAACTTGTTACATTTATTATTTATAATATTCCAGTTGATTTATTTATTTTTTAAACTTTTTTAAATTTAGTCTGGTTCCTCTTTCTTTTTTTCAACTTTCTCTTCAATATCTGTATTTCCTTAAAGAAAATGGAAGCCCAGGTCTCTAAGATGGCTGTTTATTAATAGTAATAAATAACATTTATTAACACTTTCAAACCATTTTCAAGAGGGTTGAAAGCGTTAATATATTTTTGTACCTGAGCAATCGAATAAGTTTAGTTTCGAGACACAGCACGGAAACATGTCTGCGATGACCAGCGATCCCCACACACTAACACTATCGTACACACTAGCGATAATTTACAAATTTTACCAAAGCCAATTTACTCTATAAACCTGTATGTCTTTGGAGTGTGGGCTGAAACTGAAGCACCCAGGGAAAACCCGCGCAGGTCACGGGGAGAACGTACAAACTCCGTACAGACAGCACCCGTAGTCGGCATCGAACATGGGTCTCTGCTGCTGTGAGGCAGCAACTCGACCGCTGTGCTACTGTGCTGCCCTGGGCTACTCTCAAAATAATTTCATACCTATTTTGGACGGATATGGATCGCGTGCAGTCTGAGAGGATTAGTTTAACTTGGCATCATGTTGGGCACGGACATTGCGGGCCGAAGGGCCTGTTCCTGCGCTGTACTGTTCTATGTTTTATGTTTTATTGGGTCATCTTTATGATGGCAATGTCCCAGACCACAACATCCAAGAACCAATTTTCCCCAGCAGCTATTTGCATCATTATGTATTGCGTCTTCTAATAATGCCAGTGGTTTTTAATAGTTTGTTTAGTGACCATGATTAATTTTGTCATAACTTATTAAAGTGAGGTGAAAACATCTCAACTTTATTTAATTGCTAATTTCTTCACATATAGGCATTGGAATGTCAGGGTGCCACAATTAAAACAGCCCATTTCACGTGTGAACAATATTTACAGTTGCAGTTTGTCTTTTCATTCATTGCTTTTCCTTCACGTAAAAAGAAAATCAGCTAATAGGCAATACTTTTAGCGTTCTTCCTAATGCTCATTGCCTGCTCATCTGTATTTTTCAACTGAGATTGTGAAATTTGCCAGGCTCAATATTTCTTGAGATGAAGTCTCTTTTTAGACAATAGACAATAGGTGCAGGAATAGGCCATTCGATCCTTTGAGCCAGCACCGCCATTCAATGTGATCACGGCTGATCATCCCCAATCAGTACCCCGTTCCTGCCTTCTCCCCATATCCCCTGGCTCCGCTATCTTTAAGAGCCCTATCTAGCTCTCACTTGAAAGTATCCAGAGAACCGGCCTCCATCGCATTCTCCTCGCACAGAATTCCACAGACTCTCAACTCTCTGTGAGAAAAAGTGTTTCCTCATCTCCGTTCTAATGGCTTACTCCTTATTCTTAAACTGTGGCCCCTGGCTCTGGACTCCCCCAACATCGGGAACATGTTTTCTGCCTCTAGCGTGTCCAAACCCTTAACAATCTTCTATGTTTCAATAAGATTCCCCCTCATCCTTCTAAACTCCAGAGTGTACAAGCCCAGCTGCTCCATTCTCTCAGAATATGACAGTCCCGCCACCCCGGGAATTAACCTTGTAAACCTACGCTGCACTCCCTCAATATCAAGAATGTCCTTCCTCAAATTAAGGACCAAAACTGCACACAATACTCCAGGTGTGGTCTCACTAGGGCCCTGTACACTGCAAAAGGACCTCTTTACTCCTATACTCGACTCCTCTTGGGCAGTCACTTAAACATTGATTGAAGAGAGGGAGGTGAGAAGGAGGGGAGAGGGGTATGTGGATTGGAAGGGAGTGGAGTCATGCATTTTGTTCATAAATGATAGGAGCAGAATTAGACCATTCGGCCCATCGTCTACTCTGCCATTCAATCATGGATGATCTATCTCTCCCTCCTAATCCCATTCTCCTGCCTGCTTCCCACAACCCCTGACACCAGTATGTTTTGCATTTTGGTAGTAGGAATAAAGGCATAGACTATTTTCAAAATGGGGAGGGGATTCAGAAATGGGAACTGCAAAGAAACCTGCGATTGCTGGTGCAGTATTCTCAAAAAGATAATTTGCAAGTCGAATCGGCGGTCAGGAATGCAAATGCAATTAAAGCATTTATTTTGAGAGGACCAGAATGTAAAAACAGGGATAAGGCAGTGGTCAGGCTGCATTTGGAGTTCTGTGAGCAGGTCTGGGCACCATATCTGAGGAAAAATGTGCTGGCATTAGAGAGGGTCCAGAGGAGGTTTGCAAGAATGATCCCAGGAATGATTGGGTTAACACATGATGAGCATTTGACAACACTGGGCCCATACTCACTAGAGGTTAGAAGAATGAGGGGAGATCTTATTGAAACTTACATTACAGTGAAAGGCCTGGATCAGAGGATGTTTCCACTAGTGGGAGAATCGAGGACCAGAGGCCATACCCTCAGTATGAAAGGACGTACCTTTAGCAAGGAAATGAGGAGGAAAAAATTTATTTAGTCAGAGGGTGGTGAATCTGTGAATTCATTGCCACTGAAGACTGTGGAGGCCAAGTCAATGGATATTTTTAAGGCAGAGATTGACAGATTCTTGATTAGTACGGGTGTCGGGTTATGGGGAGAAGACAAGAGAAAGCGATCGATAAGGAAAGATAGATCAGCCATGATTGAATGGCTTGATGGGCCGAATGGCCTAATTCTGCTCCTATAAACATGAATGGAGTGCAGAGGTTCAATCTAACCCTATCCTCATCCTAGATTACATTTAATAATCCAAAAGCTGTCCTCAGTGAAGTTAAACCGCCCACACAGAGCAAGGGTCCTGACCTGAAACGTCACCTACACATGTACTGCATAAATACTGCATGACCCACTGAGTTACTCCAACATTTTTGTCTCTTTTGGTCAGCTGCCTACTGCCTTACTGATCAACATGCTGGTCAGTGCATGAATGTACTGAGCCTGTTATACCCTAGTCTTTAGATCTGTTTTTAAGTCTTTTAATAGATCAAGTGTGAGAAGGTGTAATTTATGATCGGTGAACAAGATTGTCTTCTGAATTGTAGATTGAACTGCAGAGGCCGGCTTATAGCAAAGATAGGCACAAAGTGCTGGAGTAACCTGACGGGTCGGACAGAATTTCTGGAGAGAAAGGATGGCGGACGTTTTGGGTGGGGACGTGGTGGAAGGGTCTCAACCCATAACGACACCCAGCTTTTTTTCTCCGGAGATGCTGCCTGACCAGCTCAGTTACCCCAGCACTTTGTGTCTACCTTTAGTGCCCTGAAATGCTTGGTGGCCTCCAGACCTACACCACCTGAAGTGTTCAAGAAGGAACTGCAGATGCTGGAAAATCGAAGGTAGACAAAATTGCTGGAGAAACTCAGCGGGTGCGGCAGCATCTATGGAGCGAAGGAAATAGGCAACGTTTCAGCTCGAAACGTTGCCTATTTCCTTCGCTATATAGATGCTGCCGCACCCGCTGAGTTTCTCCAGCAATTTTGTCTACCTACACCATCTGAAGAGTGGAAAAGGTAGACAGGGTCTCTTTTTGTGCAGATTTCCAGTGGAGGGAGGAGGGGGGTGGGGCGGGGTCCAGTTATGCACATGCCGACCTCACTCAGTATCTTGGTAAAACGCCTCTGCACAATGAGGTACTGTATAAATGAGAACAGACCTGGGTCTCCGCTGACGATAATTTTACATTGCGTACAAATCACATGCTAATTGCAAAACAAATTTAAACTTAGAAATGCTCATTAAAAAAGTAGTGGCCTTTTACCAAATCAGTGTGACATTAAAACATGTTGTTTTCGTCTTAATTATTGAGGCTCGTTCAGTTATATTTATCTTTGCATATTTATCTGTGTGTTGCAGAATTGATTGTTGTATCGAAATAATCAGACCTGCAATTATACTCCGGGATTTAACTCCACCTTTCAAAATAAAAGATATGAAACACACCATTAAGAAACATTAATAGGCTCCTTTTCCATTCTTTAAAACCAACAAGATTATGCATGGATAAATATTTGTCAGGAAAATTATTTGGCTTCTCATTTAACATAATCTGTTTCCTAAGCATTTAAACAAACAATACTTCATTGTAAATGTTACTTTATTTTCCCATGACAACTACAAAGTTAAGATTGTGATCTGGCCTTTGGAAATGGAATAAATGTAACTGAGCAAATCTCATATAGTAACAACAAGGAACTGCAGATACTGGGACATTCGTCTGAAGAAGAGTCCCGACCTGAAACGTCCTCCAGAGCTGCTGCCTGACCTGCTGAGTTAAGGGCCTGTTCCACTTTCCCGAGCTGCGCACGAATTCTCCCGAGTTTTCCCCTTGATTCAAACTCGGAGAATGTTCGTAACGGGTCCGTAGATATATCGTAGCGTGGAAACAGGCCCTTTGGCCCACCGAGTACACGCCGACCAACGATCCCCGCACACTAACACCATCCTGCACACAAGGGACAATTATACCAAGCCAATTAACCTACAAACCTGTAAGTCTTTGGAGTGCAGGAGGAAACTGAAGATCTTGGAGAAAACCCACGCAGGTCATGGGAAGAACGCACAAACTCCGTACAGACAGCACCCGTAGTCAGGATCGAACCCGGTTGTCTGGCGCTGCAAGCGCTGTAGAGCAGCAACTCTACCGCTGCGCCTAGACAATATATACGACAATGAGACGCTGTTCACACTTGACTGATGTAGCGGAAAGATTCAAAATGATTCTAATATTCTTTATAACTGGTGGCTGCTTCAATAACAACAAGATGACCAAGAATGTCATTGAAAGTGAACTACACATTCCATCACACCGATGTCTCATCTTCTTTGGGAGGCTTAGGAAGTCTGGCATGTCCACAACAACTCTAGGGCGGCACGATGGCGCAGCGGTGGAGTTGCTGCCTTACCGCGAATGCAGCGCCGGAGACCCAAGTTCGATCCCGACTACGGATGCTGTCCGTACGGAGTTTTTACGTTCTTCCCGTGACCTGCGTGGGTTTTCTCCGTGATCTTCGGTTTCCTCCGCCACTCCAAAGACGTATAGGTATGTAGGTTAATTAGCTTGGTAAATGTAAAAAGATTGTCTCTGGTGTGTGTGTCGGATAGTGTTAATATGCGGGGATCGCTGGTCGGCGTGGACCCGGTGGGTCAAAGGGTCTGTTTCCGCGCTGTATCTCTAAACTAAACTATACTAAACTCTCACCAACTTCTACAGATGTGCCATAGAATGCATATTATTGGAATACATCACAGCTTGGATTGGGAACAGCTCCATTAGATGGACCAAGAAAATCCAGAGAATTGTGGACGCAGCCCAGGCCATCTCACAAACCAACCTCCCTTCCATTGACTCCATCTACACCTCACTCTGCCTCGGCAAGGCCACCAGCATAATGAAGGATGAATCGTACCCTAGCCACACCCTTCCTCTCCCATCGGGCAAAAGTATAGAGGTTTGAAAATGCACACATCCAGATTCAGGAAAAGCTTCTGCCCAGCTGTTATCGGGCAACTGAACCGTCCAACCAACAGCTAGAGAGCAGTCCTGAACTACTATCTACCTCATTGGAGACCCTCGGACTATCTTTGATCAGACTTTACTGGACTGTATCCTGCACTAAACGTTATTCATGTTATTCCCTTTATCGTGTATCTGTGCAATTGATAGCTCAATTGTAAAATTGTGATCATGTATTGTCTTTCCACTGACTGGTTAGCACGCAACAAAAGCTTTCCACTCCTTTTCAGGACGGACGATGAAAGCAAAGTAGAAATTTGTAACAAGATTGACACGAAAAAAAGAAGACTGTACCTTGATACACCTGACAATAAACTAAACTCAAACAAATATCTAGATATACTCAATAATATACAGGTATACGTCTGCTGCTACTAGCTTATTTATCCCTAATTATAAGTATCCAAGGTGGTGGACTGCACCTCTCTCCAATGTATTCAAACAAAAGAAACCACCAAAGTGGCCATATTTCCAGACCAAAAAAAAAGTCTCCAAGTGCCGGTGTGAATAGAAAGAAGAGACACAAGGAGCTTCAGATGCTGGAATCCTGAGCAAAGCACAACGTTCTGGAGTAACTCAACGGGTCAGGCAGCATCTGCGAAGGGAATGGACAGACAATGTTTCGGGTCGGGGGACCCTTTTTCAGGCTCTTAGAAGGAAATGTACAGGTGACGTTTTGGGCCAGGACCTTTCTTCAGACTCCAAAAGACCTGGCCTTTTCCACCACCAGATGCTGCTTGACCCAACGAGTTACTCCAGCACTTTGTGTTTTGGGTTTGAATATAAAGAAGCCATCTGCTTTGATTTAAATAGTCTGCGGTCTAAATAGACAGCTGAAGACTTCTCTTAACAACTATCATGCATAAAATCAGACATCAAAGCTGGTAGGCTTTAAGGTTTTTGTGTTGAGTCATTGAAGACACTCGGGTTACCACCAGGCAGCCAAACTATTCATACACTGGGACCACTGAGAAACTCAAGGGAGGTGACAGGTCAACTATAAATTAAAAGTGAAAACTATTTTAATATTTGGGTGGTAATTGTTTAAACCTAGGTTATTACCAGCTATGTAATTGAACCTTTCATCCCATTGGAGTGTTCCTACCTAATGTACTTGGAGTCCACGGAGATTTTTGCCAGTTCCACTGCACATTCCATATCAGTCTGTCTCTTGTACAGTAGAGTTTGCAGAGCTGAATATGCAACTTGTTTAGAAACATAGAAACATAGAAAGTAGGTGCCGGAGTAGGCTATTCAGCCCTTCGAGCCCACACTGCCATTCAATATGATCATGGCAGATTATCCAGAATCAGTTTATCCTGCTTTCTCCCCATATCACTTGATTCCGTTAGCCATAAGAGCTATATCTAACTCTCTCTTGAAAACATCCAGTCAATTGGCCTCCACTGCCTTCTGTGGCAGAGAATTCCACAGATTCATAATTCCTTTCAAGCAGAAAATATCAGTGCACCGTCTCTCATCACTTTCAATATATTAATCTAAACATAATCTTAATCCAAAGTTAATGTAGCTATGCACATCTGGGTATTAAACTGTGTTTTACTGATATTTTCTGTTTGGGAGGAATCAGGAATTAGTGCTGTTCATTGTTAAGAGGACAAAGTGCTGGAGAAACTCATCAGGTCAGTCAACATTTCTGGATGTCAAGGATGAGTGATGTTTTGGGTCAGGACTCTTCTTCAGTGGAAGATAATTTCTTCAAAGAAGGGCATACCACAGGGAGATTTGGGAGTGGGGCAACAAAACGGAGAACCAAGGACCTCAGTGGGTCAGGCAGCATCCGTGATGAAGGGATCTAATTTGAAACGTCATCTATTTGTATTCCCCAGAGATGCTGCCTGACCCGTTGGGTTATACAGGATTCCAGCATCTGTAGTTCCTTGTGTGGGTGCGGTAGGTAGGATTAACACCAGAGTCTGCAGGATTGACAATCTGGTGGGGCAAACTTTCTAGTACTTCATCGATCCACCACTGCCAGGACACTGGGCCTTAAAGTGAAAAAAAAAGAGATTGCATATCTCTTGAGACCAAGAATCAATTTCTCCGAGAATTAGATGTCGCAAAATGGTGCCGGAACTTGGCAACTCTCTGTGTGCCTGTTCCAGACGAGGATCTATTCTCGTGCATTGTGTGAGTTAACTGGATAGCATGCAGAACAAGCTTCCACTGCACAGTTTTTAGTTTTGAGTTTAGTTTATTGTCATGAGGTACAGTGAAAAGCTTTTGATGGGCACAAACCAGTCAGCGGAAAGACTATACACGATTACAGTCGAGCCACATACAGTGTACAGATACACGATGAAGGGAATAATGTTTAGTGGACTAATTCTACTCATATCATTCATGACCTTATGACCTTACCATCATTGAAAAATTCAAATATTTATTACATTATGAACACAAGTGTTTGAGAGACAGAAAGATATGGTTGGTGATTAATCTGTACAAGTCATTTGATTATGCCACAGTTGGAATGTTGGTTTGGAGCATGTTATTATCGAAAGATATATTGGAGGCATAGAAAGGCCATACATGAGTCATATTGGAGAATAGATGGATATATATTTATGATGGGAGATTACTAAACTGGGATTTTAATCTGATTTATTTCAGGGCAGCCTGGAGGTGCAGTGCTGCCTCACAGCACCAAAGATCCAGGTTCAACCTGACTACAGGTATTGTCTGTACGGAGTTGTACGTTCTCCCCATGACTGCGTAGGTTTTCTCCGGTTTCCTCCGACACTATGAAGGCATACAGGCTTGTTGGTTAATTGTCTTTGGTTAAAAATTATAAATTGTCCCGAGTGTGTGTGTAGGATAATGTTAGTGATCACTGGTCGGAGTGGATCTGCTGGGCTGAAGGACCCGTTTCCATAATGTATCTCCAAACTAAATTTAACCTAAACCAGTCCAACATGCCAACATCTGACCATTTTCTCTCTGAGCCTTTCCTATCCATACAACTGTCATTTTGTTATAGTTTTAGCAAAAGTAAGATTGAAATATTGGAACTATTACAAAGATTCAAATGTAGGGGACAGTACAATGGCACTTTAGTGGAACTGCAAATGCAGGTTTACACCGAAGATAGATACAAAAAGTTGGAATAATTCAGCGGGTCAGGCAGCATCTCTGGAGAAAAGGAATAGGTGACGTTTGGGCTCCAGATCCTTCTTCAGATCTGAAGAAGAGCCCGACCTGAAACGTCACCTATTCCTTCTCTCCAGAGATGCTGCCTGATCTGCCGAGTTGCTCCAGCATTTTGTGTCTGTTTTTAGAAGAACTTCTGCCTCGCTGTCCCAGAGACAGAGATTCAATCTTGCCCCATGGTTCAGTCTGTGTAGATTTTGCAAATTCTTTCCAAAGGTACTCATGTTGCCACCACCTATTTCATATTATTGGGAATATATTTTTACAGCTTGGGTGGATGAAGTTAGCCCATCATGAGAATTGGAGAAAAGCTGCTGGTTTCCTTATTAAAAGTAAGTCAAACCCAGTCATTTATGGAAGAATTGCACTGTATGCAGTGAAAAATTATGACCATTTAATCTCTAAAATCTGTCACAGTTGGACCCGGCCACAAATGTGTGTTCACTGTCACCTACAATGATAGTTTAATTTTATCAAAATCAATTCTAGTACAGAACTGAAATGATTTCAATTGATTTTTCTTTTGACCTTTTGCGACATTGAAGTCAATCCATTTTAAATGAAACTGATTTGAATCAGTTTCATTGTATGCACACTTCTTTATGTTTGAAACCCTGTACTTTTTCTTCACATTTTCCACCAACCTTGCACAGTGACTTCTGTTTGAATGGTGGGCAGATTTGCAAGAGGAGCCACGAATCGGAGAACTGTGATCTAATGTTGAAATATTGACAATTTCCCTCGTTCAATGCTACAACTGATGTTCCAAGGGAGATAAGAAAACCACTTGTGTTTGGAATTCTTCACAGGTACATTGTACTTGATGCCATGCAAGCTAAGGGTGGTGAATCTGTGGAATTCATTGCCACAGAAAGCGGCGGAGGCCAAGACAGTGGATATTTTTAAGGCAGAGATAGATAGATTCTTGATTTGTACAGGTGTCAGAGGTTATGGGGAATGGGGTTAGGAGGGAGAGATAGATCAGACATGATTAAATGGCGGAGTGGACTTGATGGGCTGAATGGCCTAATTCTACTATCACTTATGAACGTTATGAACCCAAAAGCAGAATGTCCCTTTGTACATCTTCAGAAGGTCTGGGTTGCAACGTCTAAGCTAACCTAATGACTGAATGGCGGAGTAGACTTGATGGGCCTAATTCTGCTCTTATCACTGATGACCTTATGAGCCTTGGGCCACAGTTACTGTATATTGTGAAACACAGAACTCGTAATCTTGGATATACAGGTCCACCTCCGATTTTCTGGCAACTTGGTCCGTCACCTCCTTTAATCCAGACATCTCTACTTTCTCCCCGAGAGTCCCTCCGAAAAATGTGGTGCCTAATCCGGGTGAGGTGGCCGATCTCGACCTCATCGGGACTTCCGCGACCGATCGACTGGGTCCCATTTGCCCCCTGAGGCCAGGACCCTGAAGCTGGCAGATCCGTTCCCATAGCAGATTTCCGCGGCCGACTTTGCTGGCCGGTATCTCAGAAACCCCCCCCCCCCCCAAGGACGTGACCTCTGATGGTCTGGCAAAGCGGATAATCCAGAAAAGCTCTGGGCCTGTACTCGCTGGAGTTTAGAAAGATGAGGGGGGAAACTCATTGAAACTTACCGAATAGTGAAAGGCCTGGATAGAGTGGATGTGGAGAGAATGTTTCCACTAGTGGTAAAGTCCAGGACCAGAGGCCATAGCTTCAGAATGAAAGGACATACCTTTACAAAGGAGATGGGAAGAACTAGAGTGTGGGGGGATCGCTGGTCGGCATGGACTCAGTGGGCTGAAGGGCCTGTTTCCACGCTGTATCACTCTATTTCCTTCAATAGTTGTTTTGAAATCACTTTTTTCTTCAACTGGTTAACAAACTCACTGGTGTGTAATGTGTCCAGTTGTGCAATGATTAGTTACACAACTGGACACATTGATTAATTGATTGTTAATTAGAATAATTGCAGCCTTTGCAGTAAGATTCCAAAATTCCCAAATCATTTCTTCTTCTTCTTCTTCCTCTTCTTCCTCTCCCTCTTCTGTCGTGTGGTGTGCACAGCCTAAAGTTGTTGGACAACTTGTTCTATTTGATCTTCCGTTTGTGCACGTCAGGTTGATTGCATTAGTCGAAACCGGGCGGACCACGTGAAGGTTGCAATCTTCCACCCCAGATCATTTGTTGTGCAGATCAGTTGCGTTTGAAACACAGGCATTAAGCTCACAGCTTTATTTAGTGTGCTCGGTACTTTTGTAACTCTGTCGCCACCAAAACGTGGCGACCCGTGTGTACTTACTGCCTAGGTGGCACAATGGTAGAGTTGCTGCCTAACAGCGCGTTCAAAACGGGTTTGATTCCGACTACGGGCGCGGTCTGTACGGACTTTGCACGTTCTCTTCGTGACCTGTGTGGGATTTCTCTGAGATCTCCCGTTTCCTCCCACATTCAAAAGACGTACAGGTTTGTAGGTTAGTTGACTTGACTTGGTATACGTGTAAATAGTCCCTAGTGTGTGTAGGAAAGTGCTAGTGTGTGGGGATCGCTGGTCGGCGTGGACTCTTGGGCTGAAGAGCCTGTTTCCATGCAGTATCTCTAAACTGAACTAAACTAATTGTATGTAAAACAAATCATTTCACTGTACCTCGGTATATGTGACAATCATCCATTTATCTATCTCTCTATCTCTCTATCTATCTATCTATAATTTACAATCATCATTGATCATTCCAGGGTAATTTTTCCAGGGATGTTTCTCATTTTATCTGAATGTATTCGGTTTACTCCTTACAGAAGCAAGAAATCAAAACACAACTAATATTTGGCAGTCTGAAGAAGGGTCTCGACCCGAAACGTCACCACTTCTATCCAGAGATGCTGCCTGACCCGCTGGGTTACTCCAGCATTTTGTGTCTATCTTCAATGTAAACCAGCATCTGCAGTTCCTTTCTACACAACAAATGTTTGATTATATTTCACATAATGGCTGGAGGTTTGTCAGAAAATATTTGACATTTGATTGCTTGTGAATGTTCCATGGTCCTTATCTAGCAATCTGCGGCTTCACACTGATATCTAAAGCAATCTCCCAGCAAAATGATGTTAACTGCTGGAGAGGAGATTGCACTGATGGGTCTATAGAATAAGGATAGATAAAGTGTTGCTCCATATATTTATAAATGAGCTAGATATAAATCTGCCACAGATATAATACTCCACTCTGCCTGATAACAACGCTTACACACTTTATCTCTGTTTTCTTTACCATCCCAGCCAATATTTAATGCTCAATCAATGTCAGTCGATAGATTAACTGTCCGTTGTGGGAGCTTGCTGTGGAGATTTGGCTACTATGTGCCTTTCCAGTCACCACACTTCAAAGCGATTCCGTTACCCGTATGGTGCCGAGAGGCTCGAAAAAGGACCACGTAATCTCAGGCCTATCTTTTCCTTTATTTTTCTGACACTGTCACTGCGAAACCACATGAAAACAGACATTGGAACCACAATTAAACGTCCCACCTTCTGTAGCTTGCATTTGCATGTGAGGTAAGTGCAAATTTATTTAACAATTTGCACGAATAAAGTTAACTGCGGAGATATTTATTGATACGGAGAAAGTAAAAGACGTCTTTTTTCGGTACAAGAAAATGTGACTGTATTTGATTTTGGTAAATGTCAGGAGTTAGAATCGTATTTTGTGTCGTGAATTCTTCTTTCAAATGTTGACAGACTTCCGATATAGTTCCAATACCATTCCTCACAGATTTTGAACATTAGCACTTGTTCATTTTTACCACAACTTGTACTGCTTATTTTTTCTGTTACACAAAGCCTTTTATTTTGTAGCACTATTTGCTCTAAGTGGATGCCATTAGGCAGGTTTGTCAGACATCCTGATTAGTGAGGAAGCCCATTACCAAATTACAGACCACTTATGAGAGTTTTCAGATCACTCATTTTTCAAATGTGATCCTGTTGAAGCAGAACTTCATTGCCAAAAGACGAGAAGTTGGGTTGCTAATTTTAGTTTAGAGATACAGCGTGGAAAACAGGCCCTTCGGCCCACCGAGCCCGCACCGACTTGCAATCCCCGCACATCAACGCAATCCTACACACACTGGGGACAATTTTTACATTTACACCAAGCCCATTAACCTACAAGCCAGTAGTGTGGGAGAAAACGGAAAATCTCGGAGAAAACCCACGCAGGTCACGGGGAGAACGTACAAACTTGATGCAGACAAGCACCCACAGTCGAGATCGAACCTGGATCTCCGGCACTGCAAGCGCTGTAAGGCAGCAACTCTACCACTGCGCCACCATGCTGGAGAGCAATTTTACTTGAACCTACTTGATTGCTGTACAAGTTACACAACTATTTAAGAAAATTGAAGAACTTCTGGGGTGGGAGATTGCAACCTTCACGTGGTCCGCCCTGTTTCGACGAATGCAATCAACCCGGTGTGCACAATCCCAACTTTAGGCTGTGCACGCTATACGCAAGAAAGATTAAAAATAATCTCTGATAAACCTTTTCCTGACAGATTTCCCCCCTAAATAATGTTTGTACAGCTCATTTCTACTTGTGTTTAATTTGGCGGTTTATATTAACCTTATTAAAATAATGGGTATAAGTCTATGCGACACAGATCGCTGGCAATGTTAGATGAGGCTCAGTGAACAGAGCTGCCAATATAAAGTGTCGATTCCATTTCTAAGTAGACCCATACATTAGGAAAATGGCCATGCACGGGAGATCGACTGTAGGCTGGCATTTGCGATGAATGGATTAACTCCATGGGGCTTCCTTTAAAAAGAGAGAGACAAGCAGGGTGTTATAATCGGGTGTGAGAGGCACATTGTTGTGGCATGTGCGCTTTCTCTTGTAATCCCATACCACACTTCCAATTATCAGCAACAGCAATGCAAATGCATTGAATGGCGAGAGCGCAAATACCTTCAAAAGGACAAAGGGAAAGTGGGTGGCAGTATAAAATGGAAGGAAAAAGTCATCCCCGCTCCACTTAGGTGTATTTTTCCATATTGAAGGATTTCTGAAAGTAATTTCTTTGCCTATTGTCTTGGACAGAGTTGTACTTTGAACTCCAAATCCTCCTGTGGAACTCTCTGATGGTTTGCTAATACGCCATGCCCATGAAAACTTACAATAGCCGTCGTATGTTTTATTCATTCACATGAAGGTCAGTTTGTTATTGCCAAGTGTACATTGCTCCTAAAGGCTCCATTTATTGCCCACCCTAAATGAGGCAGTCAAGACGTGTAGGAAGGAACTACAGATGCCGGTTTACACCAAAGATAGACACAACAAGTTAGAGTAACTCAGCAGGTCAGGCAGCATCTCTGGGGGGAAAAAAAGGAATAGGTGACTTTTGGGGTGGAGGCCCTTCTTCAGACGTCTGAGGAAGGGTCTCGATCCAAAACGTCATCTATTCCTTTTCTTCCCCCAGAGATGCTGCCTGACCTGCTGAGTTACTCCAGCTTTTTGCGTCTATCATCTGAATGAAGCAATGTAGGGGACGATCTGCCTCCTTGAACCTGTGGAGATATTCCCTCGTGCTGTGGGGAGGAAGAGTCAATGAACCTGAAGACAAAGACATGGAGATAAAATCCCTGGATGGTGGTACAGGGCAGCACAGTGGTGTGGTGGTACGGTTGCTGCCTTAGAGCGCCAGAGACCCAGGTTCGATCCTGACCTCAGGTGCTGTCTGTACACAATTTGTATGTTCTCCCTGAGACCGTGTGGGTTTTTCCGGGTGTTCCAGTCTTCTCCCACACTCCAAAGATGCACAGGTTTGAAGGTTAATTGGCTTCTATGAAATTGTAAATTGTCCTTGGTTTGTTGGATAGTTCTGGTGTACGGGGTGATCGCTGGCCAGAGCGGACCCGGTGGACAGCAGGGCCTGTTTCCACACTGTATCTCCAAACTAAACTAAATGGTATGAAAGGGAGCTTGCAGATGGCAGCTTTTCCAGTGGAGCTGTGCTCAGCTCAGCCCCACCTTATCTTGGTTCAATGTGTCTGAGGGGAACTTGGGAACTTCCAATTACTCGGTTGTAAATATTGTTCTCGCTAATTCCAACCCTCCTCGATCACTCAGGGTTCGGAGTTAGCGCCAATAAATAAACAAACATCTTAATCAAATAGAAACCATATTCACAAAAGACAAATAGTTACCAACAGATCATTTGTATTTTGCAACTGTTGAAGCTAAATTACTACACACTAAACGCACGCTTGGGGAAAATGTAACAAAATTACCTTTGAAATTCTGACGTTTGTTTTGTTCCAATAATAATTCGTGTCCCTCAAAATATGAAGAGATGCCAAAACATTACGGAAATTAAGCAGTTTGTTTTGTTTGGAGATACAACGTGGAAACAAGCTCTTCGACCCACCGAGTCCGCGCCAACCGGCAATCCCCGCACGCTAATACAAGTCCTGCGCACTCTAGGGACAGTTTACAATTTTACGACCAACCTGTAGGTCTTTGGAGCGTGGGAGAAAACCGGAGATCCCGGAGAAAACCCACGCAGGTCACGGGGAGAACGTACAAACTCCATACAGACAGCGTCCAGAGTCAGGATCGAACCCGGATCTCAGGTACTGTAAGGCAGCAACTCTACCGCTGCCATTCCTTTGTTTGTAACTATTGTGATTAACCTGATCATTTCCATTATTGCCCACTTCTCGTTCCTTATGGGCCTATCCCACTTAGGCAAATTTTTGGCGGACTACAGGCGACCGGCATAAAATTTTCAACGTGTTGAAAATTTTTCGCCGAAGGTGGCGACTATTTTTGCTGTCGTAGGTTGACGTGGGTGCTGTCATATGTTGTCGTAGGTGCTGTCGTAGGTTGTCGCCAGGTGTTGTTGCTGAATTCAATTAAAACTAGTTTCTGGCAGTTGCCTAAAGAGTCGCCTAAATGGGACAGATCCTTACTCCGTTAAAGCTTCGCCAATTGAATTTGTTTCTAACATGTTTTTACAACATGTAAAATAGCTGAGCAGAATGACTGGATAATAAAATAATTTGTATCTTGTGAAACATCTTTTGCACAGGTTGAACTGGTGCGTTAGTACCTGCACATGGCGTCAAGATGGTGGAAATCAAAAACTTGCCTCCGATATTTTTCCAACTTTAGTTATTTGTTCAAACAGTTTTCTTCCGCCTGATTACTAGAGCACAAATTCTGACACCTCTGATCCTTCCTGCCAAGAACATTAAGTATCCAAAAGTGATAAAGCTTCAATTTGCTAGTCCATTAGACTAATTACTGAAATAATTAAGTAACTACTTGATTAGAACTAATGGGTACCTAATTATCCAGGAAAAAAAGTATCAGGTGGTTAATTAATAAAGTATGGGTTGGTATTATATGACCAGAACCGAACAAAAACAAGTAAAATGTACATTAATAAAGAAAATAAGGAAAAAGTTAACTTAAAACTCATGAAATGGGGCAGTGTCTCTCAATTGAGTTCAAAATAGGTCCTTGCTTTATTTAGGCAGTGCTGTGTCAGTGACATAGTTACTGTCGTGATTTTAAGGAGAATATAAAGTCAGTGTCCTTCTCTGGAGCCTGGGTTGAATCCAAATTTACAACAGTCAACAGAATGTATTTCTGGTTAGCAATCCCCACAGAGGCTTATGGTATCGCCAGCCACTGAATAATCACTGGTGCTATAATAGATCTGGCAATTTATTGAACGAAAAAGCATTGAAATATTGATTGATTGAGATCTAATCAATAAAGCCAGGTATTTGCTTGTAATCGTCACGACAGTGGGCAAGGTTCGAGGCTCGTGTAGGAAGGGACTGCAGATGCCGGTTGACACCGAAGATAGACACAAAATGCTGGAGTAACTCAGCGGGACAGGCAGCATCTCTGGAGAGAAGGAATGGGTGACAATTCGGGTTGAGATCCTTCTTCAGAACGATTTGGTGTCTAGCTTGTCTGTATTGGAAAGGTTGAGTTGGCATGTGCGGTTTGGGTAAGTTCACCTACTGAAAAATAGCAGCAACTTATGAAAAGGCAGCAAAGTAATTAACTGTATTAGTGCTCTTTAAGTCTCTTTGAAACAATAGTGATTCAATACATGTCTCCCATTCAGAGGATCCAGTTAGCATCTGTATAAACAAGCATTTTGTATACTTTCTCAAAGTCACCAGGCACTGTGTTTATCTTTTACTAGCCATTGGGAGGACTAATGAGTAGTTGACCTTCAGAGCATACATTGCCTTTCTCCAAGTCCTTTTCATCATAGATTATCATTTTATTTCAACTCCCTGCTCTCCTGAACCTGAAATAAAACACAGTACTTCCCTTTTAATTACACAGCAGCAGGACCAACACTCTACATAATTAGTTTGACGAGTCAATTAATCAAAAAAAAATCTAAATCATGCACTATTGCCGTTGTTGTTCATAAGCTGCATTATTTTTGCAAATTCTTTGCTATTTTCAGTAACTGCTCATTAACATGGTTATTCTCAATGCTTCTTTTTAGAAATATTACACAAGAGAGGCTACCATGCATTGTTATTTTTTTTTTAGTAACACAAGCTCCACCTATAACTGATTTTTCTCAGTCACCACAAAAGCCATTTCAATTTTTAACAAGTAATCAGATGCAGTTTAGTTTAGATGCTCAGCAGGGAAACGGGCCCTTCAGCCCACGGAGTCCACGCTGACCATCGATCACCTGTTCACACTTGTTCTTGCGTTATCCCAGTTTCACATCCCATACGCTAGGGAAAATTGACAGAAGCCAATGAACCGACGAACCTGCGCATCTTTGGAACTTGGGAGGAAACGGGAGAGAACCCACACGGTCACAGGGAGAACGTGCAAACTCCACGCAGGCACCTTCCTAAGTTGGGATTGAACCTATGTCTCTGGCGCCGTGAGGTAGCACCTCTCCTGCTGCGCTGTGGCATTTTTCTTATTCAAAAAGATTTCATAGCAAAAGGATTTGAGTACAAGAGCAGGGAGGTTCTACTGCAGTTGTATAGGGTCTTGGTGAGGCCACACCTGGAGTATTGCGTACAGTTTTGGTCTCCTAATCTGAGGAAAGACATTCTTGCCATAGAGGCAGTACAGAGAAGGTTCACCAGACTGATTCCTGGGATGGCACGACTTCCATATGAAGAAAGACTGGATAGACTCGGCTTGTACTCGCTGGAATTTAGAAGATTGAGGGGGGATCTCATAGAGACTTACAAAATTCTTAAGGGGTTGGACAGGCTAGATGCAGGAAGATTGTTCCCGATGTTGGGGAAGTCCAGGACAAGGGGTCACAGTTTAAGTATAAGGGGGAAGTCTTTTAGGACCGAGATGAGAAAATCGTTTTTCACACAGAGAGTGGTGAATCTGTGGAATTCTCTGCCACAGAAGGTAGTTGAGGCCAGTTCGTTGGCCATATTTAAGAGTGAGTTGGATGTGGCCCTTGTGGCTAAAGGGATCAGGGGGTATGGAGAGAAGGCAGGTACGGGATACTGAGTTGGATGATCAGTCATGATCATATTGAGTGGCGGTGCAGGCTCGAAGGGCCGAATGGCCTGCTCCTGCACCTAATTTCTATGTTTCTATGTAAAAGTATTTTGAATAGGAATATCTTTAGTACATATATAAAAGAAACTGCAGGCGCTGAAATCCTGAGACAAAACACAAAGACTGTAGCACGGTTCAGGCAGCATCCGTGGAGGGAATGGATATACGACGTTACAAGTTGGGACCCTTCTTCAGACTCGCTGTCGGTTATTGATTTTATTATTGAGTGGCCACAAATGAGAGATGCAAATATGCATAAGGTTGATACCAGAATGATGACCTTTCCCTGTGCATGCACCCGCTGGCTCTTAATGTCCAAATTCACTCGAGGATAAGTCCTCACCAGAACAAAGTAGCAGGGGCTGTCAGAATCTGTGAAAGTGCATTTGAACCGCAGTTGAAATCCAGCCGAGCAAAACGATATTCCAAAGACGCTTCCTTGACGACGGTTTAATAACTGCGAAAAATCTTATACTTAAATTCTGGAAAAAGATAACAGTTCCCACAGTGAAGATGTGGATCACAGAAATGACCGAGACACTACATTAAGAAAAAATAAGGCTATTTTGTCTGACAAATCAGATCAATTTTCCAAAATATGGTCTCCTTTCATTGAATTTCTTCGAGCGGGCGTAGGGAAGGGCAGTGGGATATATCTCCGCTTTTTTTTTCACTTCTTCGTTAGTTCAGGGGTTTTTCTTCTTTCTTTTTTGGATCTTTTTCAAAATTCTTTCTTTTCTTTATCCTTTCGTCTTTCCTTTTCCGATTCACTTGTTAGTTTATAAAATGTTAAAACTGAAGCTGTACGAAAATTGTATAATTGTTATGTCGATTACTTTCTCCTTTGTACAATTGCTTCTAATAAAATAAATATTAAAAAAAAAAAAAAAAAAAGAAATCCAACCAAGACTGATGAGATGAAAGTCTCTGATGTGGAATGAGTTTTGCTACTCTCTACCTAGATGTTTCTAGCAGTATATCATTCCTCCACCCGCTCCATCAGGCAGAAGATACACCATCAGGAACAGCTTTTTCTCCTCTGATATCAGGCTTCTGAACATTGAAACAGAGAAACATAGAAAATAAGTGCAGGACAAGGCCATTCTGCACCACCATTCAATAAGATCTTGGCTGGTCATCCAAAATCAGTACCCCGTCCCTGCTTTCTCCCCATATCCCTTGGTTCTGTTAGCCCTAAGAGCTATATCCAACTCTCTCTTAAAAACATCCAGTGAATTGGCCACCACTGCCTTCTGTGGTAGAGAATTCCACAGATTCACAACTCTCTAGGTGAAAACGTTTTTCCTCATCTCAGTCCTAAACGGCCTACCCCTTATTCTTAAACTGTGACCTCTGGTTCCGGACTCCCACAACATCGGGAGCGGTGCTTCAAAAACTACAATTAGTAGCACAAAGCAGGAGCTGCTGGAGATGACAGACAGAGTGGAGCAAGGGCCCAAAGGAGGGTGATGTCTCCAGTGGCTTCAAGGTCGGCTGCAGGAGGCAGTCCCGGAACACACAGATCATCGTGCTAGGAGGGGGATGTCTTTTCAGTTCAGTTTAGTTTATAAGTTGCTCAGTGATAGAAACATAGAAACATAGAAATTAGGTGCAGGAGTAGGCCATTCAGCCCTTCGAGCCTGCACCGCCATTCAATATGATCATGGCTGATCATCCAGAGTTGCTGCCTTACAGCGCCAGGGACCTGGGTACAGAGGTACAGTGAAAAACTTTTGCTGCATGCTACCCAGTCAGCAGAAAGACAATACATGACCCCAATCGAGCCATTTACAGTGTACAGATACATGATAAGGGAATAATGTTTAGTACAAGGTAAAGCCAGCAGAGATAGTCTGAGGGTCACCAAAGAGGTAGATAGTAGTTCAGGACTGCTCACTGGTTGTGGGTAGGATGATTTGTTTGTCTTATAACAGTTGGGAAGAATCTCTCCCTGAATCTGGAGCTGTGCGTTTTCACACTTTTATGCATTTGCCTGATGAGAGAGGGGAGAAGAGGGAGTGTCCAGGGGGCGACTGGTCCTTGATTATGCTGCTGGCCTCACTGTGGCAGTGTGAGGTGTAAATGGAGTCAATGGAAGGCAGGTTGGTTTGTGTGATGGTCTGGGTTTGTGGGCTGCTGTGGATGAAGGCTACGGAGGAAGGCCCTGCAGGAGCCTAGGGCTGACCGGGATCAGGAACTGCTCCATTAGATTGCGTGTGTGGGCGAACCGGACTTTGGACTTTGGAAATGGCGCCAAAACATGTGTAAATAGTGCCCGCATGTGTAAATATGCAAAACGTATTTCACTGTGCAATTGTACATGTGATAATGAAAACACCATTGAATTCCAATTGTCCAACCTACACAGGTATGGACACTGGACAGGTTGCAAAACTGAGCCGTTTCGCTGTAAAATTTAATCTTATAAATGTTTTAATATTTTCTTTGCCAATATCAAAATTTAAGCTGTGAGAATTAGTCACTGCATCAGTATTTGGCAGAAATTAAATAAGATGTGAATTGAATGATCAAGAACAATGATGATTAAAAAAAAAACACAACATTACTTTTATTAATGATCTGAATAAACTGAAAAATGAAGAAAGTACCGAACTTATAGCATATTAAGTGACATAGTGCAGAACTGGTCATTAAAAATTAATTAAATTTAATAAAGGAAATCTAAATTGTTATAATGATTAAGACAATATGTAATTTTCTAATGTGTTCTTCAGTTGTCATTGTTATGAGATGGACTGCTGTCAAGAATGTACATTAAGCAGAATATTACACAATTTAGACTGTTATGAAATAATATCAGCGGATGCAAAAATGTAATGTTTTTTGATCTACAAGCATTTTATTAATGTTCACATAATATCAGCCTCAAGGTTGGTCGTAAATTAAAGCAGAGAATGGATATATAAATTTTTATGAGAATGAGTCATACATTATATGTTTAAAAATGAAGGAATTACTGTGATTTTCGTTGGCGCTAGAATTGCTTAAAATCCATATTTATTCAAGCTGGTTATGTGCGGGGTTTATACCGTGTTATGAGAAGTAAGCTGTCCTCTAGAGGCAATGGGAGGCTTCATCTCAGCTACAAGCTGACACAGATAACCTACTGAATCTAATCAGTGAATCAGCAGAGGTTTCTTTTGTATGCACTTCTGTACAGCCTTCTCACTCTGCACTGGGAAACACTACTAACACAGATAACACACAGGCAGGGAGAGCTTCAAGAATGCTTGCCACGCAATTCCTGGGAGAATTTTCCATAAGGTATTCGCAAGATGGAAATGAGGGTCCAAGTTAAGTTGCCTCCTTTGCTTTGGTCAGGCTGCTGCTTCAAACACTTTTGATGTCAAGATCATCTAAAAATAGCTCATTCTCTCTCGATTTCTGAAGGGCCAGGGTGAGCTCCACTGCTCTGCCTGCTCTGCCTTTGACAACTGGATGAGGTCTCAATTAAAGTGAAAGCAGCCTACAATGTACGTTATTTCTGATGCGCAGAAGACACAGCGGAGGCTCCTTCTGAATCTCCAATCGCTGCAGAAAGGCCAGATGAACTGTTCAATCTCATTCCTCCCACGGCCCACGAGCACTTAAGGAATGGCACTAAAGGGGTCAGGGCGGTCATGGAGTTGCTGCCTTACAGTGCCAGGGACCCGGGTTCGATCCTGACTACAGGTGCTGCCTGTATGGAGTTTGTACTTTCTCCCTGTGACCCTTTGTGGACTTTCTCTGGGATCTCTGGAATCTCATTCCTCCCACACTCCAAAGGCGTACAGGTTTGTAGGTTAATTGGCTTGGTAAAATCGTAAATTGTCCCCTGGCGTGCATAGGATAGAGTTAGTGTGTGGTCGGCAAGGACTAGGTGGGCCGAAGGGCCTGTTTCCGTGCTGTATCTCTAAACTTTCAACACAAACATGTTTAGTCTTTAAGGGCAGATGCGTGAAGAATAAAGAAGAAAGAAAGAGAATGAGTAGATAAAATGTGTAGGAAGGAACGGCAGATGTTGGTTTATACCCAAGATGGACACAAAATGCTGGAGTAACTCAGTGGGTCACGCAGCCTCTCTGGAAAAAAGGAATAGGTGACGTTTCGGGTCGGGACCCTTCTTCAGACTATCTGTTGCTTTAGTAACCAGCTCAAGAAAAAATACTGAATTAACTTAGGGCCTACTAACCTCAGGCATCAGGATTTGGAGATATTGCCCTAGAGACTGCCGCACAAGACAGGAGCAGCTGAAAATCACCGGAAGCAGGTCTGAAGAAGGGTGTCGACCCAAAACGTCACCCATTCCTTCTCTCTATCTTTTCGTCTCTCTTGGTATCCGTCCCTGCAGTATTTCCTCAATCCACAACCACCCATTTAGCTCAACCTCAGCAGCGATCTCCTTCGATAGACACAAAGGGCTGGAGTAACTCAGGCAGGCAGCATCTCTGGAGTGGGAGATTGCAACCTTCAGGTGGTCCTCCCTGTTTCGACGAATGCAATCAACCTGGCGTGCACAATCAAATAAGATCAAATTGAACAAGGTGTCCTACAACTTTAGGCTGTGCACGCCATACGCAAGAAGAAGAAGATGAATCTCTGGAGAAAAAGGATGTGTGACGATTCAGGTCGGGACCCAGTTACTCCAGCACTTTGTGTCTATCTTTGATATAAACCAGCGTCTGCAGTTCTGGTTCTATACTTTGCAGTTTGGTTTGGTTGCACTGTGCAGTTTGGTCTTGCACGATTCTGGCCCGGTTACTGAGTATTAATGATCATTAATTACTTGTATTACTGATTATTTTACATGTATTTGTTGTACTATCGTGTTAATGGGCCTGTAAAGCTGCAGCAAGTAAGAATTTTATTGTTCTGTTCCCAGTACATATGACAATTAAAAACGGTGTAAGAAGGAACGCCAGATGCTACTTTAAACCGAAGATAGAAACAAAAAGCTGGAGTAAAGGGCCTGTCCCACTTACGCGACCTTTTTGGCGACTGCCGGCACCCATCATAGGTCGTTACAGGTCGTAGAAAATTTTCAACATGTGGCGACCAGACCAAGGTACGACTCTTTGGGCGACTACTCACGACCATAGAGGCATCACCCCGCGACATGTCTGCAGGGTGTTGTGAGTAGTCTCCTAGTCACCCAAAGAGTCGTAGCGTCTTTCTGGTCGCCGACGAATTTTTAACATGTTGAAAATTTTCGGCAACGTATCACGGGTGCCGGCATTCGCCAAAAAAGTCACGTAAGTGGGAGAGGCCCTTAAATCAGCTGGTGAGACAGCATCTCTGGAGAAAAAGAATAGGCGTGTCTGAAGAAAGATCTCGACCTAAAATGTCACCTATTCCCTTTCTCGACCCGAGCCGCTGAGTTACTCCAGCTTTTTATGCTTATCTTCTAACAATTACAGTAAGTACTGTTGACACTACAGATGTGAGAAAATGTTCCTGTTTCAATCATAGTTTTTCACACCAGCATTATTTGAGAGTACTATTGGAATATACAGCAATTGTGAATCAGAAATAATACTGAATTAACTTAGGGCCTACAATATGTAACTGGTTAAAGGATATTTTAGCTATTTTGTTCTCATGCATTTGGCATCCATTTATATAATTGTGATTTATCGTTACTTCAGAAGGAGATAAGTTGAACCAGTCAAGTGTAGCACAGATACAGACTGCACACGTTCAGCGTGGCATCTGAGAGGTGACCCAGGAGGTTCACTGGAATTTCACTGGAATTTAGAAGGATGAGAGGGGATCTTATAGAAACATATAAAATTCTTACGGGATTGGACAGGGTAGATGCAGGAAACATGTTCCCGATGTTGGGGTCACAGTTGAAGAATAATGTGTTGACCATTTAGGACTGAGATGAGGAAAGACTTTTTCACCCAGAGAGTTGTGAATCTGTGGAATTCTCTGCCACAGAAGGCACTAGAGGCCAATTCACTGGATGTTTTCAAGAGAGAGTTAGATTTAGCTCTTAACGGAATCAAGGGATATGGGGAGAAAGCAGGATTTTGGATGATCAGCCATGATCATATTGAATGGTTGTGCTGGCTCGAAGGGACCGAATGGCCTACTCCTGCACCTGTTTTCTATGTTTCTATGTTTCAAAGTCTGAAGCCAGGGAAATGAAGGCAGCAAGCTTCCTTGTGCTCATATCTACATAATATTACTCGCTGTTGGAATTACTAATAATGAGACAGATTAAAAGGGCATAGATATTTTGCTAATTTACTTTGATTTTGTCAGTCCAAATGAGGGACAACCATTTTAAGCAGCCAGCACAGTGGTCCACCTGGTAGAACTGGAACTGCTGTCTCACGGCACCAGAAACCCGGGTTTGATTCCGACCACGGGTGCTGTCTGGGTGGAGTTTGCACGTTCTCCCCGTGACTGTGGGTGCTCCGGATTCCTCCCGCATGTCAAAGCAACATGTGTAGGTTAATAGGCCCTCTGTAAAACTGTCCCTTTTATGTAGGGAGTGGATGAGAAAGTGGAATAACATAGAACTAATGCGAACAAGTGGTCGGTGGACTGAGGGGCTTGTTTCCATACTGTATCTCTAAACTAAAACTTTAATCGACTTAAGTCAAGCGCAAATCCAGTTTAAGAATTATTTATTTCTGATCTGCCTGAAGGTGGCCTATCCATAAACCTGGCCGTGTCCTGAAATTATACCTGAAGTGTGGCGGACATCCCTAGGTAAATAATACTAGAAATTCAATATACGGGAGATCTGTGAGCAGCCTGCATTCCCATTATTAGTGAATATCCCATGGTATTTCATACAGAGTCTGAAGTTGTGCTTTTTCAAAACCGAATATTATCCAGGTTTCTGATTTACAATGGCAGAGTAAATCAAACTGTACTTATTAATTAGAGTTATGAAACTTTTACAGATGCTTAGGAGCTTTCATGTAACAAAATTGCTCAAACTCTGGGCAACACATTAGCGCAGCTGATAGAGCTACGTGGGGTAGACTCAGTGGGCCATTCAGCCCATCTAGTCCACTCTGCCGTTGAATCATGGCAGATCTATCTCTCCCTCTCAGCCCCTCTATACATGAGCAAGTGGGATAGCATGGGACTTGTGTGAACAGGTGATCGATGGTTGGCATGGACTCGGTGGGCTGAAGGGCCTGTTTCCACGCCGTATCTCTCATACAGACACAGAGGCGCA
The DNA here is from genome assembly GCA_035221665.1 of Okamejei kenojei. Lineage (NCBI taxonomy): Eukaryota > Metazoa > Chordata > Chondrichthyes > Rajiformes > Rajidae > Okamejei > Okamejei kenojei. The sequence goes on from CM069164.1 coordinate 25,890,947, forward strand.
CACAAACACGTACGTTCTGACTGTTCAGCCTCTGTACATGATGCATTCAGTGAAAAACTGTGGCAGTAGAGGCTGAGGAGGGCTGATCGATCTTTCTCTCAAGCCCATCCCCCTGCCTTCTCCCCATAACCCCTGAAATCCGTACTAATCTTGAGAAACACTGGGTAACAGCAGTCTCAGTAGAGTAGTGGACATCAGCAGCAAAGGTGCCAGTGGAGTGACAGAGATTCTTGTGAGGTGCTCAGTCTTTTTGTGCTGTGTTAGAAATTGATTGTCAGCCTTCAAATGCCACATCATTGTTAAATCCACAAATGCTACTGGAGTTGCCCATTTTCCTGCTGGAAAGAATGAGATCCAAGTTTTGCAAAGAGGTCTGTGCCAAGTTGGTGTCAGACTTTTTCCATGTTCCTTAACTTAGCAGCAATCTACGGATCCCAATATGCTTTAAGTTGTAGGCACAAGAACCTGCAGATGTAGAGACCCGGGTTCGATCCTGACTATGGGTGCTGTCCGTACGGAGTTTGTACGTTCTCCCCGTGACCTGCGTGGGTTTTCTCTTATTGCTTTAGCAGCATTCAATCCATGTGTTCAGTGCCACCCCTGATTATACTTGGGTCATGGCCAACAGTGTTAAAAATAAAACGTGGCAGTGAACAGGTTAATTATTGGGCACAAAGGACAAAAATACACAGGAAATAAAAGTGTCAAGTTTTCTGTTTCAAGCTCACATGAACCCCAACAAGGATAAGAGGCAAAAAGCATAATTTCTCCCCCCCGACACCCTCTAAATCCCATCCCCCGCCCGTGTGTGCTCTGGTTTCCCCCCGCACTCCAAACACGTACAGGTTTGTAGGTTATTTGGCTTGGTATAAATGTAAAGTTTCCCCAATGCGCATAGGATGATGTGCAGGGATCGCTGGTCAGCGTGGATGAGGTGGGACAAATGGCATGTTTCCACGCTGTATCTCGAAAACTAAACGTCTAAGAAGCAAATGCAGATGCAGGAAAAATCGAAGGTAGACAAAAATGCCGGAGAAACTCAGCGGGTGAGGCCGCATCTATGGAGCGAAGGAATCGGCGACTTTTCGGGTCGAGACCCTTCTTCAGACTGAAGAAACGTCGCCTATGCCTTCGCTCCATCGATGTGGCCTCACCCGCTGAGTTTCTCCAGCATTTTTGTCTACCGCTAAAACTAAAACATCATTTTGGGGTAATTTCAGAGTTTTCTTGGAATTGGCAGTGAATTAATCTCTGAGATCTCTTTAAATGCAGGTATTCAACATCATCGAACTTTGGTTCCATCTCTCTGACCTTAATTATTTGGTCTTGCTGAAATTAGGTTCATATCGTCCAGAGCTGGTACCCACATTAAATGATACAGGTTAATATTACCAGGCCCCAGCCAGTTTGTCTTAGGTTTAACTTTAGTTTTAGGTTTGTTTTTGTTACAATTACCGAAGTGAAGTGCAGTGAGGAGCTTTGTACTGCATGCTGTCCAAACAGGTCAGGTATACCGTACCTAGATACGATCGAGCCAAAGTCAGGAGCAACAGATGGAGCAGAGTGCAAGATACAGAGGGCAGAATATCGAGTGTTTCATCTATTGATGCTATTGTTCTCAACTTTATAGCGCATCAGTTCCATAATCATGTCCGATATCCTCACTTCACCATCCTCCCTGGTGTCCCCTTTCTAAATTAACATTGTGAATATAACGTTGATAAAATTACAGCGGTAACATTTCACTTACTGCAATCTGTGCTGCATTTTCAGTAAATTATTGCTTTCTTTTGGCAAGCGGTCATATACTGTAGGATGGGCATTACATCTTGAAGGAATTAGTTGGTAGACGTTCATGTTAGAGCTACAGTCAGAGGCAGTTGGAATAACGGCTATCATTGTACTATTTTCTTCTGATGGCACATTATTATTACCTACTTGGGTCCGGAGCCAAGCTCCAGGGCAGAGATCCCAACATTCATTCTATTGAACCTGTGACTCCAATCTTATCTGCTAAAAATCAACAAATGAAGAACCTGTGGAGGTTAGTTTTAGCTCAGTTTAGAGACACAGAGTGGAGAGAAACAGGCAGAGTCAGCATCGACCAGCGATCACCCCATACTTTCATTCCATCCAACACACTGCGGACAATTTACAGAAGTCAATTAACCTGCAAACCTGCACATCTTTGGAGTGTGGGAGGAAACCGGAGCACTCGGAGAAAAAACCACGTGGTCACGGGGAGAAGCTGCAAACTCCATTAAGACGGCACACACGGTCAAAATCGAACCCCGGGGTCTCTGGTGCTTTGAGGCAGCAACTCTACCGCTGAGCCACTTGGATATACTCATATCATCAACAGTCTTGCATTAGGTGATTCGCAACATATATTTAGTTTAGTTTAGTTTAGAGATACAGCGTGGAAACAGACCCTTCGGCCCACCGGGTCCATGCTGACCAGCGATGCCTGCACATTAACACTATCCAGACAAGGTGGGAGAGCATACCGCAGCGTAGGATTACCTGGTCAAACATCATGCAGGTAGACTTCCAGCGCGTCCGGTTCCTTGTCCAAGCTGCCTACGATGCCCTTCCAAGCCCAGCAAACCTCCACGTCTGGGGCAAGATCGAGACACCTTCCTGCCCACTTTGCTCTGGGAGAGGATCATTAGAACATCTCCTCAGCAGCTGGCCAAAGTCTCTTGGGGAAGGTCGCTATCGGTGGCGGCATGACCAGGTGCTCAAGGTGGTTGCTGAGAGCGTGACCACTGCCATCGGTAACAGCAAACACCACCATGCCCCAAAGAAATCAATTATTTTTGTCAAAGCTGGAGAGAAGCCCCGACCACAACCAAAAACAAGGACGGGCCTCCTCTACACAGCCACTGACTGGCAGCTGCACGTCCATCTGGGCAAACTGCTGAAATTTCCACAGCACATCACAGCAACATCGCTCCGGCCAGACATGATCATCACCTCCGAAGTGACAAAACAGCTGATCATTCTGGAACTGACAGTGCCCTGGGAAGAGCGTATTGAACAGGCTAATAAGAGGAAGCGCGCAAAGTACCAGGAACCGGTGGAGATGTGCCAGGACAGAGGCTGGAAGACATACTATGAGCCCATAGAGGTGGGCTGTAGAGGCTTTGCAGGGCGCTCACTCTGCAAAGTCCTCAACCAGTTGGGCATTACGGGGCTGGCAAAGAAGAGGGCCGTTCAATCCGCAAGCGAAGCCGCAGAGAAAGCCACGAGGTGGCTTTGGACTAAGAGGGCTGGTCCGTGGGCGGTTGCTGCTGGGACGCAAGTCGGGGCTTGATCAACCCCGGCTGGGTCGCCTGGGCGAGGGTGTCTGATGTTGTGAGACCCGAAACACCCGATGACCCCAGGTCACATCACTGAGGATGCGTCCCTGCGCATCTAGAAGATGTATCTTTCACACATGGGGAAAATGTTTACATGCACCAAGCCAATTAACCTACAAACCTGTGGGAGGAATCCGAAGATCTCGGAGAAAACCCACGCAGTTCACGGGGGAGAACGTACAAACTCCATACAGACAGCACCCGTCGTTGGGATCTAATTATTGTTTAAGGGAAGATACACACAAAAAGCTGGAGTAACTCAGCGGGACAGGCAGCATCTCTGGAGAGAAGGAATGGGTGACGTTTCGGGTCTAGACCCTCTGTTTAAGGGATGATCTTCTCAGCCTTCCAGTGCTGGAGAAACATCATTTTGGGCTCATCTACCTTCTCTGGCAGCTCATTCCATTTACCCCCCCCCCCCCCCTCTGGGAGAAAAAGTTGACCCTCAGCTTCACCTCACCTCAAACCCATGTCCTCTGATTCTTGGTTCCCCTTATCTGTTTCTGCACCAGTCCTCACTTACACTGGCAAGAGTCACCTACTGTTACCCATGTTGCTGCAAATAGCTAACTTCAGATGCGTGTGCTCATAACTTTTAGAAAAACTAGGTCAAATAAAAAAGTACCTTTTAGAGTGGAAAGCAGTATATGAAATAATGGATAAATTTAGCTTCCATTTGGTGCGTTAATTGTTATCGAAGATTAGTACTGAATTCAGAGTTCAAGTTCAGTAAATGGGATGATTAGTTCTTTTTAAGATCATAACAATAATAATGTGCTAATGGCTTTTGGTGGCTGGAGTTTAAATATGCTTTCTACAGTTTAACAACGTGTGAATTGTACTGAGGTTGAACTCAATTTTTTTTTATCGAAGTTCATGGACAATGTGTGTTAAAACCTTTTTTGAAGTGGGAAATTAAGAGTTGCTGCCTCACAGAGCCAGAGACCCAGGTTCGATCCTGTCTACGGGTGATGTCTATATGGAGTTTATACGTTCTCCCCGTGACCTGCCTGGGTTTTCTCCGAGATCTTCGGTTTCCTCCCACACTCCAAAGACATGCAGGTTTGTAGGTTAATTGGCTTGGTATATATGTAAAATTGTCCCTTTTGTGTGTAGGGTAGTGTGCGGGGATCGCTGGTTTGTGCAGAGTCGGCGGGCCGAGGAAACTAAGAGGAATCAAGAACCAGAGGACACAGATTAAAGGTGAGGGGAACTTAAGGGGAAACCTATTCTCTCAGAGAGAGGTGGGTATATGGAACAATCTGCCAGATGAGGTAGTTGAGGCAGGTACTATAACAGCATTTAAAAGACACTTGGACAGGTACATAGATACATTATGTACCAGGTACCCCTCTCCCATCGGGCAAAAGATATAGAAGTGTGAAAATGCACACCTCCAGATTCAGGAACAGTTTCTTCCTGGTGTTATCAGGCAACTGAACCATCCTACCAACAACTAGAGAGCGGTCCTGAACTGCAATCTACCTTATTGGAGACCCTTGGACTACCATTGATCGGTCTTTACTTGTCCTTATCTTGCACTAAATGTTATTCACGTTATTCCCTTTATCATGTATCTGTACACTGTGAATGGCTCGATTGTAATCGTGTATTGTCTTTTCTCTGACTAGCGCGCAACAAAAGCTTTTCACTGTACCTCGGTACACGTGACAATAAACTAAACTGAAACTAGGATAGAGAGGGTTTAGAGGCATATGGGCCTCATGCATTTTGGTCGGCATGGACAGGTTGGGCCGAACAGCCTGTTTCTGTGCTGCATGACCCAATGACTCTAAAGCATGCATGGTAAATGAATGAATAAGTTTATTGGCCAAGTATTCACATACAAGGAATTTGCCTTGGTGTTCCGTCCGCAGGTGACAACATGATATACAGTGGTAGACAAAAGTGCTGGAGAAACTCAGCGGGTGCAGCAGCATCTATGGAGCGAAGGAAATAGGCAACGTTTCGGACCGAAACGTTGCCTATTTCCTTCGCTCCATAGATGCTGCTGCACCCGCTGAGTTTCTCCAGCACTTTTGTCTACCTTCAATTTTCCAGCATATGCAGTTCCTTCTTAAACACATGACATACAGTGACAGTTAGGGATGACACATAAAACATTAAACATCAATAATAAAACGTTATTGATTAAACATATGAATTAAATAAAATACCAGAGCAAAAGGAGGCTACAGATTTTTGGTTATTGAGTAGAGCTGCTACTCATGGAAAAATAACTGTTATTATGTCTGGCTGTGGCGGCTTTGACAGTCCGGAGTCGCCTTCCAGAGGGAAGTGATTCAAAGAGCTTGAGCCAGGGTGAGAGGGGTCAGAGATGATCTTACCCGCTCGCTTCCTGGCCCTTGCAGTGTACAGTTCGTTAATGGAGGGAAGGTTGCAGCCAATAACCTTCTCAGATTATTCTCTTTAGCCTCCGGATGTCGTGCTTGGTGGCTGCGGAATGTTAACAGGTGATACCCACAGACTTCTCTTAGATATGAATAAACAGCCACCAAAATAATCACAAGGACTTTTATTGTACAGAGATTAATATCGCACCACATTAGCTCTCTAATGTATGTTAATTATTTAGAAATATATAAATCTCAAAATGCTGAAGGCTGTAATATAAGCAGGTCTTGTTATCAAATGTTTTAAAATAATTCATAAACTGTGTGAATGTGGAAAAATTAAATGATTAAGCAAAATCTTGCATCTGTCCATTAGCAATGTGCTTCATCTCATGAACAGATCAGGATGATGCACAGAGCCTCTTGCCCAGAGTAGGTGAATCGAGGACCAGAGGACATAGGTTCAAGATGAAGGGAAAAAGATTGAATAGGAATCTGAGGGGTAACTTTTTCACACAAAGGGTGGTGAGTGTATGGAACCAGCTGCCAGAGGAGGTAGTTGAGGCAGGGACTATCCCAACGTTTAAGAAACAGTTAGACAGGTACATGGATAGGACAGGTTTGGAGGGATGTGGACCAAACGCAGGCAGGTGGGACTAGTGTAGCTGTGCCGGTGTGGGCAAGTTGGGCCGAAGGGCCTGCTTCCACAATGTATCACTCTATGATTAACCCTTTTGAATTGTAGATTAAAATGCTAATAAAATAAATGTCATCTCGGTTGAGTTCCTTCATTTGGATCGTATTCATTGCGGTGCCGTTTTCCTTGAAGATTGTATTAGTACATTCAGAGCTGTATTAATACAATCTTACATTCTGTTATTTAACCTGACACTTCTGAAATGTAATTGTATATAGAAACATGGTAATCCATCGTGGGAGCTGATGAGCATGAATGAACAATGAAATGATCTGAACATCCACCGCTACTGTTGCCCATGTAAGTTTACTTTCGCATTTACAACATTATCATGTCACCTACAAAAGTGTGTCTGTAACATAGAATGCAGCAAACGATTTGATGCTGGTGGGTTTTTTTGTCACTACATACGTACTGATTAATTGGAAAGTACTATTACTGGTAATGGACCACTGGTTCTTTACTCTTCGTTTTAATTCCCTTTGATGAAAACTCGACTCGAACAGGTAATGACTTTGTAGATTGACTGCTTGAGAGAGGAATAGATTAAGACATTACCCTCCAAATGTTACCGCGCCTTAACACTAAAAGGATCTTTAGTCAGAGGGTGGTGAATCTGTGGAATTCATTGCCACAGAAGGCTGTAGAGGCCAAGTCGGTGGGTATTTTTTAAAGCAGAGAGACAGATTCTTGATTAGTAAGGGGGGCAGAGGTTATGGAGAGAAGGGAGGAGAATGGGGTTAGGAGGGTGAGATAGATCAGCCATGATTGAATGGTGGAGTAGACTTGATGGGCCGAATGGTCTAATTCTACTCCTATTCCTTATGATCTTATGATGCCAAACAAGTATCAAAATGCTGGAGTAATGCCCCTGTCCCACTTCGGAAACCTTAACGGAAACCTCTGGAGACTTTGCGCCCCACCCAAGCTTTCCGTGCGGTTCCCGGAGGTTTTTGTCAGTCTCCCTAATGGTCGAAAGTGGTTTCCACTTCTTCTATGTTCCGGCGATTATTTCAAAAAATTCAAAACCGGCCGCGACTAAAAATAGGTTGCCGTTTTAAAAATCGGTAATTTATTAGTCGAAGCCGGTTGCGATGCTAATTGAAGGTGGTTGCCGGAGGTTGCAGGTAGTGGAAGGTAAGACCTCCCTGGTGGAATAAAACTGGGTCAAAAAAAGGTCTTAAATTATCGCATAAATTTCACATTTGTAAGATTGAGGTGGTGAAAAATATAGTTTGGATTTTTGATTTGCTTTTAGTAATTTCAGCCCATTTCAATTTTAAGCAACAATGATGTAATATATTAATAATATAATACAATGAAAACTAGACTTGAACAGGTAATGACTTAATAACATAACATTTTAACCCCAAGCATTTTTCAAATAGACATATGAACATTAGCAGAAGATAGACACAAAATGCTGCAGTAACTAGCGGGCCAGGCAGCATCCCTGGAGAGAAGGAATGGTTGTCGTTTACCCATTCCCTATCTCCAGAGATGCTGCCTGACCCGCTGAGTTACTCCAGCTTTTTGTGTCTATCTTCGGTGTAAACCAGCATCTGCAGTTCCTTCCTTCACTTATGAACATTAAAAGCCCTGTCCCACGGTACGAGTTCATTCCAAGAGCTCTCCCGAGTTTGCCCTGATTCAAACTCGGAGATTTACGGTAATGGCCACTCGTCGGTACTCGGGGATCTCGTGGACATTTTTCAACATGTTGAAAGATCTTCACGAGTCTTCCCGTGCTTACCTGCAGTTAGTGAGTCTTCCCGAGTACCTGCCGTTAGCGTTACGAGCCGCTAAGAGACGTCCCCGAGCTCCGACGTACCCGCTACGTTCATTCTCCATGCTTAACACGAGTTTGATATTTTTTTAACTCGGGAGAGCTCTTGGAATGAACTCGTACCGTGGGACAGGGCTTTTACACTGAGTTTGAAAGAAAAGAATAGCACTGAAATCTTGCTGGAAGAGATGAAGTGGTTTTATTGGAGTTTGGGCCAGAGAGGATATGGGGATATTTCCAAAGTCAAAGCCATTTGTTAGCATGCACGGAAAATAACATGAAATGAAAATTTAACTCAATGGCAAGCCAATTGAAATTCCGAATAACACTAACTAGCTCATTTAATTTATTAATTAATTTTGCTGTTTTCTTGACGTTTTAGTGGATTTACTCATTGAATGATGTGCACGTTTAATAGCAAAGGTTTTACAGCACTACAGTATGGTAATTAATTTAAAACAATGATGAAAAGAAAAGCCATTTCCTACATTAACAACTCATTTCAGATTGTGCGAAAAAAAAAAAACCTATAGAAGCAATTTTGATTAAATAACTACTTTTTAATGGACACGTTTTTTTTCCCCCACCCGAGCTCCACAACTTATAAGCAGGCAATGACTCTTTCTTAATCCTTTTCAATTGTAAATGAATCAATAGATTTTCAAATTCGTAAAAAAAAAACCGCTGGGTGATTAAGTTGTTCAACACCAGCTGTTTATGCCTGTCAGATCAATCCATCTATCAGCCTAATTTAGTGGTGTATTCTTATCTCAGGTGCTCAATGTTTTGAAAGACCATAACGGCAGCTTGTGACAGATAATAAACTCAAACATTAAAATCTCCATGCTTGTCATTTCCAGCACATCCTTTGTGATAATGCTTTATGACACACACACACACTGGAAACGGGCACAAGATGCCAAAGCCTTTTGGCCCGACTTATTTATTTTTTTATTTTGATGTTGTGCAGGGAAAAAAAAGATAAATGGGGAGAAGTAATGGCACTCATACTACAAGCCATTGCTCTCTCTCGCAGCCTCTCGCAGAGAATAACACAGACACTTTTTATGTATAATTAAATTGAGATGGCTTTCTGTAGGTACGCAGATTCTGGGAAATGATGTATGGTGCAATAGTCTGGTCGGGGCTGATTTGATGTAAATGAAACTAATTAAGGAAATGTCAAACATAATTAATAAAACAGGTTTAAGTTGCAAAACATTGTCAGCTGAATGAATGAGGATGCAGTCCTTCCCATTGTTTCTGCTTTATTTAGAGCATTCAATTAGGTCACATATCTCTCTGAAGTGCTTTTTCCACCTCACCTCCTCTTAGCCTATTCCCAGAGTGGGGGAAAATAAATTTGCCTGTCTGTCTGGTGACTGGAAAAAATTAATTGCCAAAACCTCATCCTGTCCAAGTATTACATTCTAGTTGCAGGACATTAACATAACCAATTTGCGTGAACTAACTGGTGACTATTTAATAGAGCATCTGACCGCTGATAAGCCTCAGCTGCGGCACATTAGCATTTTCATAATATAAAAATATTATAGTTGTATGATTTGGCAATGGCCATTCATTATTGATAAGAACAAAGGTTTTATAAATTACAAAGGAGTGCATGACCTATAATTACGCTGAGCAAATTAGGGTGTGCTGTGAAGTCACTTACATTTCCCTAGAAGTAATGATGGTAGAGACCTTACCCTCCCTGGAGATTATAAAAATAATGGATTCCCCTACTACTGCAGATGGGGTTGTGAATGAGCCAACGCTGTCATCTTGGACAGTGTTTATACAAGGCTCCAGCTCATGGTTCCCAAGTCCCAGTGAGCTCCGGTCCTTCGCCCAGCTTGTTGTCGAACGGAATGCAGAAACGCATATGCCCCTCCATTCAATACAAGCACGCGCGTCCGCACGTGATTTATTGCACTCAAAAGAAAATGTAATTGCGGCCAAATTAACAGGAGCAGACTTCTGTAAAAAAAAAAGTATCTCGGCATTAAAGCATTTCACTATTCACGAGGAGGTCTGCAATGTACCATTGTCTGCTGCAATTTGCCATGAAAGCAGTCCACCTCTTTCTGGTATTACCATTAAGCACCCATAGTTTCAAAAATGAAAAGCAGTCAGAAGATGAAATATTTAAATTTTCAGTAATAGGTACAAATTACTGCATGTGAGAGCAGGCAGTGTTTCTGGGGGTCGGGTGGTGGGGGGGGGGGGGGGATGTTAATGGAGTTCCTACCTTGTTAAGTTGTTGATGTTGGACTCAGCAAAAAAAAACTGTGGCTCGCGGGCATGAGCTAATAATTTAGTCAGGCTGAAGCCTGGATATCACCCCACCATTTAGCCAAATCTGTGTAATTTAACAAGGCACAGTTTAATGAAGGATTGTTTGCTGGATGGGGCGTGAGACACAGCTTGTCGGTAATAAGACCTTCAACAAAGTCATTCCCTGCTTGAGATTAACTAACACAAAGTGACAAAAATACTTTGTGACTTGTCACTGCGGATATTGTACGGAATAGAACAGCATCTCCTTTCCTCTCTCTCCGGGCACGCTTTCAAATTCACCGTGTGCCATTGAATTAAAAAAAAACTCAACCTTATGCACAATCTTGGATTTGTTTCTGAGAAGCACAAATCCACCATTTCATCCCCCCCCCCCCTCCCAATCTGGCAGTGTGTTCATTCCTGTCAGGAGTCAAAACCACTATCGGTACAAAAGATTGAGGTTGTGTCTCTGATAGTGGTCTCATAGGGCGCTAATATCATGTGGAGTGGACACTGAAGAATATTTGCAATTAAAAGCTGTAGTATCCTTTTAATCTTGACCCTAAAATTGAATATTAAACCTGCTGTGAATGCCTTTTCAAAATAATTCACATAATTTGGTCATTTTCTTTCCTCCACCATTAAAAAAATCTTACATATTTAACTCCGACTATTAACATCTGCAGCAAATCTTTCAATTAAAATATTATTATTTCAAACACTTCTAAGGCCTCAGACAACAATAGCCTAAATATCATATTTATCAGGCGGTATGTTCAGCTCTTCTTAAAGCTACTTGTAGGGTTGTGTTGAGCAATGCTAAGACCCTTGTGTCTGCCAAGAAATTTTACTGATGTTTAAACGTACATTTCAGGTTTAAAGGAAAAATGATTAATCTGCTCATTACGTTAGTTGCATTAAAAAGAATCAACTGTACGCTGACTCAACAATTTTCCTGCATAGCCTAGTTTGATGTTAGTCTTGGGCGCTGTTGACATTTATAATCTAAAATACCATCGTTAAAAGAAAACAATTAAATTAAGAGACTCATTAGACTGCAACTGTATCAATTATTCTGTAAATATTCAGATTGCGCGTCTTATTGAAGTAGCTCAAGGAGTGAACAGTCCAAAATATCTATGGATCCAAATTGTGTTCTGGGCAGCCCAACCCACTTATTAAGTCTCATACATCAATGTGTTAGACACTGTCACTCATGTGGTCCGATATACGGCCTGAGATTAATCCAAATAATAATCTGTCTCCTTTTCCATTTTTCAATCCCATTATTGTTTAAAGTGTAAGATCTCGCACTGTAAAAGAGGGACAGTTGAGTTAATTTATTGAAATCCAAGTCTTAGCCATAGCAGAAGGAGCTGTTGGTCATTTATCTAATTGTGCTGCGCAGATAAGAATTAATTAGTCTTATTATTTTTCTCATTTTAGATGGCTTTCCCATCTGGATGATATAAATTCCTCTGTGCAGGTGATTAATTACTTGGCCTCGAGCTGGCTGATGTGGATGCTTGTACATTGCATACTCTGAATTGGCAAAATCCTGATCAAGGGTAGCGGTCAGGAAAACAAGAACACAGGATGTCTTGAGAAGGACCCTTCTTACTTTCATGATATATTTTTATTTTGTGTACAGTTAAAATTTCCCTGAAATTGCCAGGCGGAAGTGCAATCTAACAAGTAGCTACACAACTAGCCAACTAAATGCCAGAGGTTTATCTTTGGTTGACGATAGGATTAGATCGGCCCAACGAAAGAACCGCATTTAAATTAATTGGAAATGATAAATTGTATTCCTTATTTCTTTTCATTGCATCTAACTTGATCATAATTTTAAGCAAGGGACCAGCTGTGAAAATTGCATTAGTTTATAAGTAATTAATGCTCCACCGTTGTACTAACAAATAGCGTGGAATCTTTAATTTCATTTTCCTCCTATTCTGTACCAGAATAAATGAATAAAGTCCCATCCATAATGACGATTTATAAATTCTGTATCATTATCTGACTAGAAATGGAATCCATAGATGCACATATTTTACGAGTGATTTTTTTAATGCAAAGCCTTCTTACATGCATTAGGTTGCCATAAATTTGGGTTGATTAATGGCCTTGGGGAGATAGGCCCAGGCAGTTGTGGGTGCTGTTCACTTCCCTGTCCTCGATGCATTGCCATCCAGTGATGATACCTGGCACATCGAAAATATCTCCAAGGGAAATCGGACTTTAGAGATGCGATCTACGACCTGTGTTTTCCATTTGCAGTAAAACAACGAGCAAAACCCACAGTGAGTCAGCAAAGAAATGTAAATGAAAGAACCCCCCCTTGGGACGTTGATGTTTTGCTCAGTCTGTTCCAGGCCCATTTCTAGGTATCGCGTGCTTCAGTGCAGTAGCCTGCTAATTCTAGCCCTCAAGTACCGTGCAGTGGCTTGGAACGACCACTCATTGGACAAATACACCACGCTAAACTGGGGTGGCACGGTGGCGCAGCGGTAGAGTTGCTACCTTACAGCGCCAGTGACCTGGGTTCGATCCCGACTATGGGTGCTGTCTGTACGGAGTTTGTACGTTCTCCCCGTGACCTGTGTGGGTTTTCTCCCACACTCCAAAGACATACAGGTTGATAGGTTAATTGGCATGGTATAATGTAAAAAAATTGTCCGTAATGTGTGTAGGATAGTGTTAGTGTGCGGGGTTCGCTGATCAGTACGGACTCGTATGGTCATAAGGTCATAAGGAATAGAAAAATTAGGTCATTCGACCCATTAAGTCTACCCCGCCATTCATTTTATCTGTCCCTCCTAACCCCATTCTCATGCCTTATCCCCATAACCTCTATCATCTGTATTAATCGAGAATCAATCTATCTCGGTGGGCCGAAGGGCCTGTTTCCACGCTGTATCTCTAAACTAAACTAAACTAAAGTTGTACACACCAAACTACACCACTATGTGTAGGATGGAACTACAGATGCTGGTTTTATACTGAAGATAAACCAAAGTGTTGGAGTAACTCAGCAGGTCAGGCAGCATCTTTGGAGAAAAAGGATGGGTGACGTCTTGTTTCAAGTCTGAAGAAGGGTTCCGACCCGAAACATAGCCCATTTATTTTCTCCAGAGATGCTGCCTGACCTGCTGAGTTACTCCAGTGCTTTGCGTCTATCTTACATTAGACCACGACATGCGTACATGGCTGGGTAAATAGAACAGCATCAGTTCCTCTCAAAAAGTCATAGAGTCATAAAGCGTGGAAACAGGGCCCACAACATAACTCGTCTAGCTTTGTTTTTATTGCAAGCATTTGTTTTTATTTTAAGCATTTATTTCAAGAGGATTAGAATACAAAAACAGGGTTGTAATGCTGAGGCTCTATAAGACGCTGGTCAGGCTGCATTTGGAATAATGTGAGCAATTTTGGACACCAGAACTAAGGAAGGATGTGCTGGCCCTGGAGAGGGTCCAGAGGAGGTTTAAGAGAATGATCCCAGGAATGAGTGGGTTAACATATGATGAGCATTTGTCGGCACTGGGCCTGTACTCACTGGAGTTTAGAAGAATGAGGGGGGGGCCTTCTTTGAAACTTACTGAATAGTGAAAGGACTGGATAGATTGGACGTGGAGAGAATGTTTCCACTAGTGAGAGAGTCTAGGACTAGAGATCATAGTCTCTGAATTAGGAAGGAGTTGAGGAGGAATTCTTTAGCCTGAGGGTGTTGAATCTGTGGAATTCTTTGCCACAGAAGACATTGGAGGCAAAGTCAAAGTGGATATTTTTAAGGCGGAGATAGATAGATTCTTGATTATTACGGGTGTCAGATGTTATGGGGAGAAGGCTGGAGAATTGGTTTAAGAGGGAGAGATGGATCAGCCATGATTGAATGTCGGAATAGAGTTGATGGGCCGAATGGCCTAATTCTGCTTCTATCACCTTTGACCTTATGACCTTATCCATGCTAACCAACAAGCCTCATCTAACCTTGTCCCATTTAACCACATTTAGCCCATATCCCTCCAAACCTTCTGATCCAGTCTATTGTATTGTATTGAGTATAGATGTTGGGAGGTCATGTTGCAGTTGCATAAGACGTTGGTGAGACCCCATTTAGAATATTATAAAAGTTTTACTAGTATTACGTATTTTTAATTACATAAAATTTGGTCCTACATTTCAAAATCAGAGACAATACAAATATTATCAACAGTATGAGTATATTACTAATATTATGAATGTATTACTAGTACCATGTATTCTCAATTATATAAAATATATAATCTTAAAATTTATAATCAATAATAATACAAATAATATTAACAGTACGAATATATCATTAATATCATGTATTTTCATCATTGTAAAATAATGTACTTTGTTATTATTTTGTTTCTATAATAAAAATATTAAAAAAATATATATATATTAAAAAAAAAAAAAAAAAGAATATTGTGTTCAGTTCTGCGCACCATGTTATAGGAAAGATATTGTCAAGCTTGAAAGGGTGCAGAGAAGATTTACGAGGATGTTGCCAGGACAAGCGGGTGAGAGCTATAGGGAGAGGTAGAGTTGGCTGGAACTCTATTCCTTGGATCGCAGGAGGATGAGGGGTGATATAATAGAGGTGTTTAAAATCATGAGAGGAATAGATCGGGTAGATGCACAGAGTCTCTTGCTCAGAATAGGGAAATCGAGGACCAGAGGACATAGGTTCAAGGTGAAGGGAAAAAGATTTAATAGGAATCTGAGGGTGGTGGTGGGTGAATGGGACAAGCAGCCAGAGGAGGTAGTGAGGCTGTTCTGAAGGAACTCAGTGGGTCGAGCTGCATTTGAGGGGGAACAATAATTGTCCTGATAGAAGGTTTTGACCCAAAACATTCGCAATTCCATTCCCCCACAGATGCTGCTCGACCCACTGAGTTAAAATACATTGGACACCTATCCCAACGTTCAAGAAACATTTAGACAGGTACATGGATAGGAAACGTTTGAAGGGATATGGACCAAACGCAGGCAGGTGGGACTAGTGTGGCTGGGACATGTTGGCTGGTGTGGGCAAGTTGGGCTGAAGGGCCTGTTTCCACACTGTATCATTCTATGACTCTGAGGTACATGGATAGGAAAGGTTTAGAGGGATGTGGGCCAAATGTGGCCTGGTGGGACTCGCATAGATGGGCTTCTAGGTCAGCATGGGCAAGTTGGGCTGAAGGGCCTGTCTTCGTGATGTAAGACTGTGACTCTACGGGTTCTTTTAACTGATTGTTTGTTGCAATAGATTTTTTTTTTGTAACAGTCTCTTTTTTGATTCCCTGTTAGAAAAAAAGGCGGCGCGATGGTTGAGTTGCTGCCTTGCAGCGCCAGAGACCCGGTTTCGATCCTGACTACGAGGTGTTGTCTGTATGGAATTTGTACGTTCTCCCCGTGACCACGTGGGTTTTCTCCGGTTTTCCCCTACACTCCAAAGACGCACATGTTTGTAGGTTAATTGGCTTCAGTAAGTTGTGAAATTGTCCCTAGTGTGTGCAGGTTACTGTACGTATGAATGCTGGATTTAGTGGGCTGAAGGGCCTGTTTCCGCGCTGTATCTCTGAAGTCTAAAGATCCATGGAGTCACAGCATGGAAATGGTAGCTCTGGCCCACAGAATCTGTGCTGATCATCAAGCAGATATTTGCACTGATCCTGGTGTATTGTTCTCATGTTCCCCTCATTTCTCACCGTCCTAGTTTCCACCGCTCACCTACACACTGTGGACAGTTTACGGTGACCAGATGTTCAACCAACCCTGCAGCTTTTTGGGATGTGGGAGGTAGCCAGAGCACCCAAGCAGTTGCAGGGGGGAACGTGCAAACTCCACACAGGAGGTCAGGATTGAACTTGTGGCCGTAGGACTGAAGACCCAACGGGTCTACTAGCTGTTCTGCGTTGCTGCCCCAGGGAGGATCAGTAGAGATGAGAGCTAGAGTTGTGGCCTCACTGTGCCAGAGACCCGGGTTCAATCCAGACTACGGGTACGGCCTGTACGTTCTCCTCTTGACCTGTGTAGGTTTTTTCTGGGATCTCTGGTTTCCTCTCACACACCAAAGATGTACAGGTGTGTAGGTTAATTGGACTGGTATAACTGTAAGTTGTCCCTAGTGATGTGTAGGATAGTGTTACTGTGCGGGGATCGCTGGTCAGTGCGGACATGGTGGGCCGAAGGGCCTGTTTCCACTCGGTTTCACCAAACTAAACTAAACAAAACAAATTGTCTATGTCTTCTTCTGTGCTCTGTAGCTGATATTGTGTGTGCCTTCCTCTCCTCGTCTCTCACCCTGACCTTGCTACTCATGACTGCATCTCACTCCTTGCAGATCTTGGCCACACATGTTGGTTGCAAAGTGATTTTATCATCTGTTACCAACTTGCTTCCAATTCCTTGCCTGAATTATAAGTGTACATTTTTAACAGTCTGATAGTGCGTGGTGTCGAGCCCGCAGCAAGCAGAGTGTCTCCAATTGTCCATCCCTCACACCTAGCTCCTGTGCGCATGATTCCCACTCATTAGTTCATAAGAGACAGGGTCAGAATTTGGCCATTCAGCCCATCAATTCTAATCCGACATTCAATCATAGAAACATAGAAACATAGAAAATAGGTGCAGGAGGAGGCCATTCGGCCCTTCGAGCCAGCAACGCTATTCATTGTGATCATGGCTAATCGTCCCCAATCAATAACCCGTGCCTGCCTTCTCCCCATATCCCTTGATTCCACTAGCCCCTGGAGCTCTATCTAACTCTCTTACATCCATCCAGCGATTTTGCCTCCACTGCCCTCTGTGGCAGGGAATTCCACAAATTCACAACTCTCTGGGTGAAAACATTTTTTTTCACCTCAGTCTTAAATGGCCTCCCCTTTATTCTATGACTGTGGCCCCTGGTTCTGGACTCACCCAACATTGCATGGCCGTTCGAAGGGGAGGGGGGGGGGGGGTGCATTGGGTGCGCTCTCACCCCCCTTTATTTCCCACAGTAAGAAAAAATCCAGAGGATAAAAAATTTGGAGCGCAATCATGGCTGATCTATCTCTCTCTCCTAACCCTATTCCCCTTCTTCAGACTGTGCACATATCTTTGTATGATTCATTGTCACCTTGCTCTAGCTAACAATGATCTATGCTATGTATGCCTTGATCCCCGTCCTCTTTGATGTCTCGTTTTCACACCTTACACCCTTCCATATCTCTGTGTCTCCCTCTCCCCTGACACTCAGTCTGAAGAAGTGTCTTGACCCGAAACGTCACCCATTCCTACCCAGAGATGCTGCCCGAGTTAGTCCAGCATTTTGTGTCTATCTTCAATGTCCAATGGCCTAACTCTGCTCCAATAACCTCTGAAACCCGCACTAATCAAGAATCTATCTATCTCTGCCTTAAAAATATCCACTGACTTGGCCTCCACAGCCTTCTGTGGCAACGAATTCCACCGAGATTCACCACCATCTGACTAAAGAAATTCTTCCTCATCTCATTCCTAAAGGAATGTCCATTAATTCTGAGCCTCTGGTCCTAGACTCTCCCACTAGTGGAAACATCCTCTCCACATCCACTCTGTCCAGGCCTCAGAATTTAAACCAACAGCTCTTTTTATATAACTCTAATATAGAGAAAACAAAGTTATGGAGGCTTTCTTTTAGTAACTTTGTTTCATTCCCTACTGACTAAAAAGTGTTCTTCTGAAAAAAAAAACTCGGAGCTGCAGGATGCAATTACAGTTCTCTCTGCACAATATACTTCTGTAAATGTCACATGTAAGTATGTTTTATTTACACAGATCTTCAGTCATGCCGCTTCTCTAAATCAGTAAAGTGCTCCAAGGATCTTTCTGCCATTCCTTTTTCTTTGCCCTGTCTGGTTCCAGCTAATGTGATTTGTTGAACAAACTGTCCCATTAATCCGCTCCTATTTGACAGACTGAGAAAATAAGTGGCAAACGGCGAGATTCACAAGGAGCTAACTCTCTGTCTTCCTCAAGGTAAATAGTTATTACATTTGTGTGTCAAATTAGTGAAAATGATGTGCTTTCATTTTAAAACTGTAAATGTCACTCCTGCCAACCGGTTCAAAGTCGCGTAATGTGACATCTAAGTGACAAATGAGGCAGGGCAAGATGGATTTCAGTAAGGATTCTCTGCTCTGTTTCATGTAGTTGCTACTGCTAAATGCTTACAACGCAGCTGTGAAAGTTAGAGTCCCCAATCTGCAAGTTCTTGTGCAATGACTTCCAGCTTGTAACTCTGCAATTTGCTAATGGCAAAAATTTCCACCGCGCACTGTTATCTACTGCTGCAGCTATCCAATACATTCATACACTTGTGCTTTTTTTTTAACAAATACTTTTATTCAAAAACAAAAAGAAACATACAGAGTGTTAACACAATCAAAGGCTGCCTATATTGGCAGTTCACAAACAAACAGTCATCAAGTAAAGTGTTAAAGAAGGAACTGCAGATGCTGGAGAATCGAGGGTACACAATAGGCTGGAGAAACTCAGCGGGTGCAGCAGCATCTAAGGAGCAAAGGAGATAGGCGACGTTTCGAGTCGAGACCCTTCTTCAGACTGGTCAGGGATCAGGGAAATTAGAGATATAGACGGTGATGTGGAGAGATAAAGAACAATGAATGAAAGATATGCAAAAAAGTATCGATGATAAAGGGAACAAGTAAATATCACGCCAACTTTATCAATAATACACTGGGCCTCCCGCGGCAACCAGCGTTCACGGAAGGCCTCCAGAGTCCCCGTGGACGCCGCGCGTTCCCGGATTGAAAACAACTCTTCCTTACAAGCAGCGGAATATCGACTTCCCTAACTACAAGTCACTCTTGCTTCTCCTCTCTCTCCATCCCTCCCCCATCCTAGCTCTCCGACCAGTCTGAGTCTCTTCCTGATTACGTTTTATCTTTGAAGATAGACACAAAATTCCGGAATAGCTCAGCGGGGACAGGTAGCATGTCTGGAGAGAAGGAATTTTGGATCGGGACCCTTCTTCAGACTGCGTACATATCTTTGTAAGTGCTTTGTTGTCACCTTCCCCTAGCTAACAATGATCTATGAAAACTATGTTTTCCTTGAACCTCGTCCCCTTTGATGTCTCGTTTTCACACCCTATCCTTCCATATCTCTGTGCCTGCCCTGACTCTCAGTCTGAAGAAGTGTCTTGACCCAAAACCTCACCCATTCCTTCTCTCCAGAGATGCTGCCCGAGTTACTCCAGCATTTTGTGTCTATCTTCAATGTCCAATGGCCTAACTCTGTTCCAATCGCTTACTGTATGAACATATCAGCCATCCTTTCTCTGTGGATGCAGAAGTTGGGGTGAAAAGGTTTTGCTTTTGATTTACAAAATTGTTGGATCCGCGCTTGTGTCTTCAACATGGAAATGGGTGAAGGGAAAAAACAGGAAAACTGAGGATGTATAGTGTGTTTTAGAATATAAAACATAGATCAGTGAACAGTACAGCACAGGAACAGGCCCTTCGGCCCTCAATGTCTGAGCCGAACATGATGCCAAGATAAACTCCACTCCTCTACCCTCATGTAATCCATCTCCCTCCACTCCCTGCATATGCAGGGGCCAACCTGGAAGCCACTTAAATGTCACTATCGTATCTGCCTCCACCATTGCCCCTGGCACCCACCTCCTTCTGTTCAACAAGATACTCCCCACATCTCCCTTAAAAATAGCCCCTTTCATATCATAATGAACTAGCATGAAGTTCGATTTCCTTCTCTCTGAGAGGGCTGAGAATACAAATTGGCAGGGCTGTAATGCTGCCCAGTCAGACCACGTTTGGGATATTGTGGGCAGTGTGGGCTCCAATACCTGAGGAGGGATGTGCTGGCGCTGGAGAAGGTCCAGAAGAGGTTTACGAGAATGATCCCAGGAATGAGTGGGTTAACGTATGATGAGCGTTTGACGGCACTGGGCCTGTACTCGCTGGAGCTTAGAAGGAAAAGGCGGGGAGAAGGGGGTGGATGGTGGGGGGAGGGGGGGGGGGTACCTCATTGAAACTTACCGAATAGTAAAAGGCCTGGATAGAGTGAATGTGCAGAGGTTTCCACTAGTGGGAGAGTCTAGGACCAGAAGGCCATAGCTTCTGAATAAGAGGATGTACCTTTAGAAAGATCAGGAGACATTTCTTTTGCCAGAAGGTGATGAAACTGTGGAATTCCTGTAGAGGCCCAAGTGATGGATATTTTGAAGATGGAGTTTGACTTGCGTAATAAGGGTGCCAGAGATTAGTAAGAGTGTCTTTATTAGAAAGGGTGTTGTGGAGAAGGCAGAACAATGGGTTTGAGAGAGAAAGAGAAATGATTGAATGACAGGGTGAATTTGATGGGCCGAATGGCCCAATTCTACTACTAGAACTGATGAACTTATGCACTTAACACCATCCTGCAGAAGTCAAGTGTTGATGTTGCATGAAACGCTGAGGCTGAATCGCCACGTTGAGTTCTAGAGTGGTGTGCTTCATTGTGGAAATGGTCGCAAATCTCTTTCATTTCTGAATAAAAATAACTTAGATACAGAGAGTACTGGCTGGGGATTTTCTGCAGATTCTTTTCACCCTTGAGCTAAAGATTTATAAGCATCTGCCGAGCTCCAAGTATCTTCCAGTCTCTAAACCACCACAGTATTGTGAGAAAACATAGTTTGTCTTCCTTTGTGAAAGAGTGATTGAAGAAAGCCTCTGATTAATCAGTTGTGGTGAAGATGTGAGAGGCTTGATGGTGGCTAATCAGTCTAAAATGGTTACGGGGTGGATAAGGAAAGGCATTGGCCGCGATTTATTTGAGAGACAGTTTAGTTTAGAGTAACAACATGGAAACAGGCCCTTCGGCCCACCAAGTCCATGCTGACCAGCCATCCTCAGTATGCTTGCACTATCCTACACACTAGGGACAATTTACAATCTTTACCAAAGCCAATTAACCTACAAACCTGCACGTCTTTGGAGTGTGGGAGGAAACTGGAGCACCCGGAGAAAACCCACGTGGTCACGGGGAGAACGTAGTGCTGGGAGATGTTGCTACGCCACTGCACACCAAAAGTAGAAATTCATGTTAATGGTATTTTTTTTCCGAAATTGAGTCATTTCAAATTGGAGGGAAGAATACTGAGGGAACAATGGGAAGATCTGTGATGGGCTGGACACCGAGTGAGAACTTCAGATCCTCGCCCACTGCCACTCTGGCCCCCCAGCCTCAATGAGTTGACATAGGACAGCACACGAACAAGCCCTTCAGCACACTATGTCTGTGCTGTATATGATGCCCACATAAACCAATCTCATCTGCCTGCACATATCATCTCCATTACCTAAGATAGACACAAAAAGCTGGAGTAACTCAGTGGGACTGGCAGCATCTCTGGGGAGAAGGAATGGGTGACGTTTTGGGTCCAGACCTTTCTCCAGACTGGTTAGGGACAAGGGAAACGAGAGATGTATAAGAAGGAACTGCAGGCGCTGGAAAATCGAAGGTAGACAAAAGTGCTGGAGAAACTCAGCGGGTGCAGCAGCATCTATGGAGCGAAGGAAATAGGCAACGTTTCGGGCCATAACCCTTCTTCAGACTGATGTAGGGTGGGTGGGGCGGGGAGAAGAAAGGAGAAAGGAAGAAGAGGAGCCTGAGGGCTGAGGGAGAGTTGAGAAGGGGAAACTGTCTTTCAAAGAAACGAGAGATATAGGCGATGATGTGGAGAGATTAAAAAAAATGAATAAAAGATATGCAAAAAAGTAGCTATTCCTGAACCGGGTCGTTGCAGTCTTCAGGCTCCTGTACCTTCTACCCGAAGGTAGCGGGGAGATGAGTGTGTGGCCAGGGTGGTGTGGGTCCTTGATGATGCTGCCAGCCTTTTTGAGGCAGCGACTGTGGTAGATCCCCTCGATGGAAGGAAGGTCAGAGCCGATGATGGACTGGGCAGTGTTTACTACTTTTTGTAGTCTTTTCCTCCCCAGGGCACTCAAGTTGCCGAACCAAGCCACGATGCAACCGGTCAGCAAGCTGTCTACTCTGCACCTGTAGAAGTTAGAGAGAAGCTAGTGCGACTTGGAGTGGGCGGGACAGAAATAGAATGTAGTTTGGAGACAGTAAGACTGGTGGGAGAACTGGGAAGGGGGAGGGGATGGAGAGAGAGAGGGAAAGCAAGGGTTACGTGAAGTTAGAGAAGTCAATGTTCATACCGCTGGGGTGTAAGCTACCCAAGAAAAATATGAGGTGCTATCCATTCCATCCACAGATGCTGCCTGACCTGCTGAGTTTCACCAGAACGTTGTGTTTTGCTCAGGTATTGCCCTAGTCACCCCCTATTGGGTCACGCAGTCGGTGAAGTATTTCTCATAGTTATGTATTTCCCTCTATCTTATTTGACCTCCCACAGGAGCTGGCTTTATTAGCATTTGGTGCGCATGATGCATACTAATGGATATGACCTTTCCCTGCCCTTTTTGTGTATTCATAAGCTGAAAAAACATGGCCAGCGGAGATGGAAACAGGTTATTTAAGTTGGACGACGATCACAGAACGAAAGGACATTAGCACCAAATGAACAGGCTGTTGCTCCAACGTGAAATTAAACGAGTCATGTTTTGCCACATAAATCCTTGGAACAAAAGCGCGACCGTTACATAAAGAAATGTATTGTTGAATATGAATGATAAGAAATGTCTGGAAGATATTGGGTTCATTTATAGGTGTGGAGTTTCACACAGGTCTATTTATCGTGGATGTTGAACCTGTGGTTAGTTGGTTCCTTTGTGACCGTGAGTGGTCGAGTTTTGCTTTAGTTTCACTTATTGTCATGTGTACAGTAAGTACAGCGTTCCAGCTTAGTTTAGTTTTAGAGATACAGTGCGGAAACACGTCCTTCGGCCCACCGGGTCCGCACACCAACACCAGGGACAATTTACATTTATACCAAGCCAATTAACCTACAGACCTGCATGTCTTTGGAGTGTGGGAGGAAACCGGAGATCTTGGAGAAAACCCACGCAGGTCACGGGTAGAACGTACGAACTCCGTACAGACAGCACCCGTGGTCAGGGTCGAACCCGGGTCTATGGCGCTGTAAGGCAGCAACTCTCCCGCTGCGCCACCGTGCCGCCCATTTTTTGCATGCTAACCAGTCAGTGGTAAGACAACACGTGATTAACATATGATACCTCATATGGTCAATTGTGAATTGTGGAGCAGTTTGACTCAAAACCTCGAAGATCTTTCTTGCGCCACTCCCTTTGTTTGGCTACCCCAGTTTAAAGTGCGGAAAGATTCTTATTAAATGTTCAGCATTATTAATATTTCTGCTCCATCATGCCTGCTGTAATCTCGCCACAGGTTAACAGGTGTCTTCAGGAAAATTTTTTAGTAAAAGCTGACTGCGTCCAGAGAAAATTGAAGTCTAGCTTTTTGAAAGTATACACTGTATTACTATATGCATTCTCTGGAAACATGCGACGTGCTTCAAGTTCGATGTGTTTTGCAGTCCATACTCTGCAAGCTGCACTGCGCGTGAGGATAAAATAACTGTCTGCGAGTCTGCTGGCTTTCAAAGGAAAAATACTTTCCATCAGAATTTGGAATTATAAAGTTTTGCTGCAGCCGCCACAAGAAAGCCCAGTCTTTATCTTTCATCGCAGCACTTCCCTTGTGTGTATGTATGTGTGTGTGTGTGGGAGTTTCTTTGTCATTGACTGAATATTGCAGAGGGACACAAGACTGCTGACAGGAAACCTATATTACCAGCCCATTAAAACACTTCTTTTGAGCGCGGTACGCTGACGGGCACTTCATAGGTGCCGTGCACGCAGTCGCGGGCTCCTATCTCTTCCTGTATACGGCCAGCAGTAAAAGTAGTGACCTTGCGTCCTCAGGAAACTGTCTATACAACGGCCGTGGCGTAAATATTTGTCGGTGGGCCATTACCCGGCACGTGCTCGAACAGCGCCGCGAAAACAAAAGGGGGATGTCTGATTCAACTAGAAGGAAATGGATTTGTGAGGAGCTGCCGCTGCAGGGACCAGGCCTCTGTCTCTGTGCCTATTGTTAAGAGAGGAAAAGCATGCGATCCTACACATCCTGAGCCTTTCTGTCAGCAGATCTCCTAGACAAATAAACACCAGTGCAATTTGAAAGCTGCATCACTTTTGTTTGGTGTAATATTTTTACAAAACCTGTCAGCGATTTTAATGAATGAGGGGTTGGAGGAGTTAGCCCGGTGTTATACTTGCTGGATCATCTGGAATTATTTTTCTTTCACGCCCTATAATAGGAAAGAATATGTTATTGTTTGAGAAAAGTTTTATGATAAACATCCATCAACTTTTCCAAAAAAAAATTGTGCCTCTTTCTTTTCAGCTTACTTATGCAAGAATTTCAGCTTATTAAATATAATCTTGCACAATGTTCTTCTTGACCTTTATCGGGCTTGTTAGAAAATCGGAGAGATTTTTTTTCCGGGTGTTGGAAAAGGATATTAATCAGAATCTGCTTTGAATCTGTTTTTATGGCGAAGCTCACTGCTTTAATTAATACCTGGCTGTCAAAATCTCACAGTATCCTCACCAGTCGGGATCATCTTTGAAGATTCTTTCATTTGTTTGAGTCATTTATTTCTAATGTGTTGGCGTCCCTTTTATAGAGAAGTAAAAAGTTTCGGAGAAGTTTTTCCGCAGTCCTTTAACTTTAAATAAAAAACCCTGCGAATGCATAAAGAACGGTTCTGGATTCCTTTTATTTAAAATTGTACAATAAGCGAACAAGAAATAAGGCCTTCAAAAAAGCAGAAGAAAAATAAAGTCATTGAGCTGAAAAGAGAAATGAGGCAGAATTTCGAGGCATCAGGTGGGTGAGGGAAGGGAAAGAGTTTGTGCACTTTGTGCAAATTGCAGAGCCTCACGTTTCTGCACCCTCAGCTTCTTCACCTGACCACCTGACGGTCCTTTGGCATAGTTCTTGGGTTTTTTCCCTTCCGCTCTTTTTGTGCAGCCTTTGTCCAGGCGGGAGGTGCAGAGCATGGGAAAAAAAAGGCGCTCGAGAGAGGGAATAAAAAGAACGGAACGAAACCGAACAAGAGGAGAGGAAAAACGAGTCTGATACTGCTTGACCTGAGGTGTTGTGGTTCTCAGAGAAAGGGTGAAACCGGATAGCAGGTACGACGATGATGTA
Organism: Okamejei kenojei; assembly: GCA_035221665.1. NCBI lineage: Eukaryota > Metazoa > Chordata > Chondrichthyes > Rajiformes > Rajidae > Okamejei > Okamejei kenojei. The sequence goes on from CM069164.1 coordinate 25,916,639, forward strand.
ATTCACCAGAAGGACTATGGATCCCTCTGAAAGCTTTGGTTTAATTTACCCCTCGGGTCAGGCATCTGGGAGGTCACTGCTCTCTGTGTTCTCTGCTTTCGTTGTCGAATGCACATTACTAGTAATCATTTCACCGAAAACAACCATTTTGCAAATTTTAATTCAAAGTTATTGGACATTCTTTTATTATTCCCCCCTTAAACCGGACATCCTAAACTTAGTCTGGTGCTAGTGTGAACACATAACAGATATTCATTTTTTAGCAAACCTGCTCCATGTGAAGTCTTCGTGACCTACTTTGAATACTCTGTTACCAATATACATTAACCATTTAACGCTATAGCCTCTGACTGACAGACCGCGTTTGTGACAACAAACCTCGTGAAGTCTCTGTTTGGCTTTAATTGCCATCTCCCACTTCAGCAGCAAGCCATTTATAAATCCTCCCACTATGCCACCTTCATTATTGTCTGGCCCTTTCCTGCAATAAAGTTTGTGCTTACTTTCTTATGCATAAAACTTTTAAGAGCTGCATTAAATATCGTGCCCCCTTCACACTCTGGGTGTCATGGTGGCGCAGCGGGAGAGTCTCTGCCTTGCAGCGCCAGAGACCCGCGTCCAATGCTGTCCATGGGTGCAGTCTATACGGAGTTTGTGCGTTCTCCTTGTGACCTTCTGGGTTTTCTCCAGGTTCTCTGGTTTCCTCCCACCCTCCAAAGACATACAGATTTGCAGATTAATTGAAGATACAGTAGTTACAAAAAGCTAGAGTTACTCAGCGGGACAGGCAGCATCTCTGGTGGGAAGGAATGGGTGACGTTTGGACGTCTTCAAGAAGGGTCTCGACCCAAAACATCATCCATTCCTTCTCTCCAGAGATGCTGCCTGTCCCGCTGAGTTACTCCAGCATTTTGTGCCGATCTTCAGTTTAAACCAGCATCTGCAGTTCCTTCCTACATGTAGATTAATTGACTTCTGTAAATTGAAAATTGTCCCTGGTGTGTAGGATAGTGTTGGAGTACAAGGTGATTGGCGCAGACTCAGTGGGCCAAAGGGCTTGTTTCCATGCTGTATATCTAAAGTCTGAAGTCTAACACAACACTACTGCAGCCAGGATTGACGAACATGAGGTCATACTGCACACTCTTTACGATCTATTGTTTTCTGTAAATTTAGAAATTCAGTATCATTCCCTAACCTAGATTGCTCATGTAGATATGGAAAAATAGAACTCTACTGGCTTCTCTCTGGGGAACTCCATTCATCTATGTTACAAATGCTAATCCCTTCATTGTTCAACCAAAAAATGTGTGTATTTCATTAACAGGAACACCTTACATAATAAAAGGATACCATCTAATTTTTTTTCATTCTATCAGTTTAGTATAGTTTAGTTTAGAGATACTGCATGGAAACAGGCCCTTCAGCCCACCAGGTCTGTGCCGTCCATGGTCACCCCTTACACTAGTTCTATCCTGCACAGTACGGTCAATTTCAGAAGCCAATTAACCTACAAACCTGCAAGTCTTTGGGTTGTGGGTGGAAACCGGAGCACCCGGAGAAACCCCACGCGGTCGCAGGGAGAACATACAAACTTCATTTTGGTTTTAATACTGAACTATTTCTAAAGCCACTACTAATCAAGAAACCCCACCATAATTTTCCAGGGTAAACGAAGGTTGGCTTTGCGTAATGTCAAGCCGATATCACACACAGAACAAGTATATTTGTTCATAATCTTCGCAAAATAAGCCAAGATAGGTCTGATTGGACTTCCCTCTTATAAAACCATGTTGATTATAATTTATTAGCTTTGCACCATAATGATAAATCCAAGTCAGTGATATTTACTGCTTGATATTCCAAATGCAGGTACACGGATAAGAGAGGTTTAGATGGATATGGGCCAAATGCATGTAAATGGGACCAGCTTAGATGGGTCATCTTGGTCAGTAGGGACAAAATGGGCTGAAGAGCCTATTTGCATGCCATGATTCTATTAACAAATACAGTTGTGAAACAGAGGACTTTAGGATTTCCCATACCAGGCCTGCCGGCATTTTAGAAAACAAAGCAGAAACTTAACAGAGGCACAAGGAACTGCAGATGCTGATTTACCAAAAAAAAAAGAGACAAAGTACTGGAGTAACGCGGCAGATCAGCAGCATCTCTGGAGAAGATGCATAACTGACATTTTGGGTTGGGACCCTTGTTCAGATTAAGTTAATGCCCATGATTCACTGCACCAGCAGAATCATGGACAGAACTATTCTGTGATCTGGGATGAATTCCACTGTGATAGCATACTATTTGAATATCGTCAAACAATCATTTGAATTAGCACAGATTTACTGCGGCCCTAATAACCCCATGTGACTCATCCTAAGAGACTTTTGTTTTCTCTAAATTACGACTTGCTGGTACCACTTAGTCCTGAGCTTCTATCTACCACATTGGCTACCTTTGATCAGACTTTACTGCCTTTACCTTGCGCTAAACGTAATTCACTTATCACATATCTGCACACTGCCAACGGCTCGATTGTAGTCACGTATAGTCTTTCCGCCGACTGGATATCATGCAACAAGGGCTTTTTCACAGTACCTCGGTACACGTGACAATAAGCTAAACTGAACCGAACATCAGCCGGGCATTATCAGCCCACGTAGGAATTAAATCGGAGAAAGTGTTTTTGTAACATTTTGGCGTAAAAATCACTTTACTGTGAAGTACCTTCAGCAATTGATAGAATGAGGACTGGAAAGACTTGTCGAAACAGCGAGAAGATGGGAATTGTGAGCAATGTTGATAATAGTCTCAAATGACAGCTAATCGCTGGGCGATAAAATCTTCCAGCTGTACCAAAGACTTAGTGGTATCTGCTTGCCTTGTTTGTTCATGTTGAAAACAATGAGTTCTCTTGTTTTAAGTGGATTGTGTTCCATGTAGCAGTTGGTGGTTTAAATGTTATGTTGCATGTCCAATATCAGGCTGGAAGGGATAGTTTCATATAACTAATCGCAGGGTGTTAATGCCGCAGCGAAAGATTCATGAAAGAGATTAAAATGTCCCAGTGAACGTCGAGGATCTTTCCCAGAGCAGGTGGTCTTTTTATAGTTCAATAAAGTTACTCGTGATGAGCTACTTTTGTTGGAAATAAATAATGGAACTGCATTGAGGAAAGGAATAGAGTTTTAGTCACAGAATTTGCACATTTGTAAAAAAAAAGCACAAAGTGTTTAGTTTAGTTTAATTTAGAGATACAGCACGGAAACAGGCCCTTCGGCCCACCGAGACCGCGCTGACCAGCGATCCCCGCACATTAACACTATCCTACACCCCCTAGGGACAATTTTTACATTTACCGAGCCAATTAACCTACAAACCTGTACGTCTTTGGAGTGTGGGAGGAAACCGAAGATCTCGGTGAAAACCCACGCAGGTCACGGGGAGAACGTACAAACCTCTGCTGGGGTAACTCAACGGGCCAGGCAGCATCCCTGGAGAAGATGGACAGGCGATGTTTCAGGTCAGGACCCTTCTTCACACTGATTGTAGCAGGAGGTAGAAAGGTGGGGGCAGGACAGAGCTAGGCAAGTGACAGATGAAGATGGACACAAATCGCTGGAGTAACTCAACGGCTCAGACAACATCTCTGGAGAAAAGGGATAGGTGGCTTTTCAGGTCAAGAGCCTTTTTCAGACTCAGAATATATAACATTATGAGAGGCATAGGACCAGAGGACATAGGTTTAAGGTTAGGAGGCGAGGATTTAATAGGAACCTGAGGAGCAACTTTTAACACAAAGGGTGATAGATATATGGAGCGAGATGTATAGGAAGGAACTACAGATGCTGGTTTAAACCGAAGATAGACACAAAATGCTGGAGTAACTCAGCGGGACAGGCAGCATCTCTGGAAGGAAGGAATGGGTGAACTTTCGGGCCGAGACCCTTCTTCAGAGCTGTCAGAAACTTTTCCCCAGGATAGAAATATGAAATACCAGAGGGAAAACAGCTTTTGCTGAGGAGCAATGTTTAAAGGAGAAGTGCAGGGCATGCTTTTTACAGAGAGTGGTGGGTGCCTGGAACGTGCTGTCGGTATGGAGGTGGAAGCACATACGATGGTGGCACTTAGGTGGCTTGGATTGGTGCGTGGGTGTGCAGGGCATGGAGGGATATGGATCACGTGCAGGCAGACGAGAGTTGGCCATGGCATCATGACCATGGCACCAAGGCAAATTCCTTGTATGTGAATACTTAGCCAATAAATTTATTCATTCATGATGTTGTAGGTATGTTACAAAACCTACCTTGAGCGGCGCTGCAGTTCTGCCGCTCCCCGTGTGCGTGACTTTGGCGCCTTTCAGAGGGGGGCGTGTTTAAAGTGCCGTTTTTCCACAGACGGGGCAAATCGATCCGTGTCGGGATTTCATTGCTGAAGAAAAATCGCTCCGACATTTCATTCATGAAGGTATTTTTAAATTACGCTAGATTATTTATTAGCTAGAGTAATTTAAAAATCATCTTCTAAAGCCGTGAGCGGCGACAACGGGAAGGATTTTACGTAGGGGAGAAAATAAAGTACACAGTTTTTTTTTTACATTAAAACTTGGTGTTTAGGAAGCCTTTAATCACATTTTCAGGTTGCGAAATGGGGACCAAAAAAATGTATGAACCGGCAGTGTTTTTCCTGCCGACTTTTTCCTACCGCAAACCGCAACGTTCCAATCCACCGCGTTCCACTAAAACCCACTCGCAAGTTGATTTAAATGGCCATTAATTTACAGGAATTAAATACTAAATTCCTTCCATTTGGCCTATAAATTCATGAAAATGTGATTTAAAAATCATGTTATATTGTGAATTATTGTGTGAATGTTATTTGGACACTTAGGCAATTTAAAAAAGTTTATCTTTTCTTAAGAAATGGATAGATGTTTAGATCTAATAATTGAATTTGTAATTAGTACAATTATGTAACTAACTAATAATATGCTTTAATTTCAGGTCATCCAAGTAATATTGTTTCATATTTGTTTCAGAATGCTTCCATCTATAATAACTGAAGATTTCATTGAGCTCTCTTAATTTTTAACAAAGTTATGGGCTTTTGACTGTCCTAGATCACAGCTTTTGAATTAAGTCAATGGAAAGGCAATGGGGAACAAGATGCTAATTTCCGAGTATGAAATTGGCCATAACTTTTTTTAATACTGAAGATATGAAAGTGAATTAGGTGTCAAATCAAACTTATTTTTATGCTTTATCTGATGGGATAAATTGCAGACTTGATTTTTAAAATCTCAAAATTTTGTAACATTGTTGTGGCCCGAAGTTGTATGATCTATGATCTATGTTCAAAATGTAAAAGCGTTTAAAAAAACGTTGCAGCAAGTTTCTTTCAGCAGTGCAAAGCAGAGACAAAGGGTTCATGGGAGAGGCAGAACTTCTTCAAAGTGACAGATGCAGTATAATATAGATAAATGTGAGGTTATCCACTGGTGGAAAAAACAAGGGGGCAGATTATTATCTCAATGGGGTTAGGTTAGGTAAGGGGGAGGTGCAGCGAGACCTGGGCGCCCTTGTACACCGGTCACTGAAAGTTGGCGTGCAGGTACAGCAGGCAGTGAAGAAAGCTAATGGAATGTTGGCCTTCGTAACAAGAGGATTTCAGTATAGGAGTAGAGAGGTTCTTCCGCAGTTGTATAGGGCTCTGGTGAGACCACATCTGGAGTATTGCGTACAGTTTTTGTCTCCTAATTTGAGGAAGGACATCCTTGTGATTGAGGCAGTGCAGCGTAGGTTCACGAGATTGATCCCTGGGTTGGTGGGACTGTCATATGAGGAAAGATTGAATAGACTAGGCTTGTATTCACTGGAGTTTAGAAGGATGAGGGAGGAGCTTATAGAAACATATAAAATGATAAAAGGACTGGACAAGCTAGATGCAGAAAAAATGTTCCCAATGTTGGGTGAGTCCAGAACCAGGGGCCACAGTCTTAGAATAAAGGGGAAGCCATTTAAGACTGAGGTGAGAAAAAACAATTTTCACCCAGAGAGTTGTGAATGTGTGGAATTCCCTGCCGCAGAGGGCAGTGGAGGCCAAGTCACTGGATGGATTTAAGAGAGAGTTAGATAGAGCTCTAGGGGCTAGTGGAATCAATGGATATGGGGAGAAGGCAGGCACGGGTAATTGATTGGGGACGATCAGCCATGATCACAATGAATGGCGGTGCTGGCTCGAAGGGCCGAATGGCCTCCTCCTGCACCTATTTTCTATGTTTCTATGTTTGCCTTGAGGAGATGTCGCAGTGCAGCAGACTATACGTGTCGGCAGGAACTGCAGATGCTGGTTTAAACAGAAGTGTCAGAGGAAGGGTCTCGACCTGAAACGTCACCTATTTCTTCTCTCCAGAGATGCTGCCTTTCCCGTTGAATTACTCCAGCTTTTTGTGTCTATCTTCGGTTTATACTGGCATCCGTAGTTCCTTCCGAGACAAAGATTAATGGCTCACCTATGGCCGGTGATTACCTGTAAGGTTGTCACTTAGATGAAGGTTCGGGAATGAAAATACAATTTTGTGTTTATGCATGACTTTGTCCCCCCTACAGAATCTTGGGATTTCATTATGTACTGAACTGTGTGAATCAACTGTCAGAGATGAATGGAAGCTTAAGTCTGTGTTGATCAGTACAATAGCTTGGAGCATTTTCACCACCAAGTCACAGTTACTTATCTCAATGAACTACTGAAAGAAACTTTAAAAAAATGCCTGCGATGCCAGAAGCGCCCAATTCCCAGAAATTGAACCAACAAAACAAATTTTATTGTGTGCAGCTTTCTTGCCTGATGAGATGGCAGCACACTGTTGCTGCCTCACAGCGCCAGAGACCTGGGTTCGATCTTGACTACAGGTGCTGTCTGTGTGGAGCTTGTACGTCCTCCCCGTGACCTGCGTGGGTTTTCTCCGGGTGCTCCGATATCCTCCCACCTTCCAAAGACGTGCTGTACGGGTTTGTAGGTTAATTGGCTACCGTAAAATTGTACATTGTCCCTAGTGTGTAGGAGAGTGCTAGTGCGCGGGGCTATCGCTGGTCGGTGTGGACTCAGTGGGCCGAAGGGCCTATTTCTGTGCTGTATGATTTTGGATGATCAGCCATGATCATATTGAATGGCGGCGCAGGCTCGAAGGGCTGAATGGCCTACTCCTGCACCTATTTTCTATGTTTCTATGTTTCTATCTCTAAAATAAGCTAAATGTGCTAAAACTGTTTGCTGTAAAATGTATTTACTTGCATCACCTCCTGTTTCTGTATTAGCAGATAAACTATTGAGTCCATTCAGCCTGTGACATTTGCACCATTTTCCCCTCAGCCTGTAATATTCTCATCCCTTCAGTATCTACACAATTCCCTGTCATAAACAACAAATTAATCTCAGTTCAGTTCAGTTTAGTTTATTGTCACGTGTACCGAGGTACAGTGAAAAGCCTTTGCTGCGGGCTAACCAGTCAGCGGAAAGACAATACATGATTACAATCGAGCCATTTACAGTGTATAGATACATGATAAGGGAATAACGTTTAGTGCAAGGTGAAGCCAGTAAAGTCCGATCAAAGATAGTGCGAGGGTCGCCAATGAGGTAGATAGTAGTTCAGCACTGCTCTCTGCTTGTGGTAGGATGGTTCAGTAAATAATACAGTAATTGTGGTAGGATGGTTCAGTTGCCTGATAACAGCTGGGAAGAAACTGTCTCTGAATCTGGAGATGTGCGTTTTCGCACTTCTATACCTTTTGCCCGAGAGGTTTGTATGGAATTTGTACCTGTGACCCCGGGGGTTTTCTCCGGGTGCTCCGGTTTCCTCCCACACTCCAAAGTCATACAGGTTTGCAGGTTAATTGGCTTTGGTAATAATTGTAAATTGTCCCAAGTGCGTAGTGTGCGTGGTGGTCACTGGTCGACGTGGACTTGGTGGGCCGAAGGGCCTGTTTCCGTGCTGTATGCCTCAAGTGTAATTATTAAAAAAGCACCTTAGTAACTGTGATAAAACCTTTTCAGATGACGGAACATTTCTGTGAATTGTAACAAATGTAAGTCCATATGTTTTGGTTAATGGCATTGGTAATAAACATATTGGCTCAGGCAAATGCCGGCAGCGGCCAATATTGTTGGTGTTTCTTTTTAATCATTTCAGCTCAGAATTCTTTTTGAAAGGATAAGCAACAGCTGTCTGGTTTCCTGTGTGCTGTTGGATCTCGCAGAGTTACAGAAATCTACACTGAAATTCTCGGAACACATGAATATCAAATGGAGTTTTGAAAAAAGCAAATGAATACCTTTTTAAGCGGTGACATTTCCAGGCAGCATATGGTTGCAAGCTCAGGGGACAGTGGTTTTTTTGATGAATGTGGCCCATTGAAGACTAAGTCTGGTGGTAGGCAGATGTCACCTTACGCTTTCTCTTATGAAATGATAATGTAAACCCTTTAACGTAGAAGCTACAGTCAGAAGCATTGATTCCCTCCTGATCCACACTTTTGGATATCAGTGAAGATACATACAAAGAACAAACACTGTCCCCAAACTGTACTAAAATAAAGGGTTAGCGTTAAAGGGGGGAAAAAAAAAATCTTATTGTTATTTTACATTTAGTTGAGTGCTCTGTGTGGTTTGTGACGATTTGTTTCAATAAAATCAAAGATATATGATTGTGATGGACCAAACACATCAATGAATTAAGGACATTTAGTTTCGACAATTATCACGCATTTGTGCTCTGCTGTTATAGACAATAGACAATAGGTGCAGGAGTAGAGGCCATTCGGCCCTTCGAGCCAGCACCACCATTCAATGTGATGATGGCTGATCATCCCCAATCAGTACCCCGTTCCTGCCTTCTCCCCATATCTCCTGACTCCGCTATTTTTAAGAGCCCTATCTAGTTCTCTCTTGAAAGCATCCGGAGAACCTGCCCCCACCGCCCTCTGAGGCAGAGAATTCCACAGACTCACCACTCTCTGTGAGAAAAAGTTGTTTCCTCGTCTCCGTTCTAAATGGCTTACTCCTTATTCTTAAACTGTGGCCCCTGGTTCTGGACTCCCCCAACATCGGAACATGTTTCTTGCCTCTAGTGTGTCCAAGCCCTTAACAATCTTATATGTTGCAATGAGATCTCCTCTCATCCTTCTAAACTCCAGAGTGTAAGGATGTAACCCAGCTGCTCTATTCTCTCATCGTATATGACAGTTACTTTTGTGACAACATTTATTTTCATTGTGTTTTCTTTTCTGTCAAAATGCAAGGAGTCTTCTCAAAGTGGGGTTATTCACAATATTCCTTTGTTTTAGTTTTTTTACACTTTTACGCAAATAATGGTGATCACACTGTTTTACATCTTTGCTGGAAACTCTGTTTTTGTCGCTACTTCTCCACAACAGGTACTTTTACATCCAGTTAGGGTGGCACGTTGGCGCAGTGGTACGGTTGCTGCCTCACACGCCAGAGCCCCGGGTTCGATCCCGACTACGGGTGTCGTCTGCACGGAGATTCTATGTTCTCCCCATGACCTGCGTGGGTTTTCTCCGGGTGCTCCGGTTTCCTCCCACACTCCTAAGATGCACAAGTTTGTAGGCTATTTGGCTATAATTGTCCCTAGTGTGTGTAGGATAGTGTACTTAGGCTATTTTTAGACGACTGCCGGCGACTGTCATAGTCGTTGCAGGTCGCTGAAAAACCGGTGACTTCGACATAAAATTTGAAATAGAATCATTACTTTAACGCCAAAGAAATATGAAGTCAGCACCGGCGACAACCTACGTCATCCTGGTGACAACCTACGACAGCGCCTACGTCAGGAGAAGGCAGGCTGCGCTCATTGGCGTCATACCCCCTGTCGCCGAAAAGTTTGGAACATTTCAAAATCCAGCGGCGACCAGAGAAACGCTACGATTCTTTGGGCGACTGAGGAGACGACTCACGACCATACAGGCGACAGCCGCGCGACCATGTGACGACAGCCTAGTCGTCTGTAGTTGCCTAAAAAATAGCCTGAGTGGGACGGGGCATAGGTGTGCGGGGATCGCTGGTCGGTACGGACTCGGTGAGCTGAAGGGCCTATACCTCTAAACTAAACTAAACTATACGACTTCTGAATAATGTTAATCCTTTTTAGGTTTAGGTTTAGGTTCGTTATTATTGACACATGCGCTGAGGTACTGTGAAACATTTTGTTTTGCATGCGTACCCATTAAATCAGATAACACTGAAAGAAAACTGGCAGGGAACATAAAAACTGACTGCAAAAGTTTTTATAGATATGTGAAGAGAAAGAGGTTAGTTAAAACAAATGTAGGTCCCTTGCAGTCAGAAACAGGTGAGTTGATCATGGGGAACAAGGATATGGCGGACCAATTGAATAACTACTTTGGTTCCGTCTTCACTAAGGAAGACATAAATAATCTGCCGGAAATAGCAGGGGACTGTGGGTCAAAGGAGAAATTGAGTGAAATCCAGGTCAGTCGGGAAGTGGTGTTGGGTAAATTGAATAGATTAAAGGCCGATAAATCCCCAGGGCCAGATAGGCTGCATCCCAGAGTACTTAAGGAAGTAGCTCAGGAAATAGTGGATGCATTAGTGATAATCTTTCAAAACTCTTTAGATTCTGGAGTAGTTCCTGAGGATTGGCGGGTAGCAAATGTAACCCCTCTTTTTAAGAAGGGAGGGAGAGAGAAAACGGGGAATTACAGACCAGTTAGTCTAACATCGGTAGTGGGGAAACTGCTAGAGTCAGTTATTAAAGATGGGATAGCAGCACATTTGGAAAGTGGAGAAATCATTGGACAAAGTCAGCATGGATTTACAAAAGGTAAATCATGTCTGACGAATCTTGTGGAATTTTTCGAGGATGTAACTAGTAGCGTGGATAAGGGAGAACCAGTGGATGTGGTATATCTGGACTTCCAGAAGGCTTTCGACAAGGTCCCACATAATAGATTAGTATACAAACTTAAAGCATACGGTATTAGGGGTTCAGTATTGATGTGGATAGAGAACTGGCTGGCAAACAGGAAGCAAAGAGTAGGAGTAAACGGGTCCTTTTCACAATGGCAGGCAGTAACTAGTGGGGTACCGCAGGGCTCAGTGCTGGGACCCCAGCTATTTACAATATATATTAATGATCTGGATGAGGGAATTGAAGGCAATATCTCCAAGTTTTCGGATGACACTAAGCTGGGGGGCAGTGTTCGCTGTGAGGAGGATGCTAGGAGACTGCAAGGTGACTTGGATAGGCTGGGTGAGTGGGCAAATGTTTGGCAGATGCAGTATAATGTGGATAAATGTGAGGTTATCCACTTTGGTGGCAAAAACAGGAAAGCAGACTATTATTTAAATGGTGGCCGATTAGGAAAAGGGGAGATGCAGCGAGACCTGGGTGTCATGGTACACCAGTCATTGAAAGTAGGCATGCAGGTGCAGCAGGCAGTGAAAAAAGCGAATGGTATGTTAGCTTTCATAGCAAAAGGATTTGAGTACAGGAGCAGGGAGGTTCTACTTCAGTTGTACAGGGTCTTGGTGAGACCACACCTGGAGTATTGCGTACAGTTTTGGTCTCCAAATCTGAGGAAGGACATTATTGCCATAGAGGGAGTGCAGAGAAGGTTCACCAGACTGATTCCTGGGATGTCAGGACTGTCTTATGAAGAAAGACTGGATAGACTCGGTTTATACTCTCTGGAATTTAGGAGATTGAGAGGGGATCTTATAGAAACTTACAAAATTCTTAAGGGGTTGGACAGGCTAGATGCAGGAAGATTGTTCCCGATGTTGGGGAAGTCCAGGACAAGGGGTCACAGCTTAAGGATAAGGGGGAAATCCTTTAAGACCGAGATGAGAAAGACTTTTTTCACACAGAGAGTGGTGAGTCTCTGGAACTCTCTGCCACAGAGGGTAGTTGAGGCCAGTTCATTGGCTATATTTAAGAGTGAGTTGGATGTGGCCCTTGTGGCTAAGGGGATCAGAGGGTATGGAGAGAAGGCAGGTACGGGATACTGAGTTGGATGATCAGCCATGATCATATTGAATGGCGGTGCAGGCTCGAAGGGCTGAATGGCCTACTCCTGCACCTAATTTCTATGTTTCTATGTTTCTATAAATGCATTTGAGCCAAGCTCAGGTACAATAGGTGAGTGAACAGAAACAGAGAGAGCGCAGGATATAATTCTCACCTTTGTAGCGTAACTGTTCCAGAGACAAAGTCCAATGTTCACATTGAGGTAGAGGAGGTAATCCCTAGCTTATGGAAGGGCTGTTCGGAAACCTGTTAACAGAGGGGAAGAAGAGGGAAGTAAACTAACTATATTCCAAGAAGCTTTTCTTAATTACGGTCTAATAACAGCAAAAAAACTTATACTCAAAATTTGGAAAAACGCACCTACGCCAACATTCAAAATGTGGATTTCAAGTATGTCTGAAATGCTACATCTTGAAGAAATGAGATTCCTCCTACTAGGCAAAGGAGACCTATTCTTAAAGATTTGGTCTCCTTTTTATCAACTTTTTACAAGCATATGGTGCAACATAACATAACCTTAGAAATTAAATGGTTTAGAACCGGATGACGGATGGGCAAAAAAACCCAAAAAAAACCAAAAACGAGATAGGTAGATCTCTCCTAATCTTTCTTTTCTTTATTTTCTCCTTTTCTTTCAATCTTTTAACTTCTCATCTCTGTCCTTTATTTCTTTTGCTTTCTGTTTCTGCTCGCTTGACAATCTATTCCGACACTCTTTATTTCTTTTTTCTCTCACTGTTCTTTTATTATTGAATCAAAAGTATGAAGTTGGACAAGAATTGAAATATGTATGTATGTATTAGGTACTCAAGTACCACACTATTGTATGTCTAACAAAAATAAACAAACAAAAAAAAAACAGATGGGAAGAAGCTGTTCCTGAGTCTGGTGGTGCGCGGTTTCAGGCTTTTGCAACTTCTGCCCGACAGGAGTGGGGCATAGAAGGAATGACTGGGGTAGGAAAAGGCCTTTGCTTATGTTAGCTGCTTTCCCGAGGTAGTGCGTAGTGTCGATGGAGTCAATGGTGGGGAGTCTGATCTTTGTGTTTCCATGTAGCCAAATGGGAAAGGAAGCTCTTGATTAGTACCAGTGTCAGCGGTTATAGGGAGAAGGCAGGAGAATGGGGTTAGGAGGGAGAGATAGATCAGCCATGATTGAATGGCAGTGGAGACCTGATGGGCAGAATGGCCAATTTCTGCTCCTATTGCTCATGATCTTATAACCATATAACCATATAACAATTACAGCACGGAAACAGGCCCTCTCGGCCCTTCCAGTCCGTGCCGACCATTTGTTTTCCCCTAGTCCCATCTACCTGCACTCAGACCATACCCCTCCATTCCCTTCACGTCCATATACCTATCCACTTTACTTTTAAATGTTAAAATCGATCCTGCCTCCACCACTTCTTATGATCTCTCTGCACTGACAAACTTATCTTCAAATGGTCGTCTGAAGGAAGCTGATGCCTGTTAACATACTGCCAGTCCCTGCATTAAGAGTGAAATAAAAGTTAGTTCTGCAAAATGCATTTTAACGATATAACTAATTTGTAGGTCAGAAATGAGGGGGTACAAACGGCTCATTTTGTTCTGAACTGACAGATTTTGCCTTCACATTTCCTTTCATTCGGTTTGTTTTTGGTAGGAGAATTTCTAAATTATTCTAACGTCTGATGTAAATGCTGCATAATTGCTATTATTGATGGGTTTATTGTTCCAAAGAGCATTGTGCCTTAAGAGTGATTTTTGTTTTCAAAGTAGAAATAGATTAATACAAGCCCTTCTCCAACAGAATGGATCACACATTTGGACTCTCTCAGAACATAGAACAATATCAAAAGAAATCAAATTTTCAGCGCTTTGTTCCGTTTGTAATGGACCAGATGTCAGAAACCATCAAACCTATACTTTCTCCTTTATTTTTCTCCATCTTGCCTCTGCGTTAAATCAATTCTAAATCTTACCAGGTTAAAGGTCTCCTGTCTCCTGGAGCACTGGAAGGTGTGAGATGTAGAATACACCTGCCAGCTTGTCCATATGACATCAGAGCAGAATAAAGCCCCTGTCCCACTTTCCCGAGTTACTCACGAATTCTCCTGAGTTTTCCCCTTGATTCAAATTCGGAGATGCCAGCCATAGGTACTCGGGGCTATTTTTTTTTAACTCATGGACATTTTTCAACATGCTGAAAAAAACGTCCCGACTTACCTGATGCCCCGCGTACCTACGGGTGGCATTACGAGCCGCTACGAAATATCTACGGACTCCCACGGCCTCCTACGGACTCGCTACGGACATTCTCCGAGTTTGAATCAAAACTCGGGAGAATTCGTGAGTAACTTGGGAAAGTGGGACAGGCCCTTTAAGCCATTTCACCCATCGAGTCTACTCCACCATTCAATCATGGCTCACAATCCGCTCCTCTCCCTTTCTGTCTCACACCTTCTCCTTTTATCTCTGGCCTTTGTTCCAACCATCTGCCTATGAAACCACCCCCCCCCCTCACCTGTGTCCACCTATTACCTGGCACACTTAGTCCTGCCTCTCGCCTCCCGACCTGAGAGGTCACCTATTCATGTTCTCCAGAGATGCTGCCTGACCCGTCGAGTTACTCCACCACTTTGTGTCCTTTTACTTTTTACGTTAACCTAACTTTGCAAATTTATTCTTACTCAAGTGATGGGTGCTAGATGAAGATTAATGTGCGAGTAATGTGTTCTGTTTTGGAGCCGCTATAAATCTCATTCTCTGCAGATTAAAAGATCAATAGAGATCCCGGGGATGATTGGGTTAACGTATGAGGAGTGTTTGGTAGCTCTGAGACTGTTCTCACTGGAGTTTAGAAGGGCGAGGGGATCACATTGAAACCTGCTGAATAACAAAATGCCTAGATAGAATGGATGTGGAGAGGCTGTTTTCAGTAGTTGGAGAGTCGAGGACCAGAGGGCACAGACTCAGAATAAATGGATGCACTTTTAGAATAGAGTTGGAGAAGAATTTATTTCACCAGACGGTGATAACTCCATGGAATTCATTATCACAGATGGCGGTGGAGGCCAAGTCATTGGGTATTTTTAAAGTGGAGATCGATAGTGTCTAGACTAGTACGGGTGTCAAAGGTTATGGGGAGAAGGCAGGAGGATAGGGTTGAGTGGGAAAAATACATCAGCCATGAGTGAATGGCGGAGCAGACTCAATGGGCCGAATGGCCTATTTCTGCTCCTATGTCTTATAATCTTACTTTAAAAGTATTAATGCTTCTTTTACTCCCCTTGCATTTGCTTTTGGTTATTTAATTGATTTCGATGTTTATTCTTCTTGGAGTTTTATTGTCTTGTTGACGTATCTTCATTATGCATAGTTAAGATTTATCTAGGAAAGTGCAGGGTTTGCAATGATAATTAGCATTCAAGAGATAGTTCTTAGATTAGCATCATGTTCAGCATGAACATTATGGGCCGAAGGGCCTGTACCTGGGCTGTATGATGTTCTATGACTGAGAAAGGCCTCACCAGCTCTGCCCAATAATAGATATATTAAAGTACATTTATTAACTTAAATGTCGTTTTCTGTTGCATGCTTACCATGCATGCCCAAGCAAAAAGTATACAACCAATCAATTATAACCCATATCTCATTATTAATTACAACAGTGAATCAACATGGAAATTTTGCAGCAGAATTAATATCATGGTTTAGGGCAATTAAAAGCTGTTTTAAGCTTGATTAACTACAATTGATTAATTGGATAATCAAACTATTAATTATGCCCCTGTTTTTTGCATCTATTTTAATTTACTTTCTTCCAGGGTGGTACAGATATATTTTGGAAACTCTCAGAATGACTTGCTCTCCCCCTTCAAACCCGTTTGATGTAACCCGTTTTAGTTTAGCCTATTATTATTATTTCTGAGTGCACACTTTTCTCAATGTCTACAAAGATTTCCACGTGACCAAAAATCAAAGTGCTGTAGGAACCGAGTTCAGTTTATTATTGTCGCATGTACAGAGGTACAGTGAAAAGCTTTTCACTACTTTTACATTGTTGCCTATGGTCACTTTTTATTGATTTTCTTGAACAACACAATATTTGAACACAAATTCTAAATTAATCGTAGTGCTGGATGAGCGGGCGCACGGGTGGATCGACGGCGATATCTCCCCTCTTTTCTTTTTTCTTTTTTCTCCCTTTTCTCCTTCTCTCTCTTTTTAATTTAATGTCCTTTTTGGAAAGTGTTAAAATTGAAGCTGTTCACTGAGCTGTAAAATTGTCAAGTTTTTTGCATAAATGCTTCCAATAAAAACATTGAAACCTATTTTTACATAGTTGCATCTATGCAGTCAACGAAAATATGATAAATGATTGCTATCAAGCCTTGCACAGTGTACATATTCAGGACAGAGATATAATGTTTCATGCAAGATAAAGACTAGCAAAGTCCGATTAAAGATAGTTCGAACGTCTCCAATTACTTACAAGGCAAGTCTCTAGTTGGTGAGAGGATGGTTCAGTTGTTTGGTAACAGTTGAGAAGCAACTATCCCTGAATCTAGAGGTATGCGTTCATTGAACCCTAAACGGCCTGTCCCACTTTCACGACCTAATTCACAACCTCTGCAGAGTTTGACCTTGAATCATACTTGCAGCATGGTCGTCACAAGGTCATAGGAGGTCGTACGTAGGTCGTGATGCTTGTCGTGGGTACTCGTCGCATCAAGTAGGTCGGGGCATTTTTCTAGCCTGATGAAAAATGTCCACAAATTAAAAAAGGTCGTGAATTAGGTCGTGAAAGTGGGACCGGCCCTTTACTTGGAATAGCATTCACCAAGGGGTGGAAGATTGCAACCTTCACGTGGTCCGCCCTGTTTCGACTAATGCAATCAACTCGACGTGCACAAACGGAAGATCAAATAGAACAAGTTGACCAACAACTTTAGGCTGTGAACGCCACACGACTGAAGAAGAAGTATTCACCAAGATATCTTTGATGTAGGAAGGAACTGCAGATGCTTGTTTATATCGAAGATAGACCCAAAATGCTTGTGTAACACAATGGGCCAGGCAGCATCTTTGAAGAAAAGGTATGGGTGACATTTTGGGTTAGAACCTTTCTTCAGACCTCCTCAAGATGTCTCTGGTGTTAGGTTATCCACTGTAGAAATATAAGCATATCTGTTTGTGTGAGGAGACTCAAGGTCAAGTCTGCCTTGGCACGATTGCAATCATGTGTAGTCTTTCTGCTGACAGGTTAGCATGCAACTAAGGCTTTTCACTGTACCTCGGTACACGTGACAGTGAACTAAACTGAACGTAGTTTATATGTAGGAAGGAACTGCAGATGCTGGTTTAAACTGAAGATAGGCACAAAAAGCTGGAGTAACAGCAGGTCAGGCAGCATCTCTCCGGAAAAGGGATAGGTGATGTTTCGGGTCGAGACCCTTCTTCAGACCTCAGTTCTTCAAAGTTAGTTCTTCTTGGCATCATGTTCAGTATGGACGCTGCGGGCCGAAGGGCCTGCCCCAATGCTACACTGTTCTACAGTATGTTCCATGTCTACTGAGGCATTCTGATTGCAAGTCTCAGTGGGAAAATTACAATAATTATAAATTAATAATGATTATTAAGCAGGCTGCGTGTGGTTGGGGACAATGACTTTGAAAGTGTGAAGGGGAGATTATGTAAGGAAATTGGGTCATTTTGCTCTTGCATTTTCCGTGAGGTACCGTACGTTTTCCAAATAGGTGCACAAGGTATTTACTTTACAGATGCGACAGTGGCGGTGAAAATGTCTAATAAAATCAGCATAATTTCATGAAAACACTTCACACATTCTGAATTAAAAGTCCACGCGATAAGGCACCATAGCTCATATAGATCTGCTTGAACTATCACAATAATTCACTATTAATTAAATATTCAAATAATTTTTGCAGCTCTAGTAGCCAATAAAAAAGTTAGCGCATAAAACGGTACTTTACGTTTCCAAGTTGTTAATGTTTTAGAAAAATCAGGAAAGCTAATTGCGTATGGAACCAGGGTTAAAAAGTAATGTAACAGTCTATTAACTTTAATATAGATATGTGAGTTAAGCATATGCAGAGACCTATTAGCATAAATCCCTGTTACAGAAGAATAAGCCAATGTCGAGCATATAAAATCGCTCAGCTATGAGTAATGTATGTGTTTTGGTCTTCGAGATTCCTCTTGGCTCGCCAATTTTTTCACAAAGCAGTCAGTTGTAGACAGCAGATTAGTCAACATTAACTAAAAGCATAACATGCAAAAGAACCTTGTGGATGTGGCAGTGCCTTTAAACTGGAAAGGTAGTGGATATTTTGAGCTTCGGACGGTGGCGCAGTGGTAGCATTGCTGCCTTAGAGCACCAGAGACCTGGGTTCGATCCTGACTATGGGTGTTGTCTGTATTGAGGCTAAATAAAATGAGAGCCTCTTCGACGAGAAGGCATGATGCTACTGAGATGCTGTAGTTTAGGGACGGCACGGTGGCAGAGCTGCAGGGTTGCTGCCTTCCAACGCCAGGGACCCGGGTTCCATCCCGACCACGGGTGCTGTCTGTACGGAGTTTGCACGTTCTCCCCGTGACCTGTGTGGGTTTTCTCTGAGATCTTCGGTTTCCTCCCACATACCAAAGAAGTGCAGGTTTGTAGGCTTGGTATATATGTAAATTGTCCCTAGTGTGTGTAGGGTGGTGTTAATCTACGGGGCGAGCGCTGGTCAGTGCGGACCCGGTGGGCCGAAGGGCCTGTTTCGGCACTGTATCTCTAGTCTAAACTAAATGATTGGGGCTCCCAGTTCCTTCGTTGCACCGTTGAAAGTGAATGGTTAGGTGGCAAGCATGTTACGCTCTCCCGGTGACCACGTGGGTTTCCTCCGGGTGCTCCGGTCGTCTCCCACACCCCAAAGACGTGTGGGTTTGCAGATTAATCGGCCTCTGTTTAGAATGATGAGTGGCGATCTAATTGAAGCCCAGCGAATGATGAAAGGCCGGGATAGAGTGGATGTGAAGAGGATGTTTGTGAGATAATCTAGGACCAGAGAGCACAAACTCAGAATAAAAGGACATACCTTTAGAAAGGAGATGTGGAGGAAATTCTTTAGCCAGAGGGTGGTTGGAATCTGCCACAGACAGCGGTGGAGGCCAAGTCAATGCGTATATTTTAAAACCGAGATTGATAGCTTCTTGATTAGTGTAGATGTCAAAGGTTATGGAGAGAAGGTAGGAGAATGGGCTTGAGAGGAAAAAATAGATCAGCCATGATCAAATGGCGGAGCAGACTCATAGGCCGAAAGGCCTAAGCCTGCTCCTATGTCTTATTGCTCCTAGTGTGTGGGGAGTGGATGCGAAGGTGGGAGAACATGGGTGAATGTAATGGGTGTGAATGAGTGATCGATGGTCAACAGGACTCGATGGGCCAAAGGGCCTGTTTTCATACTTTCAATCAATTCAATCAATCAATTTCAAAGAGGTGAAGTTTGGGTTTCCTTGTCTGTAATTAATGGCTGGATGTAACGCAGACATCATCTGTATCAGTGGGACCAAAACACCTTTATCTCTTTGGCTTTTTTCTCCGTGGTTTTCTCTCGTTAGACGTTATTGAATTTGCTGAGCATTCCACACATTTGCTTACTGTTTAAAAAAAAATACTCCATATTGAATGAATAAACATATCAATAATTAGGCAAAAAACTTTAATGTAGAGAACGAAAATACACTCTGAGGATGGATGACCTATTTTTGTGACAGGCAATGTAATGAAAGTTAACAGCAGCATTTAGGTCATGAGCAATGAAACACTCAATCAGTCAGTCATAAGTTCATGTGGTTATGCAGCCGGTTGATGATGTATTTTTCTCCATTTTTAAAAAGGTCAACATAGATATTCTAGTTCCCAATTTACAATTGCTGTATTCACCTTGATCATGAATTTCCCATTGTCATAGCGTCATAGATGGAGCCAGACAGCGTAAGAAGGCCCTTAAGACCATTATGTCTGTGTTCACCACCTCATTAACACACTGGGGGGCAACTTAATGCCAGTACATTACCTCTTGGCTTTCCAAAAATCACCCCCCCCCATCCTTCTAAACTCCAGTGAGTACTCCCGTGAGTAATGAGCGGCACAGTGGCGCAGTGGTAGAGTTGCTGCCCGGAGACTCAGGTTCGATCCCGACTACGGGTGCTGTCTGAACAGAGTCTGACGTTCTCTCTGTGACTGCGTGGGTTTTCTCCGAGTTCTTCGCTTTCCTCCCACACTCTTCTTCTTCTTCTTCTTCTTCTCGAGTATGGCGTGCACAGCCTAAAGTTGTAAGACAACCTGTTCTGTTTGATCTTGCACGCCAGGTTGATTGCATTTGTTGAAACAGGGTGGACCAATCTCCCACCCCACCCGCACTCTGAAGACGTACAGGTTTGTAGGTTAATTGGTTTGGTATCAATGTAAATTGTCCCTATAGTTTATAACTACGATAGCGTTAATGTGCGGGGATCTCTGATCGGTGCGAACTCGGTGGGCCAAAGGGCCTGTTTCTGTACAGCATCTCTAAACTAAATTAAACTACAGGCTCAGAGCACATCAAACGCTCTTCATATGTTCACCAATATATCTCAATAAACTTTTCGATGGGAATGTGGATATGCAGAGAATGGAGAAATATGGATCATGTGCGGACAGATGAGATTAGTTTCTCTTGGCATCAACAGGGACATTGTGGGCCGGAGGGCCTTCTCCAGTGCTGTACTCTTCTATGATCTATATTTTATGTCACTCAGATCTGAAATCTGAAGTCATAGTTTTGGGATGTCGAGAAGACTTTCACCGTTTCAAGGGAAGGTGAGACCAGAACACTTGGATTAGATTTCATTTGGTGTGTTCACTAGCCATTTGAGACATGTAGTCTCCCAGTCTTTAGACTTCAAACTTTAGACTTTAGAGATACAGCGCGGAAACAGGCCGTTCGGCCCACTGAGTCTGCGCTGACCGGCGATCGCGCCGTACACTAGCACTATCCTACACACACTAGGAACGCAGGGAGAACGTGCAAACTCCGTACAGACAGCACCCGTAGTCAGGCTCGAACTCTGGTCTCTGGTGCTGTGAGGCAGCAACTCTACCGCTGCGCCACCGCCACATTTATAGTCATCTGTTCATGAACTTAATTTCCATCAAGACTTTGCAAATATGAGAATAACATCTGATGTAATAGATGTACAATTCCAGCTGCATCGTCAAAATATGGGATCAAAGGCAGCTGCACAGTGGGTTCTATGTAGAGATGTATTTTGAAATTAAATGCTCTTCCATAAAATGACTTAATGAACTGAGGGATGAATGCAAAACATGTCCTTCTCCCAGTTCATTCAAAGACTGCAGAGGATTGAGAAAAGGTCCAATCTCACTCTTTCAAGTCTCCCGTACACTTCCTTCGGTCAAAATGCAGAATTTATTGTTGCGGACTTTAGTGGCACATCATTTTTGAAAAGGGAATAAGTAAAGAAAACATTCAGTGTTGCTTAGACACAAACAGCTGGAGTAACTCAGCGGGACAGGCAGCATCTCTGGAGAGAAGGAATGCATGGGTCAAGGCCCTTCTTCAGACCTGAAACATCACCCATTTCCTCCTCTCCGGAGATGCTGCCTGTCCCGCTGAGTCACTCCAGCTTTTTGTGTCTATCTTCAGCTTAAACCAGCATCTGCAGTTCCTTCTTACACATTCAGTGTTGCTTGTCAGAAAGTTAAATGGATAATAGAGGTCATGTAAGTAATCAAAGTGTGCTGCCCTGTTCTAACAGGCAATGAAGCTAAACAGGACCCAATGCAAAACAGACACAAGTGCTGGAGCAACTCAGCGGGTCAGGCAGCATCTCTGGAGAGAAGGAGTGGGTGACGTTCCGGGTAGAGATGCTTCTTCAGACCCGAAACATCACCCACTCCTTCTCTCCAGAGATGCTGCCTGACCCGCCGAGTCACTCCAGCATTTTGTGTCTGCCTTCGATTTTAACCAGCGTCTGCAGTTCCTCCCTACACCCTATTCAAAACATTTGCACATGTCCCGGCGCTAGAGACCTTCTGCTGGAAAAGAGCTGTGTTTTTTCTATTTTCCATTTGCACACATAAAATATGCATGCCATACTTAACATTTATGATCTGACAATTTGTATGCCGCATCACTGCACATTAGAAGAGTTAATATCCATATATAATCTATATAGAATTAAATGATCTTGCTTAATAAATTGACTTTGAATTTAAGGGACTAACGCCAGGAAATTCCTGCTCGACTGTGTTTGTTTTAGGCATTGGCTGTAAGTGCAACATTTACTTTATTGATCTGCGCTGTAATTAATTGTGAATGGCAATGAAATGGCGGGTGAGATTCAGCTAGCCGCGCATCGCTGCTAGGTTGTGGAGCAGACTGGATGTCCCCACAGTTGTTCCGTGAATATTTAGCTATGATCTACAAGGTGGCAGCAAGTAATAGGTTAAATTAGATTGCTAGCATATGTTTCATGACCCAACATGCTTCACCAAGCTCATTCATTAGAGTTGAGCAAGCAAATGAGGACTTGTGAACTGTGTTTATGTGCTACTGGGATTGTGCACATAAACCTAATGTGGCTCAAGCATTTAAATTTTGATTTTTGTAATGAGTTTTGACATGTTTCATTTCCTAAGAGGAAGCGCATAAGACCCCCCGAAACTAAATGTTGCTAAGAAGTCATCAAGACAGAATATTAAAATGCCATCAAATAAATATTTCACTAATGCAATCAGGCTTTCACTTCAGGTATTCCAGCGAAAGGGAAGGTCAAGGGTTGATGGTTCTTAGTGAAACACTATTTGTTCCTCTTCAGTGGCTATCACTGTCAATAAATTATTTACCGTCATTTCTCGGTTGCACATGGACCTTGTAAAGTTCAGAGATTCATTCTCGGTGCGGGAAATACACGCAGTAGCAGCGAATTTGCCGTACTTTACGAATGTATATATTTGCCAGCCAAATAACATCCAGGCAAAAAATAAATTTTTAATTGAATCCGAACTTCTTGTGGATTCCCGCTTTAATGTATCTGCTTGAGAAAATGCCTAACCTTCTTCGCATCTCCCATCCGAGGTCAATTTAATATTAAGGTCAATTACGCAATAGTAATTGTCACGGATGATGCAGCGTTTAATAATTAAGAGGTTGTGTTAGTAAATGCTGTTTTATTCATTAAAAACTGTGTTTCCACTCTCAGCTGTTTAGTGAGTAAATGAACAGATGAGGGTTTTTCGATGAGAGACGAGCTGTTAGACCCTGATCTATACTGCGCTGGTTCATCTCAACTGGGATTGCAGTCAAGCTGTTAAAATTGGCCTCAATTTGCTAAACTGGTGAATCATTGTTATCGGCCTGCTCTTAACTGCCATCAAGAGTCAAAGAGTCAAGAGTCAAGAGTGTTTAATTGTCATCTGTACCGGCAACAGAGCAACAAACTTCTTACTTGCTGCAGCTTAACAGGTCCTTTAATGCAATAACACACAGAAACATATATAATGATCAATAATAGAATGAATTAATAATCAGTAATACTAGGTAAGCATGAAAGTGCAAAGCCAAACTCCAAAGACGTACAGGTTTGAAGGTTAATTGGCTTGGTATAAATGTAAAATTGCCCCTAATGTGTGTAGGGTAGTGTTAGTGTGCAGGGATTGCTGGTCAGTGTGGACTCAGTGGTCAGAAGGGCCTGTTTCCGTGCTTTTAACTCTAAACTAAAAACTAAACCAAAATCTGAAATGCAATGAAGAACAGAGTGCGTGTGGAAGGTCATAGTTGCTGAGGTTAGTGCTGTGCGGCATTCAATAGGTTGCTGGGAAGAAGCTATTCTTGAACCTGGTGGTCACGGATTTCAGGTTCCTGTAACTTCTTCCTGATGGCAAGAGAGAAATGAGCGGGAAGCCAGGGTGGTGTGGGTCTTTGATGATATTGACTGCCTTTTTGAGGCAGCGTCACCGATATATCTCTTCGATGGTGAGGTTGTCAGTACCTGTGATGGACCAGACACCGTTTACCATTCTCTGTAGTCTTCTGAATTCCTGGGCTTTTCAGTTGCCGAACAAGGCCATAATGCAACCAGTTAGTCCACTCCCTACCGTACACCAGTAGAAAGAAGTTCAATAGAAGATTGAGAAGATATACCAAATCTTCTCGATCTTCTAAGTAACTGCAGATGCTGGTTTACACTGAAGATAGACACAAAATGCTGGAGTAACCCAGCGGGCCAGGCAGCATCTCTGGAGAAATGGGGTAGGTGACTTCTCTGGTCAGAATCCTTCCTCAGTCTCTGACTCTGAAGAAGGGTTCTGACCTAAAAGGGCACATGTCCCTTTTCTCCAGAGATACTGTTCAGGACAAAATGATCTGACTTAAAAACTTACAAACTTAAAGCATACGGCATTGGGGGTTCAGTATTGATGTGGATAGAGAACTGGCTTGCAACAGGAAGCAAAGATTAGGAGTAAACGGGTCCTTTTCACAATGGCAGGCAGTGACTAGTAGGGTACCGCAAGGGTCCATGTAAATAATGTTATTTACAATATACATTAATGATCTGGATGATTGAAGGCAATATCTCCAAGTTTGCGGATGACACTAAGCTGGGGGGCAGTGTTAGCTGTGAGGAGGATGCTAGGAGACTGCAAGGTGACTTGGATAGGTTGGGTGAGTGGGCAAATGTTTGGCAGATGCAGTATAATGTGGATAAATGTGAGGTTATCCACTTTGGTGGCAAAAACAGGAAAGCAGACTATTATCTAAATGGTGGCCGATTAGGAAAAGGGGAGATGCAGCGCGACCTGGGTGTCATGGTACACCAGTCATTGAAAGTAGGCATGCAGGTGCAGCAGGCAGTGAAGAAAGCGAATGGTATGTTAGCTTTCATAGCAAAAGGATTTGAGTATAGGAGCAGGGAGATTCTACTTCAGTTGTACAGGGTCTTGGTGAGACCACACCTGGAGTATTGCGTACAGTTCTGGTCTCCAAATCTGAGGAAGGACATTATTGCCATAGAGGGAGTGCAGAGAAGGTTCACCAGACTGATTCCTGGAATGTCAGGACTGTCTTATGAAGAAAGACTGGATAGACTCGGTTTATACTCTCTAGAATTTAGGAGATTGAGAGGGAATCTTATAGAAACTTACAAAATTCTTAAGGGGTTGGACAGGCTAGATGCAGGAAGATTGTTCCCGATGTTGGGGAAGTCCAGGACAAGGGGTCACAGCTTAAGGATAAGGGGGAAATCCTTTAGGACCGAGATGAGAAGGACTTTTTTCACACAGAGAGTGGTGGGTCTGTGGAACTCTCTGCCACAGAGGGTGGTGGAGGCCAGTTCATTGGCTATATTTAAGAGGGAGTTAGATGTGGCCCTTGTGGCTAGAGGGATCAGAGGGTATGGAGAGAAGTCAGGTACGGGATACTGAGTTGGATGATCAGCCATGATCATATTGAATGGCGGTGCAGGCTCGAAGGGCCGAATGGCCTACTCCTGCACCTAATTTCTATGTTTCTATGTTTCTATGATCCTTCATCCCAAGAATGAATCATCCACTATTCCAGGGTCAACTGTCCCTTAGTCAACTGTAAAGAGTCAAGAACATCTAATTTTCAACAGAACAATGAAATTCATATTTGCTGCAGATTAACAGTCCCCGACACACAACAACACGCAGATTCATACATAATGATCAATAATATAATGAAGTCATAACTTCAATACTAGGTAACCACGATGGTGCAAAACCAAAGTCCAGAGTTCAACGAATAACACGGTGTATAGAAGGTCATGGTTGCTGAGTGATATTGTGTAGCATTGAAAAGGCAGATGGTTGCTTGGAAGAAGCTGTTCTTGAACCTGGTGGTCATGGTTTTCGGGCTCCTGTACCTTCTTCACAAAGAGGTTTTAAGATCGGGGCGGCACGGTGGCGCGGCGGTAGAATTGCGGCCTTACATCGCCGGAGAGCTGGGTTCGATCCTGACTATGGGGGCTGTCTGTACGGAGTTTGTACATTCACCCCGTGACCTGTGTGGGTTTTCTCCGGGCGCTCCGGTTTCCTCCCGCACTCCAAAGACGTGCAGGTTTGTCGGTGAATTGGCTTCTGTAAATTGTAAATCGTCCCTAGTGTGTAGGATTGCGCTGGTCTCCAGGGCGATCGCTGGTTGGTGTTGACTTGGTGGGCTGAAGGGCATGTTTCCCCCCTGTATCTTGAGAAGAGCAAATGCTGGATATAAATATCGTTTCATTTACCATCATGTCTTCTCAAAAAGAAAAGAAAATAACTTTTTTTTAAATTAAGTTACAACTAATGGGAAATGTACAAATCCATTAATCCATTACAGAGGATCACTGAACACATTTAGGGAATTCCTACACCCACTTTAAGATGAAGGAAATAACATATACATTTAAAGATGTAAATCGAAGTGGAAACCGTTTTGAAGCTGCGTTCTTCCAATGGTTCACGAGATTTTCCTCTCTCATTTGTACATGCCTCGGAGCCAGCAACATATGTTGTACCGACTTGGTGTGATTCATGGGTGTGAGGATGGGTGCGAGTTTGCGGGAAATCACAAACTAAAAGGTCGGGGATTTGTGGTGGGAACTGTGGTGGCATTTGCAGCAACTACCGTCACAGTGAACTACGGAGAAAATCTGGTAGTAACATTTGGGAAGTAAAATGCTAAACCCAATGATTCACTTCATAAGTTCTTATCATAAGCTTCTTCTTCTCCTTGTCGAGTCCACACACAAGATTAGAAGTTGTTCTGCCAGAGCTGGACACACTCCTCGGCATCTGCACACAATGGTGTCTGTCTTGTCGCTTCTTGAGCTTCTTGTGCGTGGTGGTGGAAAGGTTGGTGGAAACAGGGCCGCGACATGAACGCTCTTTCCGTGACCCCAGTTCATCAGCTAAGACTCTATAAGGCAGTGGTCAGGCCGCACTTGGCGCATTGCGAGCAATTTTGGGCCCCGTATCTGAGGAAGGACGTGCTGGCTCTGGAGAGAGTTGAGAGGAGGTTTACGAGAATGATCCCAGCAATGAGTAGGTTAACATATGATGAGCGCTAGACGGCACTGGAGTTGCTGGAGTTTAGAAGGATGAGGGGTCATCTCATTGAAACGTACAGAATAGTGAAAGGCTTGGATAGAGTGTACGTGGAGAGGATGTTTCCACTAGTGGAAGAGTCTAGGACCAGAGGTCATAGCCTCAGAATTAAATGATGTTCCTTTAGGAAGGAGGTGAGGAGGAATTTCTTTAGTCAGAGGGTGGTGAATCTGTGGAATTATTTGCCAAGGAAGGCTGTGGAGGCCGTCAATGTATTTATTTAAGGCAGAGATAGATAGATTCTTGATTAGTACGGGTGTTAGGGGTTATGGGGAGAAGGCAGGAGGGAGCGATAGGTTGGCCATGATTGAATGGTGGAGTAGACTTGATGGGCCGAATAGCACAAATTTGCTATCACATGAGCTTATGACCTTACAGTAACTATAGAGAAAATCTGGCAGTGGCTTAGGTAAGTACAATGCAAAATCCAGTGATTCACTTCATAAATTAATTATTGATATGAGCAGAATTTGGCCATTCGGACCATCATACTAGTCCACCATTCAATCATGGTTGATCTATCTCTCCCTCCTGCTCTCTCCCCATAACCCCTGAAACCCGTACTAACCAAGAATCTATCTATCACTGCCTTAAAAATACCCATTGTCTTTGGAAAGCTGCAACCTCTCTCTCTCTTTTCTGCGATAATCAGCAGGAAAACAATGATTTTTGACAAGAACTTTAATTATTCATGAACTATTTGGATCGTGAAAATATTACAATTTGTTGAACGAGGCATTTTTAATAACACTGCATAACAAACTCTCTGCACCTATGAACTGAATTAATTATTAGTTTATGTTTTAAACTTTATGAAATGTCAGTTTCCAAATGCCTCAATCTTTAATGAAAAATGAATGCATTAATGAAAGGAGGACATATCCATACTAAAGTGTGGTGAATGTGGAATTCTTTGCCACAGAAGGCTGTGGGGGCCAAATCAATTGATATTTTTAAGGCAGAGATGGATAGACTCTTGATTAGTACGGGTGTCAGGGGTTATGGGGAGAAGGCAGGAGAATGGAGTTGAGCGGGAGAGATAGATCAGCCATGATTGAATGATGGAGTAGACTTGATGGGTCGAATGGCCCAATTCTGCTCCTATTGCTTATGACAGTGCTCCAAGTCTTGAGAAAAAGCCTCGATTATATAACGGCATCCTCTTTATTCATAAGTGCATAAGTGGTATGAGGAGAATTTGGCCATTTGAATATGAACTTATGAAGTGAATCACTAGATTTTGCATTTTACTTCCCAAAGTTACTACCAGATTTTCTCCGTAAGGTCATAAGATCATCTTATTGAAGGTAGACACAAAATGCTGGACTAACTCAGCGGGTGAGGCAGCATCTCTGGAGAGAAGGAATGGGCGACGTTTTGGGTCGAGACCCTTCTTCACCTCACCCGCTGAGTTACTCCAGCATTTTGCATCTACCTTCAATTTAAACCAGCATCTGCAGTTCTTTCTTACACATAGAATGGATGTAGAATGTTTCCAGTTATGGAAGAGTCTAGAGCCAGAGGGCACAGCCTCATAATCAAAGGACGTACCTTCAGAATGGAGATGAGGAGGAATTTCTTTAGCCAGAGGGTGGTGAATCTGTGGAAGTCATTGCCACATATGGCTGTGAAGTCATTGGGTATTTTTAAAGCTGAGATTGATATGTTTTTGATCAGTACAGATGTCAAAGGTTATGGGGAGAAGGTAGGAAAGTGGGGTGGAGTGGGAAAGATAGATCAGCCATGATTGAATGACAAGAGTAGTCTCGATGGGTTAAATGGCCTAATTCTGCTCCTATCTCTTATGGTTTTATGGTACTCACCACAGTATAAGGAGCTGCAGATGCTGGTTTATACCGAAGATAGATACAAAGTGCTGGAGTAACTCAGCAGGTCAGGCAGCATCTCTGGAGAAAATGCATGGGTGACATTTTGAGTCAGGACCCTTCATCAGACTGGAGAGGTCTGAAGAAAGGTCCTGACCTGAAACGTCACCCATCCTGCCTGAGCTGCTGAGTTACTCCAGCACTTTGTGTCTATTTTCATGATGTACGATCAGATTGGACAGCACACTTAACAAAGATGTTCACTGTGTATTGGTATACATGACAATAACAAATTAATATCAATACCATTTAACACAGCCACACCATATTGGCCCTTTTGAGGCATAAGTCCTGTCTGTGCAGACCACTTTGATCTGATTTCACAAGCACACAGGTTTGGAGGGATATGGGCCAAGTGCAGGCAGTTGGGACTTGTGTAGATGAGACATCGTGTGGGGAATTTAGGCCAAAGGGCCTCTTTCCATGGTCTTAGACTCTATGACTATGACACACCCTTCTGTTCTTGCTTATCTAATACCTTCTCAACTGGATGCATCAGTATGTAGTGGACTGCTCTGAGCTTACAATGGTTTAATTCACATGAAGGCATTGAACCCTGTCCCAACAGTGCAGCTGTGTTTGAAACATACCACCGGACCATTCCAACAATATGTCAGGATGTGGCTTTGAAAAGTCACTGCTGTAAACATTCTTCTAATCTCGCCCAAGCTGTCCTAGCCTGCCCTTTCTCATTGAAGTTGGCCCCAGTTTACTGTTTGGTGCAATGATATGTTTTCTGCACTCAGTCCATTCGCATTTTCCTGAGTGCACATTTTTCTCAGTTTCTGCAAAACAAAACTAACATTTTCCAAGTGATCAAAAGTCAATGTGCTGGAGGAACTCAACGGGCCAGGCAGCATCTGTGGAGGGAACGGACAGACGATGTTTCGGGTCAGGATCCTTCTTCAGACCGAAGAAGAAGCAGTGAGTTTAGTTGAGTGTATTATTATAACGTGCGCTGAGGCGCAATGAAAAGCTTTTGTGTTGCGTTTTATCCAGTTACCGAAAAGACTATACATGATAACAATCATGGTTTACATGGTGTGTGGATACAGGATAAAGGGAATAATGTTTAGTGCAAGATAAAGTCCAGTTAAATATATTTCTAGCTCTCCAATGAGGTAGATGTTAGGTCAGGGTTGTTCTCTATTTGGTGATTGGATGGAGCAGCTGCCTCCATTCCCTCCACAGACGTTGCTTGACCCACTGATTTCCATTTTATGGACAAGTTGGGTTGAAGGACCTGTTTCGGCACAACACAATGCTAAGACTCCAAAAATAGAGACTCGTTATCGAACAGTATAAATTCACATGCCAATGCATTGTTTGCTAATTAACACCTTTATCTCAATGTCTGCTGTTTGTTGCCACTGCAGCCTATTGCACAGATACACTATAATCCCAGTTCCGCATTGTGTGGGAAGGAACTGCAGATGCTGGTTTACCTCGAAGATAGACACAAAACGCTGGAGTAACTCAGTGGGTCGTGCAGCATCTTTAGTTTAGTTTAGTCAAGATCGTCCCGTCAACGGAGGGCACGAGGCCCCCGACCGCGGGAGAGCAAAGAAGTGAACTTTTTTTCGCCTTCCATCACAGTGAGGAATGTGGAGGAGTCACTGTGGTGGATGTTTATGTTAAAATGTATTTTGTGTGTTCCGTTGCTTTTTATTTGTATGACTGACATGGCAAATGAAATTCCTCGTGTGTTGCAAAATATACTTGGCTAATAAAGTATTATTGTGATTGTGATTAATTGTTTAGTTTAGAGAACAGCGCAGAAACAGGCCCTTCGACCCACCGAGTGAGGATTGACCTGGCGCTGTAAGGCAGCAACTCCTACTGCCACGCCACTGTGTCACCCTCTGGGGAAAAGGAATGGGTGACGTTTCGGGTCATATGTGTCGCTGGATCATGACTTCCTGGCTCCTACACTTGATGCCCCGACCAATGAAGGTGAGTATACCATACGCCTGAAGCAGCAGAGTGGTATCCAACAATAGGAGACAAATCCATGACAATGCGTATCCATTTTCCCATGGGTTAGAAATGTAGATTTCTTCCCACTTGTCAACCAATCATTTTAAATGTGAATCATGGATTCCTATTTAAATTTAGGTATTAACATTTCAGACTTATCAAGCGCATAGCCCGTGGGAGGCACAGTGACGCAGCGGTAGAGTTGTCGCCTTACGGCGCCAGTGACCCGGGTTCGATCCTGACTACGGGTGCTGTCTGTACGGAGTTTGTACGTTCTCCCTGTGACTACGTGGGTTTTCTCCAGGTGCTCCAGTTTCCTCCCGCACTCCAAAGACGCGCAGGTCCATGGGTTAATTGGCTTCGGTAAAAAATGTAAGATGTCCCTTGTGTGCAGTGTGTGCTAGTATATCGGGGATCGGCGCGGACTCGGTGGGCCGAAGGGCCTGCTTCTGCTCTGTATCTATAAACTAAGCTGAACTAAACTACAACACTCAGATGAAACTGAATGTTCTCTCTGAGTCATGGAGAGGAGCAATAACAACCAGAGAAAAAAGTCCCTCTTGGCTGACATCAATTTGTAGGTCCTACATTGGTTCATTATGAAAGGAAATGAATATGAATTATCCTGTGTGGTGTGCTGTCTTGATGCCAATATGTTCCCCACAAGACAGTGCATGTGTGGCACGTAGAATTGCCCTTCACAACAGCCATGCTAATAGAAATGAATGGGTCATTTGGCATTGGAGGACAAGTAACTTAGCATTTGCACTGAACAATTCTTGCCAGACTGTGCATATTGAAGGAGCTCCTTTCAACGGTGATTAATGGGACTTTCAAGTGTACTGCTCCCTAGTTATGAGGAGGGCGACCTGGTCATAGGACAACTTTATGAAGCCATAAAAAATGTATGTCAGCCCCGACTTTCTAATGTCAGACTAAACAGTAAAAGTGGCAGAGTAATAAGGCTGTTTTCTTTGGTCTAAATAGCTTTGTGACTACAATTTCGCACTTCTCTGCTTATCTGACAATCGTATTTACAGAGACCCATTTTGCAGCCCTGTCCTTTTAATGATTTTGGAATGCTTGCGTTTCCAACTGAATGCACCAAATTCTTCAGCGGCGACTATACAATTTGTTCAATGCATAACTTAGAGACTGAATAGCTCGAACGCAAAAACATAAAGTCAAAGTCTCTTATTCCTAACTTGCTACATTCAAATTATTTGATTATTGAGATATTTCACGCACGGAATTCCAACCTGTTTTACACACTGCTTCAATTTAAGTGCTGGCACCACTCAACTATTTTATGTTCAAATGATCTGAGATATCAGGATTAGTAGAATACAACTCTTTCACCAATGCAGGGCGACAATTAGGGTGGATTCAACGCACAAAATAAGGAGGGATTTGAACTATCTGTAGTATTATCAAAGGCACATTTTTTTTGTTGAAGAAATGGATTCTGTTAGATGCTAACTGACATTTGCAGGGATACTGCCCGGTCGTAAAAGAGACCTGGGAATGTGAAAAGGCAGCATTTTATTTATTCATGAAAGTAATTAGGCCACAGCGGCTAACAAGTCGTGTGTGTGTGCTTCTCGAGACCTCTCAGACCAGACGTGACTTCGAATGCCCATGTTTTATTGAAGCACAAAATCTTCCACTACAAAAGTTAATTTCCCTGAAATGCAAGTTTTTTAATGTCAGAACCTTTTCCTCTTCTCTTCCATTCAAAATGCGGTGAACATTAGATGCTGCCCATGCCGTCCACATGGGAGGGGGGGAGTAGAACCAGTTGAAGAAACGCTGCGGGGGACAGTAGAAAATAACACAATTTTGCCAATGAGCAGTATCACAACTTTTAATTTAAATTTTTTTTGCTCACTACACTATTTTCTATTTATTAAAATCTTCTAATTAAATAATTTCAGCATTAATTTGTTTAGAGGGATATGGGCCAAATGCAGGCAGTTGGGACTAGTGTAGATGGGACATGTTGTGGGGAGGTTGGGCCAAAGGGTCTCTTTCCACACTCTGTAAGACTCTATGACACACCCATCTGTTCATTTTATTATATTGTTTACAGAGTACTATGTTTACACATACTGTTGTGCTGTTGCAAGTAAGAATTTCATAGCTCTATCTGGGACAAGTGATAAATAAAACACTCTTGACTCTTGACTCCCTTCTGCCTTATCTAATTCCTTCTCGATTGGATGCGTCAGAATGTAGTGGACTGCTCTAAGCTTGCAATGGTTCAATACAAATTAATGCATTGGAGTCGTAGAGTGATAATTCAAAATGCAAAGTGAACATTGGATGCTGCTCATGTAGTCTACATGGGGTGGAGGGGGGTCGTGGGGGGGGGGAGAGCCGTGCCAGTGAAAATAAAATCCAGTCGAAGAAATGCTACAGGGAGCATTTGAAAATAACATAATTTTGGCAATGAGCAATACAACGCTTTATAATTTCGATGTTTTTTGCTCACTGCACTATTTTCTATTTATAAACATCTTCTAATTAAATAATTTCAGCATTAATTGGTGTTTTATTTAATTTTAATTCATTTTTAATGAGAACTATTACAGGGGCACTTTAATATCATCATTAAGTTTGGCGTGCTGCCTCTCTCTTCAATGTCAAAATGATTGGCTGCCATCTTGAAATTCCCTTCATTGGGGGTTAGATTGGTTTAGTATATTTGGTTTTGAAAACAAATGAAAACCCGCACCAAAAAATGATTATTTTTTTTCTCCCCACTTTGAGGCATGGATGGTTAGTCATAGATGTAACATTATCAAAAAGCAACAAGCCGTGATTTAGTGGGGACTATTGACAGTGGGGCAGTCTGAGTCAGAAACTTTTACCCTGGGTGAAAATGTTAAAGACTAAAGATTGACGAGAGTCACAAATATCCTGGAGTAACTCAGCGGGACAGGCAGCATCTCTGGAGAGAAGGAATGGGTGACGTTTCGGGTCATCAGACTCTGAAGAAAGGTCTCAACCCAAAACGTCACCCATTCCTTTTTCCCAGACATGCTGACTGTTCCAGAGTTATTCCAGCATTTTGTGTCTATCTTCGGTGTAAACCAGCATGTGCAGTTTCTTTCTGCACAAAGACGAGAGATATAGGCTTTAAGGTGAGAGGGGCATAGTTAGGAGGTAGCCGGGTCGTGCTGTCAGGGTGGAGGTAGATGTGATGGGGAGCGATTAAGAGCCTTCGACAGGCGCACTGCTATGCAGGGGATTGAGGGGTATGCTTCAGATGCAATCCAAGACACGTATTTAACTTTGCACGAGGTTCAGCGTGGACATTGTGGGCAGAAGGGCCAAGCCTTGCGATGTACTGTGTTCCAAAATGTGACATTTCCGAGTTCCAAAATGTGACATTTCATCAGCTTGGTTAACAGGGGACTAGAGAACTCAATTTGTCTTTTTCAGAGTTAATTCCCGGGATGGCGGGACTGTCATATGTTGAAAGAATGGAGCGACTGGGCTTGTACACACTGGAATTTAGAAGGATGAGAGGGAGTCTTATTGAGACATGTGAGATTATTAAGGAATTGGGCACGCTGGAGGCAGGAAACATGTTCCCGATGTTGGGGGAATCAAGAACCAGGAGCCACAGTTTAAGAATAAGCGGTAGGCCATTTAGAACGGAGATGAGGAAAAACTTTTTCATCCATTGAGTTGAGAATCTGTGGAATTTTCTGCCTCAGAAGGCAGTGGAGGCCAATTCTCTGGATGCTTTCAAGAGAGTTAGAATGAGCTCTTAAAGATAGCAGAGTCAAGGAATATGGGGAGAGGGCACAAACGGGGTACTGATTGTGGATGATCAGCGATGATCACAGTGAATGGCAGTGCTGGCTCGAAGGGCCGCATGGCCTACTCCTACACCCATTGCCTATTGTCTATTGTCCATTGTTTCAACAAAACAGCTTCATAGAAAGAAGATTGACTAATGCCTCGCTAACTAATTAAAAACAGTATGAAATGTCACCAATGTCACACAGTACCATCTTTCCTTTTTCAATAGCTGCTGAATCCAATCCTTCAACAGACCAAAGGAAGTGCCTTTAGAATTCAGATGAGGTGTGATTTCTTTAGCCAGGGAGTGGTGAATCTGTAAATTTATCACCACAGACGGCAGTGAGACCAAGAAAGTCATTGGGTATTTTTAAAGGGGGATTGATAGGTTTTTGATTAGTAAGGGTGTCAGAGGTAATGGGGAGAAGGCAAGGGAATGGGATTGAGAGGGAAAAATAGATCGGATGGCGGAGTAGACTCAATTGGCCAAATGGACTAATCCTACTATGTCTTATGGTCTTCGATTCCACGAGAATAATCCCAGGAAGGAGCGGGTTAACATATGATAACCGTTTGACGGCACTGGGACTGTACTCACTGGAGCTTAGAAGGATGAGGAGAGACCTCATTGGATATATTTAAGGCGGTGATTGACAGGTTATTTGTACAAGAAAGAACTGCAGATGCTGGTTTAAATTGAAGGTAGACACAAAATGCTGGAGTAACTCAGTGGGTGAGGCAGCATCTCTGGAGAGAAGGAATGGGCGACGTTTCGGGTCGAGGCCCTTCTTCAGGCAGATTCTTGATTTGTACAGGTGTCAAGGGTTACGGGGAGAAGGGAGGAGACTGGGGTTGAGAGGGATTGGATGGTGGAGTGGACTTGATGGGCCGAATGGCCTAATTCTGCTCCTATAACTTGAACTTATGAATGAATGAAATGACAGTGAATGCAGTAACAAGGTTCACAACCATTCCCTTCACCAGATGAAATGAATCTGACATGCATCAACATCCCTGTTTAGATCACCTCCTTCAGTATTAAAACCCTGGCCCCCTTGCAATGCTTTTTCCAAATGCACCATTGAATGTTGAAGGGTTTGCGGACTGGAGGGAGGAGGTAGTGAGTGAGTCTAGGCGCGGGTGAAATGGTGAGGTGCTGCCAATATCATTTACACTTCCAAAGCTGCAGAACATGTCCTGAGTATAAATACATGCAGGCAGGCATACATTTGATATTCAATTATCTCCGCATTTAAAATTTAAATAAGACCTCCAAGAATTTTTCATGTCTGCAGTGAACTGTAATCAAAAGTCAGTTTCTTCAAGTCAGGTACAGTTGTAGTCCTTGACCTGAAAGACTCATCTGTATCGTTTCAGCTACAATATCAGGTTTGACCTTCAGTGACTGCTGCACTCCAAAGACTTTGCTTCATTATCCACTGTCGATGCTCTGGTCTCTTTTCCGTACCAATCCTGACATTTTCCATCGCTCTGACCTCTGTGTATGTGATCATGAATGCCCCAATGTTGTTCTCAAACTATTGCCAGATGGAATAGAGTCTGTGTGAGGTTTCCACAGCATGTTGGCACGGTGGCGCAGGGCCTTACATAGAAACATAGAAAATAGGTGCAGGAGTAGGCCATTCGGCCCTTCGAGCCTGCACCGCCATTCAATAAGATCATGGCTGATCATCCAACTCAGTATCCTGTACTTGCCTTCTATCCATACCCCCTGATCCCTTTAGCCACAAGGGCCACATCTAACTCCCTCTTAAATATAGCCAATGAACTGGCCTCAACTACCTTCTGTGGCAGATAGTTCCAGAGACTCACCACTCTCTGTGTGAAAAATGTTTTCCTCATCTGGTTCCTAAAGGAATTCCCCCTCATCCTTAGACTGTGACCCCTTGTTCTGGACCTCCCCATCATCGGGAACAATCTTCCTGCATCTAGCCTATCCAACCCCTTAAGAATTTTGTAAGTTTCTATAAGATCCCCCCTCAGTCTTTAAATTCTAGCGAGTGCAAGCCAAGTCTATCCAGTCTTACAATGCCAGAGACCCGAGTTCAATCCTGACTACGGGTGCAGCCTGTATTAAGTTTGTACGTTCACCCCGTGACCTGCGTGGGTTTTCTCCTAGATCTTCGGTTTCCTCCCACAATCCAAAGATGTACAGGTTTGTAGGTTAATTCTTCTTATCGAGTCCACATCATAAGATTAGAAATTGTTCAGCCAGAGCTGAACACGCTTCTCAGCATCTGCACACGACAGCATCTTGCGCTTCTAGTGCCTCTTGTGCGTGGTGGTGGAAAGATTTGTGGAAGCAAGGTCGCGACGTGAATACTTTTTCCTTGACCCTGTAGGTTAATCGGCTTGGTACGAATGTAATTTATCCCTAGAAAAGGCATGATGCTACTGAAATGCTGTTGTTTAGAGATGGCACGGTGACAAAGCCGTAAAGTTGGTGCCTTCCAACGCCAGGGACCCGGGTTCGATCCTGACTACGGGTGCTGTCTGCACAGAGTTTGTACATTCTTCCCGTAACCTGCGTGTGTTTTCCCCACGTGCTCCGTTTTCCTCCTACGCTCCAAAGACGTGCGGGTTTGTAAGCTAATTGTTAGGAAGGAACCGCAGATGCTGGTTTACACTGAAGATAGACACAAACTGCTGGAGTAACTCAGCGGGACATCTCTGGTTAGACGGAATGGGTGACATTTCGGGTCGAGACCGTCTCGAGCTGAAACATCACCCATTTCTTCTATCCAGGGATGCTGCCTGTCCTGCTGAGTTACTCCAGCAGTTTGTGTGCACCTTCTGTAGGTTTAATTGGCTTTGGTAAAGATTGTAAATTGTCCCTAGTGTGTGTAGGATAGTGCTAGTGTATGGGGATCGCTGGTGGGTGCGGACCCGGTGGACCGAGGGGCCTGTTTCTGCGCTGTATCTCTACACTAAACTAAACTAACCGAATGCAATGTCTATCTGCCTGTGTTTCATCTGTAATAAATTCAGATTCTTGTTTTATGGAGCTAATACTGTTGATTTTCTTTCTTCATCAGTAACCAAACTGTCAGCAGTAAGCCTTCAGGAGGTTGGAGCCGTTTCAACATCTCAGGAGCCTAACAGTAAAAGATCTGCTAATGCTCAGAGATATTGTTGCAATGTACTCTTGACCCAAAAGTGATCTATTTTGCTGCAACCGTTAAATTTTTAATGGTGCAATGATATTTTGCACATGGACTTTGGAGACAATTTGTCCAGTTAGGAGCTGAAGGTACCTTATAACAAATTCGAGGAGTATATTAAAATACTTGAGGAAAAGTAAAGTATCTGAACACTTGATAAGTTTTGCAAAGCTGCCAAGTTTCGCAATTTAAGAGTCAGGCTCGCTACTTCTCCATGTTCCACTCTTTGAAAATAAAGGCATCTTTATATATTGCAGTAGACTTGTAATTCATCTCTTTTCTTTGTGCTTATAAAATCTCACTGCAAGTAATGTGCCAACGTTGGCAGCTATAGGTTTGTTGACTTTAATACAAAGTTCATTTCGGGGTCAAGCACTTACGGTTGGTTCGTTGAGCATTAGGGATGTCGAAAACTCTGGGCCAGAAATTGGAGCTAATTTAAATTTAGATGGTTCAATCGGACCAGATCAAAGCTAAACATTGCTTGGGTCTAGCACAGATTATTTTTAAATGGCAGCTATTCACTTCTTAACCCCACCAGCTGCAAACTTGCTTTTGATTTAATTTTTAAAAAAATCCTGCACAATCGAATGCGGTGCATCAGTTAACATTGTGGCATTCATGTGAATTGGTGTCAGAAGTAGAGATGAATGCTTTAGCCATAAATTGAAGCTTGCTTTTACATGATCAATGTTGTCAGATTAATTTGAGTTTTGTTCAGTTATTTAAACATGCAGCATGGAAACGGGCCCTGCGGCCCGCCCAGTGCACGCTGACCGCCGACCGCCGACCGTCCGTTCCCACCATTCTATACTATTCCTACTTTCTCATCCACTCCCTACACGCTGCGGGGCAATTTACAGAGTGCCGATCAAACTGCAAACCTGCACGTCTTTGGGAAGTGGCAGGAAACTGGAGCACCCAGAGGAAACCCACGCGGTCACAGGGAGAACATGCAAACTCCACACACAGACAGTGCCTGAAGACAGGATCGAGCCTGGGTCTCTGGCGCTGTGAAGACGCAGCTCCACCACTGTGCTTCTGAAAAGGTGGAACATAGCTGCAATGCAGAAATTGAAACCTAGTTGAATTTGGTTTATTTGGATTGAAGGATGTCTTTTTTTTTGTTAAGTGATGCTTAAATTATGTCATTCACATTAGCAGAAACATGGAACTGCGGATGCTGGTTGATACACAAAAGGACATGAAGTGCTGGAGTAATTCAACAAGTCTGGCGCATCTCTGGAGAATACGGGTAGATGTCCCTGCACCTGTCCATGTTCTCCAGAGATGCTGCCTGACCTGCTGAGTTACTCCAGAACTTTGTGTCCTTTTTTGCATTAACAGCAGGCCCACCCATGGGAGACGTGACCCAGGACGGCCAGTCTAGGCGATGCTGAAGACGCTGATGGAAGACAAATGATGGAAGACGTTGATGTGTAGAGACGAAAGAGGAGCTTGCCAGCTGCGGGCTCCGGTGGGAAGCGGCCGATTTGGAGGTCCAAGCCGCTGAGGTTGGCCTCCCGTTCCGACGTCGGAGTGCCATCATCCCGGCGAGCGGGCCTGAGCGGCGGGCTGCCCGTAGCGGCGACTGCAGAGGGCTCTGGAGGCCCCGACCACGGGTGAACATCAGAGGAAGATGACTGACTTTGGTGCCTTCCCTCACAGTGGGAAACCTTTGATACTGCTGTGTGGGGATGTTTTATGTTGAACTCTATCGTGTGTTGTGTTCTTTATTTTATTGTCTGGCTGTAGGGTGATCACATTTCACTGTGCCAACTGGCACATGTGACAAATAAATGTATCTTGTATCTCGTATCTTCTTGAGCTGTATGGAGGACAGCGATGTGTGGTGCGTCCGTCACTGTGCCCGTCGGAAACCAGCACCACCGCCTCGCTAATGATTTCAACGATTGGATGGGCCATCTTGGTCGGCAGGGGCAAGCTGGGCTGAAGGGCCTGTTTCCGTGCTGTACAACTCTTTGCCTCCAAATGGGATTAACGTATTTGGGCAAAGGGTCAGCACAGTTGTGATGGGCCGAATGGCTAATTTCTGTGCTGTATTACTGAATTCCACATCTCTTTAATAGCTGCCGGTCGCAGCGGCACACTAGAGATGGAGTTGATGGTCTTGGCACTATTATTTTCAAACCAGCAAGTCAGAATATTTTATTTCATTCCATTTTTAATTAATTATCTGTGCTCCTTTGAGGATATGGGTGGCTTGGAGCTGGAGAAATAATCTTCATTGCATAACGTTTGACCAGAGAGGAGCCAACTAAAGGGGATGTTCTTCCAGTTGGGAGTTGTAATAATGGACCTTTCCAACCTGATTTGGCCCAGCATATTCCCATTGATACCAGCCAACTGGATTTAAATGCAAGATGCATCTGAATTTCACCAGCTGTCATTGTCTACTGATCAAAAGCAGGAGGCATAGAAACATAGAAAATAGATGCAGGAATAGGCCATTTGGCCCTTTGAGCCAGTACCACCATTCAATATGATCATGGCTGATCATCCAAAATCAGTATCCCGTCCCTGCTTTTTCCCCATCTCCCTTGATTCCATTGGTCCTAAGAGCTAAATCTAACTCTCTCTTGAATACATC
Source organism: Okamejei kenojei (assembly GCA_035221665.1). NCBI lineage: Eukaryota > Metazoa > Chordata > Chondrichthyes > Rajiformes > Rajidae > Okamejei > Okamejei kenojei. The sequence goes on from CM069164.1 coordinate 25,957,340, forward strand.
CAGCGAATTGGCCTCCACTGCCTTCTGAGGCAGGGAATTCCACAGATTCACAACTCTGCGTGAAAATGTTTATCCTCATCTCAGCCCTAAATGGCCTTATTCTTAAACTGTGACCCCTGGTTCTGGATTCCCCCAACATGGGGAACATTTTTCCTGCATCTAGCCTGTACAATCCCTTAAGAATTTAATATGTTACTACAAGTTTCCTCTCATCCTTTTAAGTTCCAGTGAATACAAGCCCAGTCGACCCATTCTTTGGGCAGGGCTGGTTTAGCCTCTACAGCACTGAGACCAACATCTCAACACAAGCCTTTACTGACTGAAGTCAGCTAACTCAGAGCAGATTTGTTTTGCAGGGAGTTCTTTGCCTCGAGAGCTCTTTCCTCTGGTGTAAAATCTCTTTTTGGTTCTGAAATGGAAAAGCTGGATTTGAACCAGTGTGCCGTTATTCCATGGGAGTTCTACTTTCCAGGACACACAACCTGAGAAATATCCTGCACTTTAGTTGTAGCTGGGTCAATGTTTGATCAAAACACCTCGAGTGATTGCTACATTTCTTTATTTTTCGCTCAGTCTTGGCTGAGAAACCATCACACCTGATAGTCTCCACTTCAGTACATACACAATGTGTTTGAGAAACATTGATTACTGTTTACTCCTTGGTTTGGGAACTATTCTTTTTGAAGTTCAGTTTAGTTTATTGTCACGTGCACCGAGGTACAGTGAAAAGCTTCTTCTGCATGCTATCCAGTCAGCGGAGAGACAATACATGACTGCAAACAAGCCATTTACAGTGTAGAGATCCATGAATAGGGGAATAACGTTTAGTGCAAGGTAAAGCCAGCAAAGTCCGTTCAAGGATAGTCCAAGGGTCACCAATGAGGTAGATAGTAATCAACACTGCTCTCTGGTTGTGGTTGGATGATTCTGTTGCCTGAGAACAGCTGGTGAGATGTTTAGCTGTGAAAATAAGCATGGGTAAATTATCTAACTATATTTTCCACATGCTAACTATAGAGTGTGATAATGCAATCTCACTCTGTTTATATATTAGTCTCGGATTAATTTTTTGTTAAAGTACTTACAAGGGGCAAAAATTCACCAAAGACGGAACATTAATTGACTTAACTTTGGAAGTGTCCTTAAAGACACCATTTTTAATTTTAGTTTAGAGATATAGCGCAGAAACAGGCTCTTCAGCCAACCGAGCCCGCACCGACCAGCGATCCCCGTGCACTATCTAGATGCACTAGGGACAATTTACATTTATACTAAGCCAATTAACTTACAACCCATGACCGCATGGGTTTTCTCCGAGATCTTCAGTTTCCTCCCACACCAAAGACGTACAGGTTTGTAGGTTAATTGGCTTGGTGCATGTGTAAATTGTCCCTAGTGTGTGTAGGATAGTGTTAATGTGCGGGGATCGCTGGTCGGCGCGGACCCGGTGGGCCGAAGGGCCTGTTTCCGTGCTGTATCTCTAAACTAAACTAAACTCATACATCTTCTTTACCAACAAGAAAAAAAACATAAAAGCAGATCTGACGAAGGGTTTGAAATGTTCACAGTTTCTCTCTCCATGGATATTGCTCGAGCTGTAGACAGTTTCCAACACTTCCTCAGTTTTCTTTTGATTTTTAAGGAATCTTTCTCTTTGGCCTGTTTCATTTCCAACGATATCAGAAAGAGTTATTGAACGCTCCTGAAATTCTGCAGATTTATGGAATTGAATGAAAAACTCATATGGTGATTTGATATTTTACTTCGGAGTCACGTGAGTGACTACGTGAAGAGCCCGCCTCACGCTGGTAACGGCATGACGTCAACGCTGACGGCGAAAGGAGGAGCTGCGGTAAGGAGCAGCTCCTCGCAGCGGTCGGAACGGCCCGCAGGTAAGTGAAGTTACATCGGCGCGGTTTTGAAGTTACGCTGGATGGCTCCAGCATCGAAAGTAAAAGTAAAAATTTAGACGTTAACGTGCTGATTGAGCACAGATAAATTTTAACAAAAATGGAGAAATCGGGAAAGAAGGTTTCGCGGGTGAAGAGAGCCTCCCGGGGTGAAAGTAAATATACGGGACGCGAAGCTAGAGTGGACCCGGTTCCGATACCGCTGGCCACTGATTTACCCGATATAGAATTTCCAGATTCTCCGGAAATTATAACCACGGAGGAAAATGCTCCTAAGAAATGCAAAAAAGAAAACTGTGAGGCCCGTGGTTTCTGATGATTCTGATTCTGAAAGACCTCCAGACAATAAAACTATGTGGCTAAAAATGGAGCATATGGAGAAAGTTCTCCAAACTATTATGAGACAAGGGTCACAGTACCCACATGAATCCCAAAAAATCCCTGAGGGGTTTGAATATGATGAATATGGCTGTGGGCCAAGTTGGGAATATGATACTCCAGACCCACGATTTGGGCTGGAAGAAGTCTCATGGGATAATATCCCGATGGAATTAGGGCTGCAGAAGGCAGACCCTGCTGAAGTTGAAATGGCTTTTGAAAGCACGCCACAAAGTAAAAAGAAAAGGCTTGATCTGCCTGGGATAGCACAAGTTTTTGCTATACCCGAAGGAAGTGGTGAGGCTATGGAAGAAAGCCTAGCTGCCAATATAAATTATATGGTATCTCACCAGCTTCATAATACTGTGATGAATGAATTATCAGAATTATATAAAGCACCAGGCAATTGTGCCTCATTGGAAGTGCCTACGGTGAATCCGATGGTATGGGCGTCTATGACTCCAAGTATGAGAGCCCAAGAAGTGAAATTTCAAAAGGTGCTAAAATTATTTTCGGCTGCCATCACGGCATTTGGCAGGCAAATGGAGAATCTGGAAATGGACAAGATTCAAAAAGATACTTTGGGCTTATTGTGCAATTCGTTTTATGAGATCAATTGCATGAGGAAAATGGCGATTCGGCCCATATTTCACCCTAGATATGCAAGCCTGTGTCAAGAAAGTGGAGTTCAAGCTCCTGGGTATTTGTTTGGAGAAAATCTGCCGAAACAGCTGAAACAGTTGGATGAAGAAGCTAAATATTTTAGCACTATTAAGCCTTTTGTCTCTGGACAAAGAAAAGGGTTTTCGGCCCGAAGGGGTTTTGATTTTCGTTATAGAGGCAGAAATTTGTCACGAAAGTATTATCGTGCTGCACAGGCCAGTGCTTCCCTGCATTCGGGAAAGAGGAGACCATCACGCTCCTATGGAGAGGTACTAAAGACTTCTATCCTTAAAGAAACTGTGGATGAATCTCCAGTTGGAGGGAGATTGCAAAAATTTTATAATGCCTGGCTTAATATTATTTCTGATCGATTTATATTACAAGCAGTTTCAGGAGCTATTATTATTTTTAAAGAAGGGGTCAATCCTCCTGTACAGAATAAACCTGCTTATGCTTATGTGTTTTCTCCAGAAGAAAGAATGGAGATTAATGTGGAAATTGACAAATTATCCGAAAAAGGGGTAATTGAAAAAACTTGTGAACATAAGCATCAATTTGTCTCTAATATATTTCGCAGAGATAAGAAAGATGGTGGTTGTAGAATTATTCTAGACCTTATAGATCTAAATAAGTTTGTAGAATACAAACATTTTAAGATGGAGACATTCAATACTGCAAAATATTTGATTTCAGCAGGTTCTTATATGGCTAAGATTGATTTGAAAGACGCCTATTATTCTGTAGCAATTCATCATCTTTTTCGGAGATACTTAAAGTTTTATTGGCAGGGGCAATTATGGCAGTTCAAAGCTTTACCAAATGGATTAAGTTCGGCTCCTAGACTCTTTACAAAACTGTTGAAACCAGTTTTAGCCCAATTAAGAGCACAGAAACACATTGTAATGGCTTATCTGGATGATATTCTGATTATTAACGATAGTCAAGAGTCAGCTGAGCACTCAGTTTCAGTTACTAAAGCTTTGTTTAAAGAGCTTGGATTCTTAATTCATCCAATTAAATCCCAGCTGCAGCCAGTTCAATCAATTGATTTTCTGGGGTTTGTAATTAACTCAGTGACTATGTTAGTTACTTTGCCAGCAAAGAAGACAAATGATATTTTGCAAATGTGTAATTACCTCATTCACAAACCTTATCCCTCCATCCGAGAAGTGGCAAAAGTCATTGGTACACTGGTGGCAGCATTTCCGGCAGTGGAATTTGGGCCATTACATTATCAAAATCTTCAAAGGGACAAAGTAAGGGCTCTTAAAGATAAGGCAGGTCACTTTGACAGGCCTATGCAATTAACAAGGAAAGCAGTATTGGAATTGCAATGGTGGGTTGAAAATGTCCCACAAGCTGCTAAGAAGATCATGATTAAACAGCCTGAAATGGTTTTACAAACAGATGCTAGTGCTCTCGGATGGGGGGCCACAGATTTATCCTCCAGTTGTGGAGGTAGATGGAAAACTGAAGAACAAGTGTTTCTCCAAGAGTATGGTATTAACTATTTGGAATTATTGGGGGCCTTTTATGGGCTTAAAGCATATTGTTGTGCTAAACAAGGTCTGCATGTGTTAATACAATTAGACAATAAAACGGCTGTGGTTTACATTAATCACATGGGGGGAGTTAGATCAGTATCATGTGATTGTCTGGTCAATGAGATATGGCAATGGTGTATTGGTCGGCAGATATGGATTTCAGCAAGCTATATTCCAGGTAAAGACAATGTGGTAGCAGATGAAAGGTCCAGGATTTTTAAAGATAATACGGAATGGATGCTTAAGCCAGCAATATTTAAGAATATTGTTAGACGATTTGGGTTGCCAGAAATTGATTTGTTTGCATCCAGGCTTAATCATCAATTGCCTCATTATGTGTCTTGGGAACACGATCCGGACGCAGTTGCAGTAGATGCGTTTTCATTACACTGGGGAAAGATGTTCTTTTATGCTTTTCCACCATTTGCTCTGATTCAGAGATGCTTGAAGAAAATAGAGCAAGATTCAGCTTCCGGATTGTTGGTAGTGCCAAATTGGCCAACTCAACCTTGGTTCCCAGTTATGCTGAATATGATTAAAGAACCGTATATGCAGATTCCTAACTGTAGTGATATCTTGACTAATCCAGTAACAAATGAAGGTTATCCATTATATGCATATATGAATTTGTTAATCTGCAGGTTTTGACCAGACCACTACAGGAACTGGGATTGTCGGACCAAACTTTGACAGTTATTGGCGCATCATGGCGAGATAGCACACAGAAACAATATATGACACATATTAAGAAATGGGAAGAATTTTGCACACAGTCAAATATTTCTGATGATTCTGTGAATGTTACTCATGTTTTGGAATTCCTTGCCAATTTGCACTTTGGGCAACATTTAAGTTACAGTGCCATTAACACTGCACGCAGTGCCTTGTCGTCCTATTTAGGACTTATGACTGATGAGAAATCAATTGGGTCGCATCCATTGATATCACGATTCATGAAAGGAATTTTTCACATGAATCCGCCAAAACCTAGATATACAGAAATTTGGGATGTGAGCATTGTACTTGCTCTACTTAGAGAATGGACTGCAATTGAAGGGTTGCCATTGGATAGGTTAACATTGAAATTGGTCATGTTAATGTCACTGGTCTCAGCTCAAAGAGTGCAAACTTTACAAATGTTGCGTTTAGACTGTATGCATGTGACTACAGATAACGTTGTATTCTATGTTTACGATCTGATCAAACAAAGTAGACCAGGGAGATCTGGAACAAAGGTAACCTTTCAAGCTTTTCATATTGAGCCTGCTTTGTGTGTGGTTAGACATTTGAACCAATATATTAAAGTTACGGACACTTTTCGAGGAAACGAAAAGACATTACTGCTTACGCACAAAAAGCCACACACAAAAGCTTCAGTTCAAACTATCTCAAAATGGTTGAAACAGGTGTTGGTTTTAGCGGGAGTAGACACTGATGTCTTCAAATCTCACTCCACCAGGGCGGCAGCTACGTCCGCGGCGAAGGGGCGGGACGTACCTCTCGAGCATATTTTAAAAATCGCAGGGTGGAGTAAAGAAGAAACTTTTTCAAAGTTCTACAACAAACCTGTTCACACTATGACAAGCTTTGGACACGCGGTGTTGGGAGCACTATAATCACCTGCTTTGTTTGCTATTAATTGCTATAATCAGTTGTGTAGTCACTGATATCTTTTGTCACTTGTAATCATTTTTCCCTCAAATATAAGGAGGGTATTATATGGTCTTTCAACCATTAAAAAAGTTAATTGTGAAAAGATCTAACATTTGTCTGCTTTCTCATGTATGTGTTTACTTAGCCGGACTGTCGTACGGATTAATTCTACGACATAAAAAACACAGAAAGCTTTAAAAATCTTCACGTAGTCACTCACGTGACTCCGAAGTAAAATAGTAAGATTAAACGAGAACTCACCTGTTCGAAGTTTGATCGTTATTTTACGAGGAGTTACGATGAGGGATTACGTGCCCTCCACTCCCACCCTCGTAAAATAAATGATCAAATGGTGGTTCTAAGTCTTTTTATGAGCCTTACTATGTTACTCCGGCTTTGGTGTTCTGTGTTTTTCATGCCGCTGCTTTGAAGTATGCCGTTACCAGCGTGAGGCGGGCTCTTCACGTAATCCCTCATCGTAACTCCTCGTAAAATAACGATCAAACTTCGAACAGGTGAGTTCTCGTTTAATCTTACTATTTTACCTTATTTTTCCAATACTTCTGTCTCCTGAATCATAAAATGTAAGTAACAATATACAGTATCCATGATTTTGAACTTCTTCAGGCATTTATATAACCAACCAACACCTACCACAGACCCCTTAAGTGTCCTCACATCAGAATGTTTAATTTGGAGCAGTGTAATGCCCATTTTCTTAGTTGACACAAAGTCTACATAGCTCAAATCTTACAGGAAGTGATGACATGCACCTTCCCAGATGGAATATGGGTTCCTGATCCTTTCAGGTAGGAAATGAAATACATGTTTGCAATTCCACCAGCATAATCAATTGCCAGTCCCACCTCATTCATTCATTCCTTCTTCTCCTCTCTCCCATCAGGCAAGAAGTACAGAAGTGTGAAAACGCACACCTCCAGATACAGGGCCAATTTCTTCCCAGCTGCTATCAGGCAACTGAACCATCCTATCACAATCCAGAGAGTGGTCCTGACCTCCCACCCACCTCATTGAACAGCCTCAGACAATCTTTAATTGGACGTTACTGGACTTTATCTTGCACTAAATGTTATTCCATGTATCCTGTATCTGTACACCATGGCCGGTTTGATGTAATCACCTGTAGTCTGTAGATCCCTTGGATGTTGGCGAGGTCAGTATCTTATATGGACCAGGCAGCGTCTACTAATCTCCTTCATTGCTGGGCCTCACGTTGCCAAATCAGGCCGCAATGCAACCAGTCTGACTGCTCTCAACCAAACACTGCGGAAACAGGCCCTTCGGCCCATTGAGTCCGCGCCGACCAGCGATCCCCGCACACTAACATTTTCCTACACGCACTAGGGACAATTTACATTCATACCAAACAAATTAACATACAAACCTGTACATCTTTGGAGTGTGGGAGGAAACCGAAGATCTTATGGAAAATCCACGCGGAGAACGTACAAACTCTCTGTGGATAGAACCCGTAGCCAGGGTCGATCCCAGGTCTCTGGTGCCACTGTGCCACCCATTCGTTGTGCTTTAATTGAGAGAATAATTCCATCTAGATCTTTGCAGATTATCCATTTTATCCACTACAGCAGCATGGGTGAGATCAGACCGTATGTACATCTAATGTTTTTAGTCACTCCTCTGGAGAGGTACGGTTAATTCTAACCTTCTTGTTTCTCATTGTCACCTTCCCCTCAGCCAACAATGAACCATTCTGAATCGAGACAAAAAGTTGGAATAACTCAGCGGGTCAGACAGCATCTCTGGACAGAAGGAATAGGTGACGTTTTGGGTCGTGACCCTTCTTCAGACTGAGAGTCAGGGGAAAGGGAAACGAGAGATATAGACGGTGATGTAGAGAGATATAGAACTAATAAGTGAAAGATATGCCAAAAGGTAACGATGATAAAGGAAACAGGCGATTGTTAGCTGTGGGCTCGGTGAAAACGAGTTACAGACAATGAGAAACATTCAACATTTCCTTGATCGTTGTCTGCTTTAAGGGCCTGTCCCACTGCGGCGACCTAAATGGCGAGTTTAGAAGAGTTTAAGAGAGTTTGAAAAAATGTCATGTTGTAGACCTCCCTCGTCTGTGCAGAAGACCTCCTTCGACCTCCTTTGATTATATTGAAGATTAATTTCGACTAGCTACGACTAACTTTGGGAAAACTGGACACCGAATAGTGGCGAGTGAAGATGACCTCCTTCGATCTCCTTCGACCTCCCTTCGACTTTGATGAAGACTATCTACGACTACCTTCAACCACCCTCGATTACTTACCACTAACATGCCGACCTACTATGACCTACTACGACTAAACCTACTAGTAAAGAAAATATTGATTTTTTCCATGGCGAGCTTTTATTACTCAAGGGAATTTTTCAACATGTTGAAGAATACGCCGCGACGTAGCTGAGGCCTTGAGTACATGGGGACTACTCTCGAGCATGAAGGAGAGTTACAAAGACCTCGTGTCGACCATGCTGCGAGTATGAGTCGAGGGCAAACTCGCCAGAACTCGCAGATTAGGTCGCCGAAGTGGGACAGCCCCTCTAACCTGTCATTTTCACACTTTACATTCTCTTTGTGCCCAACCATATCTCAGGCTTCCTTCTCCCCTGATTCTCAGTCTGAGGAAGGGTCTGGACCCGAAACGTCACCTGTTCCTTCTCTCCGGAAATATCACCAGTCCCACTGAGTTCCTCCAGCATTTTGTGTCTATTTTCAGGTTAAGGGTAACTATGGTTATGAAGGAAGAGCAGAGTTTTATGTAAGTAGCACAAATGTTGGTTGCTGCATGTTTAACTTCTTTAGCTTCAACCTGCTGTATCCCCATGATGTTGTGAGCGGTAATCACTCTGAATACTGCAGAATAATCACCAGGTTCTAAACGTCCTTCACTTCAAACACTCAATGCACATTTGAGATAGGAGAGAGTTGGGTCACACAAAAGGGCAGAGGATTTGGGGGATTCAGGTTGATAAGACGCTAAAAACAGAATCTCTTGTGGTTAAAGCCATTAAGAAAAGCTAATTAACACTGTGCTTTAATAGAATGGGTTACAGAATGTAGAAAATTGAGCTGCAGCAGCAATTGTGAATGAGTAAACCTGTAATTGAAGTACTTCAGTTTAGTTTATTGTCACGTGCACCGAGGTACAGTGAAAAGCTTTTGTTGCGTGCTATCCAGTCAGCGGAAAGACAAAACATGATTACTATCGAGCCATTTACAGTGTATAGATACATGATAAGGGAATAACGTTTAGTGCAAGGTGAAGCCAGCAAAGTCTGATCAAAGATAGTCCAAGCGTCACCAATGAGGTAGATAGTAGTTCAGGACTGCTCTCTGGTTGTGCTAGGATGATTCAGTTGCCTGATAACAGTTGGGAAGAAACTGTCCCTGAATCTGGAGGTGTGCGTTTTCACACTTCTACACATTTGCCTGATGGGAGAGGGGAGAAGAAGGAGTGGCCGGGGTGTGACTGGTCCTTGATTATGCCGCTGGCCTTGGCGAGGCAGCGTGAGGTGTGGATGGAGTCAATGGAAGGGAGGTTGGCTTTTTATGATGGGGTTTCTGGGCTAAAACAGACTAAAACGGAACTAGTGTGACCAATGGTTGGAGTGGAGGCTTCTTGCAAGAACAGAGAGTGGTACAATATACACTGTAGATCGTGTGATGCAGACAGGTTCAAAGAGGCTGCTTTCATCTGAAATGTAATAAAGAAAAGTGTTTGAAAAATTATGAAACAGCGATGCAAGGAAGATAGACAGTGGTTGTAAAATGACATCTGAGAGAGGTCAGAGGGAGCTTTGTGGGTGGAATGCTTGACAGAGCAAATGAATGAAGTGTCACAGTGTCTGCATTAAAGAATCAGTTAAATAGATGGTTAAAGAGAAGGGGAATAAAGGCATACGGAAAGAAACGGAATATGGAATTAGAACAATTAGTGATGTTAAAGGACCTTGGCTCCCTGGGACAAACAGCCTGTGTTTAGAATTCAATTTCTACGCAGTTTTATCAAATGGTTGTCCGCTACCAGGGATTATTAGGATGGATAAATGCACCTAAATTAATACTCCATTTCACAGCTCAATATGTTTGGAGACAGTCAGAACCTGCTGTGATAATAACACTGGACAAGTGCTTCAGATATCGATGTTAACGGAAGCTTAATGGTTTAAATACTCTTGGTCACATTAGATGTCAAGCTCTCTGGAACTGAACTTAATGGACTCCCCTAAATGCGCACAGTGTCTCGCGCTGGGCCCCAGTCCGTAGAACTGAGCGCACTTTACCACCTCAGCAAGTTATGTTTCATTGCAGAAATTCATCCCATTTACTAAATCGGAACTGAATTTTTGAAGCTGGTTTATAACGCACTTGGCAGTAACAGCCTGTGATGAATTTCCAGCCAGTCTTACTTCTGAAAATGTATCACATTAGTAAGGTTGTACCATATCATTTATTAGACAGTATTTGGAAGAGATTAATCTATATTGATATTTGTACTCCAGATGACAAAGTAACTGTGAATTGTGGGGAAACCCAGGACAGCCGATGTACAAGTCCCATGTGCTTTTATGCCAAGTGTGTTGTAAGTAAATTAATTGATTATTTAACAGAAAAGACTAATTATTTAATTAGGATGGCTAAACAAACACATTTATTTTCTGGTGAGCAAAATAAGTTAAATCTGTGGCAATTTTGCAACAACAGAATTCACAATCAAACATTATAAACAAAACATATTTTTTTTAAACTACAGTATGAAATTGTGCACTTTTTTTTCGAAGAGATGTGAAGTTGTGAAGAATGAGGGACAAAACAACTTAAAAACTAACTCGTAGAAACAAAGATCTCCAGGTTCTTGTTTATACGAGAGTTAGACACAAAGTGCTGGAGTCAACGGGTCATAAGGGCATAAGGTTATAAGGACATAAAGAATAGGAGTAGAATTAGGCCATTCGGCCCATCAGGTCTATTCCACTATTCAATCATGGCTGATCTATCTCACCCTCCTAACCCCATTCTCCTGCCTTCTCCCCATAAATTCTGACACCTGTACTAATCAAGAATCTATCTATCTCTGCCTTATAAATATCCACTGACGGCCTCCACAGCCTTCTGTGGCAATGGATTCCACAGATTCATCACCCTCTGACAAAATACATTTCTCCTCATCTCCTTTCTAAAAGATGCCCTTTAATTCTGAGGCTATGACCTCTAGTCCTAGACTCTCGCACTAGTGGAAAGATCTGCTCCACATCCACTCTATCCAAACCTTTCACTATTCTGTATGTTTCAATTCTGTCTCCCCTCATTCTTCTAGACACCAGCGAGTACAGGCCCAGTGCCGACAAACGCTCATCATAGGTTAACCTACTCATTCCTGGGATCATTCTTGTAAACCTCCTCTGAACCCTGTCCAGAGCCAGCACATCCTTCCTCAGATATGGTGCCCAAAATTGCTCACAATATTCCAAATGTGGCCTGACCAGCATCTTATAGAGCCTCAGCATTACATCCCTGTTTTTGTATACAAGCAAAAAAAATGTTTGTTGGTGTTTGGATTTGGGTTAAAGGAGACTGCGTATGTCATTCTAATGATTATGTTATTTATGGAGTCAGAGAGTCAAAGACTGATACAGTGTGGAAACAGGCCCTTCAGCCCAACTTGCCCATACTGTCCAACAATGTCCCAGCTACAGTAGTCCCACCTGCCTGCGTTTGGTCCATACCCTCTAAGCTTGTCCTATCCACGTACCTGTCTAACTGTTTCTTAAACAATGGGATAGTCCCAGCTTCAACTACCTCCTCTGGCTGCTTGTTCCGTACACCCACCACCCTTTGTGTGAACAAGTTAGCCCTCAGATTCCTATTAAATCTTTCCCACTTCACCTTGAACCTATGTCCTCTGGTCCTCGATTCCCCTGCTCTGGGCAAGAGACTCTGTGCATCAATCTGATCTATTCCTCTCATGATTTTAGACAGTAATTAGAGTGAGGAAAAGCTTGCATTTATAGACTGTCCTTCCAGTGTCCCGGTATTTCCAAGCATGCTTTAGGGAGATAAAAATGAAGCATTTGGAAGCCCGGGTTCGATCCTGACTATGGGTGATGTCCGTACAGAGTTTGTACGTTTTCCCTAGTGAACAGCGTGGGTTTTCTCCGGGTGCTCCAGTTTCCTTGCACACTCTAAAGACGTGCAGGTTTGAAGGTTAATTGGCTACTGTAGATTGTAAATTGTCCCTCGTATGTGTGGGATAATGACTGCTGATCGGTGTGGACTCGTTGGGCCGAAGGGCCTGTTTCCTGCGCTGTATCTAAATCTAAATCACATCCTAGTTTTCTAGGCATAGCACTTGAGATAGGCTGGAAACATATAAATAATGTTAACGAAGAAACTGCAGATGCTGGAGAATCGAGGGTAAGATTCACTTCCCATGAGAGGCGACTAAAAAATGTCTTCAGCTGCCAGTAATGGACAGTTTTCACAGCGAGACCTTACCGAAGGAGGAAGCAGATGATAAGAGTACCGGTGATTTATTTTCAGTGTCATCCATCAGAGGGTTTGCCTTCAGTATCTTTCATAACAGTGGTGATACAAATATTTAACACTTCGGTAAATCATCTCTCCCCTGGCAAAACACACAGAAAAAACAAAGTGCTGGAGCAGCTCGGAACAATGATCTGTCTGTAGAAGGCTGCCGACCCCAAACGTCACCTATCCATGTTCTCCAGTGATGCTGGCTGACCCAATGAGTTACTTCAGCACTTTGAGTCCCTTTTGCTGGAGGAACTCAGCAGATCAGGCGGCATCTGTTTAAGGAAATGGACAATGTTTCGAGTCGGGATTCTTCTCCAAACTCGACCCGGACTGTTGCCCGACCATTCCCTCCACAGATGCTGCCTGACCTGCTGAGATAATAGACAATAGACAATAGGTGCAGGAGTAGGCCATTCGGCCCTTCGAGCCAGCACCGCCATTCAATGTGATCATGGCTGATCATCCCCAATCAGTATCCCGTTCCTGCCTTCTTCCCATATCCCCTGACTCCGCTATTTTTAAGAGCTCTATCTAGCTCTCTCTTGAAAGCATCCAGAGAACCGGCCTCCACCGCCTTCTGAGGCAGAGAATTCCACAGACTCACCGCAGATCATGGCACTGCCTTGCCCGGTGGTCCTGATCTCTATCGTTTAACTCCACCATGTAATTCTTCCAAAAAGGATGATTCATTGGAAAAATTAAAAATTAAAATTAAAATTGAGGAATAACCAAAAAAAGAATCGACATTAATTTGGTCACCAAATTTAAAAAAAAACTCACAGCAAGTAAATGATTCTAAATTACAAGCGTCAAAAAGAAAATGGCTTGGAGGCGCAGCGGTAGAGTTGCTGCCTTACAGGGCTTACAGCGCCGGAGACCCGGGTTCGATCCCAACTACGGGTGCTGTCTGTACGGAGTTTGCACGTTCTCCCCGCGCCCCACGTGGGTTTTCACTGAGATCTTCAGTTTCCTCCCACACTCCAAAGACGTCCAAGTTTGTAGGTTCATTGGCTTGGTATGAATTTAAAATTGCCCCCAGTGTGTGACGGATAGGGGGTCAGTGTGCGGGGATCGCCGGTCGGCGCAGACGCGGGCAGGCCGAAGGGCCTGTTTCCACGCTGTATCTCTAAACTAAACTATAAACTAAGCTAAAAAACGCAGAAAGGGTTAAGTGCTCATGAAATGTGAAGGCTGTACGTTTCTGTCTCCAAGAGTCTAATCAATCATGGGCTTTCATGAGCTGCGGAGATTTAAAAACAGCTGTAATCTGCGGTCATTGTGGAAGGAGTAGATTGTTTGGCAAACTATTACCATAACTGTCAGCCGAAATCAGAAAAATAATCTCATCTTGCTGGACAGATGTGTTTCCTGCATTATTGATATGGCCAGCTAGAGGTAATAGAGAAATATAAAGCACAGCCCTATTTACAAAAGTAGATTGTCTGAGTCCTTGGGAGTGTGTGAGGGGACAGACAGTGACAGGAAGTGAGACAAATTCATCTCAGAAATTTCCTGTGAGGTCACATGATCCGAGAAGTCCACTCATGCAATTATTTTTCCCGCTATTTACTGCATATTGGGTCCAGTTTTTAATCTTTTCTCTCCCTTGCCAATTTTTCACCACCAATTTTCTCCCGCTCACCACCCCCACCCTCCTGTGGAGGTGTTGTCTGGGGTTAGTTCCAAATCACTCAGTGCGTTCTCTCACCAAAAGCCAAATGACCGTTATCAGTGCATGTCCTCACTTAGAATTCACACGCAGTTGTTCCCCTGAGATAGATGGGGGTTTTTTTTTTTAAAAACGTATAGAAAAACAAAAACTTAGAATAAGGACTTGGAACAGGAAACTTCTTGTTTGATATAGCTCTTAGGGCTAACAAAATCAAGGGATATGGGGAGAAAGCAGGAATGGGATACTGATTTAGGATGATCAGCCATGATCATATAGAATGGCAGTGCTAGCTTGAAGGGCCGAAAGGCCTACTCCTGCACTTTGAACCTTTGTATATCGGTGTTCTGGAGAGCTTCCCACTAACCTTGCATTGAAGACCTCAACAGTGGAACAGGCGGAGGATGATGTTGACTTTAGCGGAGCGTTACACCGGCTGGGAAGGCGGATGAAGGCTGCAGCAGAAAAGGGTCTCCGGTCGTCTTGGATTCCATGCCACTGGATCCTGACCCAGATCTGTCAAGGACCGTGTGGTGGCTGTCTGTGCACCAGTCTCCCCACGTTAAACAAAGTCACGCCATGAGAGGACGGTCATATTCGTTTCGAATGACCGCCGATGATGATGACCCTTGCATTGCCCCTCAGACCTCTCAGCCCTGTATGAATCCCTTTTTACAAATAGTTAATATCTCTTTCCTCATAATCCTTCACCATAGATCGGTTTGGGAATAACTCTACCCAAGATCGCAAGAAATCGCAGAGAGTTGTGGATGTAGCCCAGTTCAGCACACAGTCCACACCCCCCACCATCGACTCCAGCTACACTTCACACTGCCTCGGGAAAGCCGCAAACATAATCAAGGGCCATTTTCAACCAGGTCATTCCATCTTCTCTCTGTGTAGAAAGGAACCTCAGATGCTGGTTTAAACCGAAGATAGACACAAAAAGATGGAGTGGGTGAAGTTTCGGGTCGAGACCCTTCTTGTTAGGCAGAAGATACAAAAAGCTTGAAAGCACTTACCAGAAAACTCATAAATAGCTTCAGTCTGAAGACGGGTCTCGACCCGAAACGTCGGCCATTCCTTCGCTCCATAGATGCTTCCTCACCCGCTGAGTTACTCCAGCTTTTTGTGTCTATCTTCGGTTAAAACCTTTGATTTACCAGCATCTGCAGTTCTTTCTTACACATAGCTTATTCCCCTCTGTTATCAGACTTCTGAACGGTCCTTCCATAAGTTAGAGTATGGTTCTGATCTCCCAACCTACTTCATTGCGTACGTTGGGCTTTTTCTCTGCTACGTTACAATGCTGAAAACTGTATTCTGCACTCTAGTATTTTTTCTTTGCTCTACCTGTTGTGCGTGTCATTGGCTTGACTGTGTTCATGTCTCGGAGCAGAATTAGGCCATTCAGCCCATCAAGTCTACTCCGCCAAACAATCAGGGCTGTTCTATCTTTCCCTCTTAACCCCATTCTCCCGCTTTCTCCACTGTAACCCCTGACAAATAAAACTATCCATTGACTTGGCCTCCACAGCCTCCTGTGACAATGAATTCCACAGATTCACCATCCGCTGACTAAAGACATTCCTCCTCCTTCCAAACGGAATGTCCTTTAATTCTGAGGCCATGACCTCTGGTCCTAGATTCTCCCACTAGTGGAAGCATCCACTCTACATCCCCTCTATCCAGGCCTCCTGTGCAGGAGTATTTGATTTTTATAGGACAGCACAAAATAAAAACCTTTCACTGTACCTCAGTACATGGGACAATAATAAGCAAATACCAATACAAATCTCCCGGTGGCTCAGCACTTCAACTCCCCCTCCCATTCCGAATCCGATCTTTCTGTCCTGGGCCTCCTCCATGGCCAGAGTGAGTCCCACCGCAAATTGGAGGAGCAACACCTCATATTTTGCTTGTATAGTTTACACCCCAGCGGTATGAACATTGAATTCTCCAATTTCAGGTAGTCCTTGCTTTCTCCCTCCTTCCCCTCCCCTTCCCAGCTCTCGCACAGCCCACTGTCTCCACTTCTTCCTTTCTTCTTCCTGCCCCCCACCCGCCCCCACCCCCACATCAGCCTGAAGAAGGGTCTCAACCTGAAACGTCACCCATTCCATCGCTCCATAGATGCTGCCTTGAGTTTCTCCAGCTTCTTGTCTACCTCCAATACACTTCACACTGTAAAATCCAGCTCAACAATGGGAAGAGATGTTTGACTCAAATATCAGAAAGCCAAATTATTCCAGTTTTGAGAAAAATAACACATCCTATACTTCCTTGTAATTAATGATCTGTAAATCAATTACAGAAATACGCATCATGGAAATGTGTAATTTCCACAAATGCATTTCTATTAGCGGTTTTGTTAATTGCAGCGAAAAGAAAAACTGCACCCTACCATTTTTTTTTTGTCGAGGAATTTCGCCACAGTGAATGTGCGTAACCTGTGCTGTGTGTTAATTAATTACAACTGATGTGAGCCGCCGAGCAAGTGTTTGCGTCTGCCGCAGATGTAATGCGCATTAAACTACTCTTTTTCCATTAACAGATACGAAGTTTATCTCACAAACGCGCTGCCTGTTGCTTCACCCCCTTTGGGCAACTGTCAAAATATGTTGATAATCTCGCCCCCACCTCACCAGTCCCCCCATCCTACTGTGAGTTTCTGCTGCTCCTTTCCAAGCCTCTTATGTCTGCAAACACTTACTGAAATGATCAGAGTAGAACTATCATTATTGCAGCTCCCCATTAGCTTGTATTTAATGAAACTTTTAGCTTCTTTAAACATAATAGATTTAAATGGGATCAATAAATAATGCATGAGCCTAAATTACTTTAAACACATCTTTGCAAATGTACAAGATGTCAATTGTCATTGCTCTGCGATAGAACTCTTAACTCTTGTCTGTCCATAGTGTTTGTTAATGTGGAATTAAATCAATAAGGGTTATGCTTTTACTACCTTCGGGGAACAACTTGGATATTGTGACGTTTCATCTACTTCTTGGTTGGTTGGTTGCATTGGTCCATAACACTGAACCTCTGCTCACTAGGTTCATAAGGTCATAAGGAATGGGAGCAGAATTAGGCCACTCGGCCCATCAAGTCTACTCCGCCATTCAATCACGGCTGATCTATCTTTCCCTCCTAACGCCATTCTCCTGCCTTCTCCCCATAACCTCTAACACCCGCACCAATCAAGGTTGTGGTAAGTTTATAGAGTGGCCTAAGAGTGGCGCAGTGGCACAGGTGGTAGAGCTGCTTCCTCACAGTGCCAGAGACCCCGGTTCGATCCTGGCCTCGTGTACTGTCTGTGTGGAGTTTGCACGTCCTCCCTATGACCAAATGGGTTTTCTCCAGGTGCTCCGGTTTCCTCCCACACGTCCAAAGATGTGCTGGCAGTGGCGGACTGGCCAGGGTGTCAGCTTGCCTGATGGCAAGTGGGCTCCTGATGAAGTGGGCCCCCTTTGTCTCCTGGCAACCAATATTTTTAGACCCAGTCTGCCACTGTGTACAGGGTTGTAAGTTAATAGGCTTTGGTAAATTGTAAATTATTCCTAGTGTGTGGTGTGTGCCAGTGTATGGGGTGATCGCTGGTGGCTGCGGACTCAGTGGGCCAAGGGGGCTGTTTAAACACTGTATCCTTAAAGTAAAGAGACCGGCAAATGCTGGTAAAAAAATTGTTTCATTTACCATCATATATTCTCAATAAAAAAATAAAACTACATTTTTATTAATTAAGTTAAAACTAATGGGAAATGTACAAATCCATTAATCCACTAATGGGGTTCATTGAACACAGTTAGGAAATTCCCTACACCCACTTTAAGATCAAGGAAATAACATATACATTTAAAGATGTAAATCAAAGTGGAAACAATTTTGAAACTGCATTCTTCCATGGAAAAATGCCTTTTCATCCAGCTCGTCCATACCGACCAAGGTGCTCGATCTAAGAATCTGTTTAATTATTTATTTATCTGAGTTCCTCCATCTTGGCACTGATCCACATCATGTCTCCTGACCTCGTAGAGAGCAGGACTAGAGAGTGTGAGCTATAGGGAGAGGTTGAGTAGGCTGCATATCTATTCCATGGAGCGTAGGAGGGTGAGGGGAGATCTTATAGAGGTGTACAAAATCATGAGAGGAATAGATCGGGTAGATGCACAGTCTTTTACCCAGAGTAGGGGAATTGAGGACCAGAGGATATAGGTTCAAGGTGAAGGGGAAAAGGTTTACTAGGGATCCAAGGGGTACCTTTTTCACACAGTGGGTGGTGGGTGTATGGAACAAGCTGCCAGAGGAGGTAGTTGTGGCTGGGACTATCCCATCGTTTAAGAAACAGTTGGACAGGTACATGGATAGGACAGGTTTGAGAGGTTATGGACCAAGCGCAGGCAAGTGGGACAAGTGTAGCTGGGGCATTGTTGGCCGGTGTGGGCGGGTTGGGCTGAAGAGCCTGTTTCCACACTGCATCACTCGATGACTCTATGACTCTCCTTAGCTTCAATCTGTTGACCCAA
This sequence comes from Okamejei kenojei, assembly GCA_035221665.1. NCBI lineage: Eukaryota > Metazoa > Chordata > Chondrichthyes > Rajiformes > Rajidae > Okamejei > Okamejei kenojei. The sequence continues at coordinate 25,976,251 of CM069164.1, forward strand.
CCCATGCCTATCACACTTCACCTCAACAACCAACTCATGCATAGAACGTTTCTGAATGCCACCTACTGACTAACAGCACTGCAGATGGACAATAGACTACGAAGAAAGCACACTCAGTATTAAACCCACAGAATAATTGCATGTTTTCATTAACCCGACAAAGTCTCCTCCTGACGTTGATTTCTCTTGCTGTATTCTTTGGGTTTTACTTTCTTGCTTCCACTTTAATGCTTAGTTTTTTGGTTTAGTTTAGAGATACAGCGCGGAAAACGTCCCTTCGGCCCACCAAGCCCGCGCCGACCAGCGATTCGAGCTCATTAACATTATCCTACGCACACTCGGGACGATTTTACCAAACCGATTAACCCACAAAACCTGCACGTCATTGAAGATCTCGGAGAAAACACACGCAGTTCACGGGAGAACGTACAAGCTCCGTACAGCCAGCACCCGTAGTCAGGATCAATCCTGGGTTTCTGGCTCTGTAAGGCTGCCGGTGGCAAAGGAGTTGGATATAGAGAAGGGAGGGTCGATCATTCTATAATTTCAACATGAACTAAGTGAGCTGATGCCCTGTCATAACTAGAGCACTGTGTCAGCTTGGCATCTGCCATCTATTGATTTTGGAAACCCAGACTGAGGTTTGGGAATGAAGAGGACGGTAAATTACGAGGTGAGACTCTGTTTGTGTCTGAACCTGTTTCTGAGCATGATCAGTTTCGCTTCTCAGAGTCATACAGCACGGAAGTCATACAGCACGGAAACTGACCCTTCGGCCCAACTCATCCATGCCGACCAAGATGCCTCATCTAAGCTCGTCCCATTGGCCTGCGTTTCATATGTTTAGAAGTTATAGGAGCAGATTTAGGCCATTTGGCTCATCAAGTCTACTCCACAATACAATCATGGCTGATCTATCTCTCCATCATAGCCCCATTCTCCTGCCTTCTCCCCATAACCCCTGACACTCACTACTAATCACAAATCTGTAATTCTCTGCCTTAAAAATATCCGCTGACTTGGCCTCCACAGTGTGGGATTAATTGTGACAGCTGATTCCACAGATTCACCGCCGTCTGATGAAAGAACTTCCTAGGTAGACTGAAATGCTGGAGAAACCAGCGGGTGAGGCAACATCTATGGAGAGAAGGAATAGGCAAAGTTTCGGGTCGAGACCCTTCTTCAGAAAGAAATTCCTCCTCATTTCCTTTCTAAAGGTACGTCCTTTTATCCTGAGGCTATGGCCTTTGGTCCTAGACTCTCCCACTAGTGGAAACATCCTCCCCACATCCACCCTATTCAGGCCTATAACTGTGGCTCTAAACCTTTCCTTTCCAAGTACCTGTCCAAGTATCTTTTAAATGTTTTCCAGTAGTACCTGCCTCCATTGATAGCCTGCCCCATATACCCACCAACCCTTGGGTGGAAGGGTTGCCCTTCAGGGCCTGTCCCACTTGGGCGACCTAATCCGCGAGTTCTGGCGAGTTTGCCCTCGACTCATACTCGCAGCATGGTCGACACGAGGTCGTAGGAGGTCTTCGTAACTCTCCTTCATGCTCGAGAGTGGTCTCCGAGTCATTGAGGCCACAGCTAGGTCGCGGCATATTTTTCAACATGTTTAAAAAAGCCCGCGAGTAAAAAAAGGTCGCCATGGAAAATATCGATACATTTTTTACTTGTAGTAAAAAGTTTAGTCGTAGTAGGTAGACATGTTAGTCGTAGGTAATCAAGGGTAGTCAATGGTAGTCAAAGGTAGTCGTAAATAGTCTTCATCATAGTCGAAGGGAGGTCGAAGGAGGTCGTCTTCACTATTCGGTGTCCAATTTTCCCGAAGTTAGTCATAGCTAGTCGTAGCTGGTCTTCTACACAGTCGAAGGTCTTCAACATGACATTTTTTCAAACTCTCCTAAACTCTTCTAAACTCGCCAATTAGGTCGCCCAAGTGGGACAGCCCCTTTACCTCTCACCTTAAATCTCTGTCGCCTGGTTCTTTATTTCCCTGCTCTGGGTAAAAGACTCTGCGCACTTATACACATCTATAAGATTATCCCTCAATCTCCTCCACTGAAAGGAATAAAGTCCTAGCCACCCAAACCTATCCCTCTACTTCAGGCCCTCAAGTCCTGGCAACCTCCTCATGAATCTTCTCTGCATTCTTTCCAGCTTGATGACATCTTAAACGTCGCTAATTCCTTCTCTCCATAGACGCTGCCTCACCCGCTGAGTTACTCCAGCATTTTGTGTCTATCTTCAAAGTGATTTTGGAATGTGAAGAGATACAGGTGGAAGGGGGCAGGAGACGGAGGGGAGGAATTGAGGGAGAAATGGGTGCGTGTACAGGTGGGGCACAGTGAAGATGCCCCAGAAAGCGGAGAAAGCGGAGAGAAGGTGTGTTTGTTGGTTAGTTACCCAAAATTGGAGAATTCAGTGTTGCTACCATTATCTGCAACGATCCATAACAGCAAACAATTGTGTCTTGTGTTTATGCTATCTACTTCAACAGTGGTGAAACATAGCCAGTCGTGTATGCTATCTATTGACGAACAGCGTTGTAGATAAACAATTGACTATGAAAAAAACATATTCAGCGTGAGGTGAAATCTTTCAGTGTGCAGGGTTCATGCTGAGGTTATCTTTCTCCATAGATGTTATCTGTTAATAACCTCTGGTGAAGCTTTGCTCTCCAGGTTCTAACTCAATTGCGCATTACAAACATCTCGGTAATATTCTGGCCCTGTAACAATCCCCAGCGCATCAAACGCATAATGTGAGATGATAGTTCTGTTTAGCAAAAAAAATCACATTGAAAGGAAAGGAATGATTTAGCAATTTGAAAAACTTTGACTTGTACAGCAGAGTGGAGCTTGAAATTTGACTTGTTGATGGAGTACTTTTCTTCTATTTATTTTATATATTTATATATATATATATATAATATATATATGTACACATATCTGGGTGTGACAAGGTTATCATATATGTGTGTGTGTTTATACATGTTACACGGACATATATTATAGAAGTGAGCGTGAAGATTATCATATGTATATATGTGTGTGAACACAATATATTTTCACACATATGTGTGTGTGTGTTTATATATGCGATAAACACACACACGCACACACACACGCACACACACATGCACATGCACACGCTCACACACACACACACGCAAGCGCATGCACACACACGCACACACACACACACGCACACACACACACACGCACACACACACACGCACACGCACACATGCACACGCACACACGCACATGTACATACACACACGCACACGTACACACACATGCATACACACACACACACACACACACACGCGCACATGTACATACACACGCACATGCACACACACACACACACACACACACACACACACACACACACACACACACACACACACAAATATATATACTGTATATATATAACCAATTGCTTTGCTGAGGTGACATTAATGGTTAGCACAAGATGATGATCAAAGAAACGTGCTCTGTTTCACTTCCAGTAATGCTGTCTCTTTGTGTTAATCACATTTTGATTCCTAGTTTAAAGCAATAATAATGACTTCAAAATGACACTGTGGGATGCTGAGTATCTGACTGTTAAACACATGTGTCTGAGATTTTCCTTCCTGCTACCAGAGCTGGGAGAGCTGCTGCCTCACAGTGCCAGAGTACCATGTTCGATCCCGGCATTGGTAGCTGTCTGTGTGGTGTTTGTACGCTCTCCTGGTGACTGCATGGGTTTCCTCCAGGTGCTCTGGTTTCAAGCCACTTTCCAAAGAGTCAAGTTTGGCGTGAATGGTTTTTATTTTGTATTTTGTTGTTTTTAGTTTTAGAGATACTGCGCAGAAACAGGCCCCACGGCCCACTGGTCCCCACACACTAACACTATCCTACCCACACTAGGAACAATTTACAATTATACCAAGCCAATTAACCAACAAACCTGTACTTCTTGGGTACACAAAAGGCTGGAGAAACTCAGCGGGTGCAGCAGCATCTAAGGAGCGAAGGAGATAGGCGACGTTTTGGGTCGAGACCCTTCTTCAGACAAACTGTACTTCTTGGGAAAGTGGGAGGAAACTGGATATCTCGGAGAAAACCCACGCAGGTCAAGGGGAGAAGGTACAAACTCCGTACGGACAAGCACTTCTAGTCAGAATCGAACCCGGGTCTCTGGTGCTGTAAGGCAGCAACTCTACCGCTGCACCACGGTGCGTGGGTTTTCTCTGGGTGCTCTGCTTTCCTCCCACACTCCAAAGATATACAGGTTTGTAGGTTAATTGGCTTCCGTAAATTGTAAAATTGTCCTTGGTGTGTGGGAGAGTGCTAGTTTACAGGGTGATCACTGGTTGGCGTGGAATTGGTGGGGCGAAGGACTTGTTTTCGCGCTGTGTCTCTAAAGTCTAAATCTGATAGATAATTGTCTGCTGTAACTTGCCCCTGCTGTGGGTAAGTAGTCGGAGCCATGAGACAAGGGCTTGTGAAAGAGAGACGGTAGACAAAAGTGCTGAGGAAACTCAGCGGGTGCAGCAGCATCTATGGAGCGAAGGAAATAGGCAATGTTTTGGCCCGAAACGTTGCCTATTTCCTTCGCTCCATAGATGCTGCTGCACCCGCTGAGTTTCCCCAGCACTTTTGTCTACCTTCGATTTTCCAGCATCTGCAGTTCCTTATTAAACGGCTTGTGAAAGAGAACAGGCTAACAGGAATAAGCAGGGGAATGGAGAATTATTAAGGAATTGTGTAAGAAGGAACTGCCGACGCTGGTTTAAACCAAAGGTAGACACAAATTGCTGAAGTAACTCAGCTGGATAGGCAACATCTCTGGAGAGAAGGAATGGGTGACTTTTGGGTCGAGACCCTTCTTCACCCTGAAACGTCACCCATTCCCTCGCTCCAGAGATGCTGCCTGTCCTACTGAGTTAAGGGCCTGTCCCACCTTCAAGACCTAATTCACGACCTCTGCCGCGTTTTCCCTTGACTCATACTCGCAGCATGGTCGTCACGAGGTCGTAGGTAGGTCGTGGTGCTGGTCGTAGGTACTCGTGGCATCGAGTAGGTCGGGGCGTTTTTTCAACGCGATGAAAAATGTCCACGAGTAAAAAATGTCGTGAATTGGGTCGTGAAAGTGGGACCGGCCCTTTACTCCAGCATTTTGTGTCTACCTTCAATATCAGGGAATCAACAGGTTTGCTCTGATGGACTCAGTGAACGAGAGGACTTCCTTCTCTGTCGTGCGAAATATAAATACATCAGGATCAGGCTATATGCTTAACGATCTGTGGGGAAATGGCAGGAGACTGGAAACCAGGGTAAAAGGAAATCCAAATGTTTATAAAGATATATAAATAGAATACATAGTAAATTATGATAAAGGATGTGTGGAGACCATTGTGGAGTAGAACGGAAATCTATGCATGGAGGTTTGAGAGGTACTAAATAGGCGCTTGGTATTGCCATTATCATGGGAGATATTTGAGATGCTGGTTCAATTAAAATGGAGAATGATAAAGGAGGTGAAAGACTGCACTTGAATTAGACTAGTTAACAAGTCTGGAGAGTATTAGTCTTCCCAGATTAGTGGAGAAAGTGAGGGTAGATATTGGAGAGGGACTAGCCACGTCTGTGAATCCTTCCTTCGATACCTCGTGGTGCAAATTTCGCATCCACATTCAACACTTTTGCAATGCACAGTGGCACAGCTGTAGAGATGCTGCCTGACTGAGACCGAGGCTTGACCCTCACCTCGGGTGCTGTCGATACGGAGTTTGCACGTTCTCCCCGTAACCGCATGGGTTTCCTCCCACACTCCAAAGATGTACAGGTTTGTAGGTCATTGGCTTTGGTAAAGATTGTAAATTGTCCCTAGTGTGTTGGATGGTGTGCGGAGCTCGCTGGACTGCGCAGACTAGGTGGGCCGAAGGGCCTGTTTCTGTGCTGTGTCTCTAAATTAAACCAAGCTAAAGTGTGAAGTCTCCAGGTCCTGTGTTCTTAAAATAAAGAGCTGGTGAGATTGTTGAAGTTTTGGTTTTAATTTTCAAAATTCCCTTCTTCCTTTGAATTAAATCGAACAACAGCAAATGATCAGAAGTTTAGTTTAGTTTAGTTTAGTTTAGTTTAGAGATACAGCGCTGATACAGGTCCTTTGGCCCACTGAGTCCGCACCGACCAGCGATCCCCGCACACTATCACACTATCCTAGTCACACTTGGGAATTAAAAAAAAAAATGATACCAAGCCAATTAACCTACAAACCTGTACATCTTTTGAATGTGGGAGGAAACCCTATCTTGGAGAAAACCCATGCAGGACACAGGGAGGATGCACAAACTCCATACGGACAAGCACTCATAGCCAGAATCGAACCCAGGTCTCTGTCGCTGAAAGGCAGTAGCTCTATGGAATTCTCTGCCTCAGAGGGCGGTGGAGGCAGGTTCTCTGGAAGCTTTCAAGAGAAAGCTAGATAGGGCTCTTAAAGATAGTGGTCAGGGGATATGGGGAGAAGGCAGGAACGGGGTACTGATTGGGGATGATCAGCCATGATCACATTGAATGGCGGTGCTGGCTCGAAGGGCCGAATGGCCTACTCCTGCACCTATTGTCTATTGTCTATTGTCTATTGTCTACCGCTGCGCCACCATGCCGGTCAAGTTGCTGACAGGGAAAATGCTTCAAGGATATTTTCCAAGCCTTCCTGGAAAAAGACAACATCTTGACTATCGTTGGCCCATGATTGCCCCAAGAGGAGGATTATTGAGGAAGGCACAAGCACTTTCCGATCTCTGGGGCTCACTACAAACAGCGATAGGAAGGCACAGCATCCCACACCCTCGTCGCCCCCAACACAACCTGTCCTACCGGAGGCAGAGTTTGCAGATCTTGATTTTCCAACCTTCTGGGAATTAGAAAGGAAAGGAAAATTGTCGTTGACTCCCTATGCATACCGAAACATAAGAAGAACCAACATCTCTGGAGAACAAGGATAGGTGACATTTCAGGTTGGGGCTTTCCTTCAGTCTGAAGAAGTGTTTAAAGTCCTTTAGACTTTGGACTTTACTTTAGACTTCAGAGATACAGCACAGAAACAGCTCCTTTGACCAACCAACTCTGCGGCGACCAGCAATCCCCTCCCCATGTGAAGGAAGGAACTGCAGATGCGGGTTTAAACCAAAGATAGACATATTAAGCTGGAGTAACTCAGCATCTCTAGAGAGAAGGAATGGGTGACAATAGACAATAGACAATAGGTGCAGTAGGCCATTTGGCCCTTCGAGCCAGCACCGTCATTCAATGTGATCATGGCTGGTCATCCCCAATCAGTACCCCGTTCCTGCCTTCTCCCCATATCCCCTGACTCCGTAATTTTTAAGAGCCGTATCTAGCTCTCTCTTGAAAGTATCCAGAGAACCTGCCTCCACCGCCCTCTGAGGCAGAGAATTCCACAGACTCACCACTCTCTGTGAAGTTTTGGGGCGAGACCCTTCTTCAGACACCTATCCACGTTCTCCAGAGATGTTGCCTGACACCGCAGAGTTACTTGAGTGCATTTTGTCTTTATTTGTAAACCAGCCTCTGCAGTTCCTTGCTTCTGCTCTCCAGGGAGAAGCAATGCTGGGCGCATACAGAAACCATTATACAGCGCAGGCAGCATTAAGCTGACACAAGGCCTACATCACTATCAACAGATGCCAGATTAATTGTGTTTCCCATTCTCTGCACCCATTTTCAGGGGCCATGCAGCTTGGCCCCTGGAGTATTTTTATAGTAATCCATCTCACGACCCTAGATTAATTTAATACTAAATTGACACCGCACACGAGAGTTCAGAGATACTTACTGCCCATCACCAAATGATTTACTACTGACAAAATCCTTTGCGACTCCCCTCACTCCTGGAAATTCAGCAGACGGCAGCCAGAGAAAATTCAGCCTCATAATGTCACCCAAATTTATTTCACTCTTCAAGATAAAAATGGTATTGTTAAGCAATACCTGCCACAGTTTAAGCGAACATTAGCAGTGCAAATATATTGGACACCAGTCTTGCATTCCGGGGATATCTTTCAATATGATGTTTGTTCTGCCTTCAAGTTCATTGTTAGAAGGTTGTCCGAGCCATGCCAATCTGTTGAGGACAATAAGCACCTGTGTAATATTCTAATTGTCTATTTTCAGACCAATCCTAGTGTGGAATCCACTGGTATAATATATTTTTCTTGCCGATTTTGGAAGAAAATTCATCGTTCGGGAACTATTGTGGCAGAAAGGTTCAAGTGAGTTTATTGTCGTGTGTCCCTGATAGGACAATGTAATTCTTGCTTTGCATCAGCACACAGAACATAGAAGGCATTGACTACAAAACAGATCAGTGTGTCCATATACCATATATAAATAATGATATATGTTAGAAGTCTCTCTAACTTCTACAGGTGCACAGTAGAGAGCTTGCTGACCGGTTGCATCGTGGCTTGGTTCGGCAACTTGAGTGCCCTGGAGAGGAAAAGACTACAAAAAGTAGTAAACACTGCCCAGTCCATCATCGGCTCTGACCTTCCTTCCATCGAGGGGATCTACCACAGTCGCTGCCTCAAAAAGGCTGGCAGCATCATCAAGGACCCACACCACCCTGGCCACACACTCATCTCCCTGCTACCTTCGGGTAGAAGGTACAGGAGCCTGAGAACTGCAACAACCCGGTTCAGGAATAGCTACTTCCCCACAGCCATCAGGCTATTAAACCTGGCTCGGACAAAACTCTGAACATTAATACCCCTCCATCTGTTATTTGCACTTTATCAATATATTCATTCATGTGTGCATTTATGCATATAATTGTAGTCAATGCCTACTATGTTCTGTTGTGCTATGCAAAGAAAGAATGTCATTGTCCTGTCAGGGACACATGACAATAAACTCTTTTGACTTTGACTTTGAAATACATACACACATGAATAAATAAACTATTTTGCTTCGGAGTCACGTGAGTGGCTATGTGAAGAAGCCCCGCCAGGCGCATGCGCGTCATTACGTCCGCGCATGTCGCACTGAACGGGCTGGAGGGCACCGCTCCACCAGCGGGTAAGTAGAAACTCTGCAGGTAAGTGTTAAACACTTTTCCTGCAGGGTATTTAGTTCCGTAAAGCTGGCTCGCGAAGTCAGTTGGAGTTGAAACATGGACCGGTCCGGGCGGAGAGTGCGCTCTAAGCGCGTGTCTAGCGACGAGTCGCATTCTCGATCGGGTCGGGAGATAGTAACGGGACCTCCGGTTCCAATACCGGGGGCCGTTTCACCGTTAGCACCAGTTGAAAGTGCTTCCAGGCCAGTGCCTGAAACTCAACAGGCTGTGGCTGCTACGAGGCACAGCAAGGCCACAAGTAAAACAAACAGGCCAGTACTATCTGATGATTCAGATGACGGTGGTGATTCTCCCCCACGGGCTAAAGAGATGTGGGGAAAAATGCAACAGATGGAACACATGCTGCAGTTTTTAGTACAGCAAGGGTCTAAGGCCACAGAGATTCCTCGGGCAGTTGAGCAGCAGGGACCCTATGAAGAGGATTACCTGGAATACCGCCGTGGGGAATTTCTTCCAGCGCCTGTTATAGGACTGGGGGATGCCTCCCTAGACTATCAAATGGGAGATGCAGGGCAGGATGCAGCTGACCCTATGTCTGGTGTCCCTGCTTATGTGCAAACACCAGAGCACAAGAGCCTTGCTCCGGGTGTACTGGACATAGTAATGTCTTTTGCTATTCCAGAGGGAACTGGTGAGCCCATGGAGGAATACCTCGCAACTAACGTCAATTACTTAGTTTCTCACCAGCTACAACTATCTGCCATGCAGGAGACAAGCAGCAAATATAAAACACCTGTTTACTGTGCTTCATTAAAAGTGCCAATGGTGAGCCCAGCTATATGGGCACCCATGAGTCCTTCCATGCGGGGGCAGGAGGTTCGTTATCAGCTCGTCCTCAAACTGGTGGCGGCCACGATCACTGCATTTGGCACCATGGTCCGAGGGACTGTGTTATCTCAGTTACAGAAGGACATGTTAGGTATGATTTGTAACTTTTTCAAAATTAATTGCATTCGGAAAATTGCCATCAGGCCTACTTTAAACCAAAAATTTACTGCTCTCTGTAAGGTGACCAACGTCCAGGTGCCTGAACTCCTCTTTGGTTCCGATCTCGTCAAGCAAATTAGAGATATTGATGAGGAGGCAAAGACTATGGGGCTAATGAAGCCGGCCACATCTTGTCCGTTTATTCGGAAGCTGGGGTCGTTTACTGCAGGTCCGATCCGGGTGCTGGGCCCAGCAGAGGGAGGCCAGGGTGTCCACCACGTCAGGTTCCCAATAACCCCAACACGGCCAGACAACAGTTTTCCAAACCACTGCCAGAGGTACAGGGACTGTGTTCAAGTTACAAATTCGTGTGTGCAACCTCCTATTGGAGGTTGGTTACATTTATTTTATAACGAATGGTGTTGTATAACGTCTGATATCTTTATACTAAATACTGTGTCAGGGTCCACCATTGAGTTTATCTCAGGGATAGACCCCCATTTCCAGAATAAGCCTAGTAAAGTGTTGGTGTTTTCTGTTCCGGAGACTGAGCAAGTCAATGTGGAGATTCAGAATTTGTTCCGTAAAGGTGTGATTGAAAAATCAATTCATCATCCTCAACAATTTGTGTCTAATATTTTTCCCAGACCCAAAAAAGATGGTGGTTGTCGAGTAATTCTGGATCTCATTCTTTATAGGCATTTTAAAATGGACACATTCGTTACTGCAAAGCAGCTGATGTCCCAGGGTTGTTATATGGCCACCATTGATTTACAAGATGCTTATTATTCGGTGCCAATTCATGTTGATTATCGGAGGTACTTGAAATTTAATTGGATGGGACAGCTGTGGCAATATAGAGCATTGCCTAATGGATTAAGTTCTGCACCTAGGTTATTTACTAAATTGGTGAAACCTGTGCTGGGGCAATTGAGGGCCCACAATCACATTGTTATGGCCTATTTAGATGATATCTTCATTGTTGGCAACACTAAAGAGTCAGCTGCAGCCTCTGTTACAGCAACCAAGAATCTCTTTGAATCATTGGGATTTTTGGTCCATCCACTTAAGTCCAAGTTACAGCCAACCCAACAGATTGAGTATTTGGGGTTTCTTCTGGATTCAGTTCATATGACAGTTACATTACCAGCAGCCAAGGTAATAGATATTGTTAATGTCTGTATTTGTCTTACACAAACCCTTTATCCTTCCATCTGAGACATTGCAAAGGTCATTGGGAAATTGGTAGCAGCCTTTCCTACAGACAGTTCGGGCCTTTGCATTATCAACATTTGCAAAGAGCAAGAGAACACGCATTGAAACAGAATGCAGGTCATTTTGATCGGCTTATGCAGTTACCCACCACGGCTCTGGCAGAATTGCAGTGGTGGATTGTTAATGTTAGCCAAGCCAACAATTACATTTTGGTGGACGAACCTTCAGTGATTTTACAGACTGATGTTAGCGCTCTCGGATGGGGAGCTACAGACACAGAGTCTAGCTGTGGGGGTAGATGGACTGAGCAAGAGGACTTGCTTCTTCACACACATGGTATTGATTATCTGGAATTATTAGGTGCTTTTTATGGGTTAAAAGCATATTTCTCCACAATGTCTGATTTCCACGTTCAACTCCAGATTGATAACACCACAGCTGTGGCATATATTAATCATATGGGAGGAGCTAGATCGGTGTTATGTGATAATTTGGCTAATACTATTTGGCATTGGTGTATTTCACGCAACATCTGGGTTTCGGCCATCCATCTACCAGGTATAGATAATGTGGTAGCAGACCTTAGGTCGAGGAAGTTTAATGACAATATAGAATGGATGTTGAATGTCAGCATATTTCAAACCATTGTTACTCGATTTGGATTGCCAGATATTGATCTCTTTGCATCCAGACGGAATCACCAGTTTCCTAAATATGCCTCCTGGGAGCCAGATCCAGGTGCAGTAGCTGTGGATGCGTTCTCGTTACACTGGGGACACTCATTCTTTTATGCGTTTCCTCCATTCTGCCTGATTCCGAAATGTCTTACTAAAATAGAGTGTGACTCCGCGAAAGGAGTTTTGGTGGTCCCAGATTGGCCAATACAATCATGGTTCCCATTGGTACTGAGAATGTTGGCACAGCCATTCATGAGGATTCCCAGCGGCAGTTATTTGTTGGTGCATCCGGTTACAGGAGAAAGTCACCCATTACATGACCGTATCAATTTGTTGGTCTGCAGGTTCTGACTAGACCATTCCAAGGCCTTGGATTATCGAACAGGACCATGGAGATTATGACTGCAGGGTGGAGAACTAGCACTAAAAAACAATACCTCGCGCACATTAACAAATGGGAACGGTTCTGTGTACAGTCCACTATATCGTATGATACTGCTAGTATACGTGATGTGTTGGAGTTCCTTGCTACTTTGCATTTTGATGAGCACCTTAGTTATAGTGCTATTAACACTGCTCGCAGTGCTTTGTTCTCTTATTTAGGGCAGTCTTCAGCACGACAACCTATCGGGTCTCATCCATTGGTATCCAGGTTTATGAGAGGAATTTTTAACATACACCCTCCTCAACCCAGATACACAGCAATCTGGGATATCAGTATAGTTCTCACACTGCTTCGGCAATGGGCTCCAATTGCGTCATTATCTTTGCAAAAATTGACTCTTAAAGTGGTTATGTTAATGGCGTTGGTTTCAGCACGACGTGTACAAACATTGCACTTGTTAAGAATAGATTATATGCAATTCTCCCAAGATGATATTACATTTTATGTCTGTGATTTAATCAAACAAAGTAGACCAGGAAGGTCAGGAATCAAGGGTACACAAAAATCTGGAGAAACTCAGCGGGTGCAGCAGCATCTAAGGAGCGAAGGAGATAGGTGACGTTTCGGGTCGAGACCCTTCTTCAGACGTCAGGAATCAAGGTGACGTTTAAAGCATATACTGGTGACCAACTGTTATGTGTAGTTAAACATTTAACCCAATATATTGAGTTAACAAGGAGTCTGCGAGGCTCTGAGACAGGACTGCTCATTAGTCACAAAAAGCCATATAGGCAAGTGCCAGTACAAACTATTTCTAGATGGTTGAAACAGGTTCTCAGTTCTGCGGGAATTGACACTGATGTGTTTAAATCTCACTCCACCAGGGCGGCATCTACATCCGCGGCGAAGGCTCAGGACGTGCCGCTAGATCAAATCCTCGCGGCCGCAGGGTGGTCTAGAGAGTCAACTTTTTCTCGTTTTTATAATAAACCTGTTCAGGCAGTGCCACGGTTTGAGCCTGCTGTTTTGGGTTCCGTTTAATTTTCTTGCTTTGTTTATATCACTTATTGTTTGTAATTTCCCCCTGGGACAGAGGGGTCATTACTCTGATTGTTATTATTAAAATCGTTATTGAATTATTCATGCAATGTTCATTATCTTTTTTATTTACTACTGTGTCAACCGAAGCAGCTTGTTGTATGGAGCGCATCTGCGGCATGCAAACACAGAGCTTTGAAATCTTCACGTAGTCACTCACGTGACTCCGAACTAAAATAGTAAGATTAAACGAGAACTTACCAGTTTGAAGTTTGATCCTTATTTTATGAGGAGTGACGTTGAGGGATTACGTGCCCTCTGCTCCCACCCTCATAATCTAAGAGATCATCTGGTAGTTCTAGTCTTCTATGAGCCTTACTATGTTACTTCGGCTATTTGTTTCTGTGTTTTCACGCTGTTGCTTTGAAGTATGACGCGCATGCGCCTGGCGGGCCTTCTTCACGTAATCCCTCGACGTCACTCCTCATAAAATAAGGATCATACTTCGAACTGGTAAGTTCTCGTTTAATCTTACTAATAAAGTGCAAATAACAGATAATGGGTTATTAGTTATCAGAGTTTTGTCCGAGCCAGGTTTAATAGCCTGATGGCTGTGGGGAAGTAGCTATTCCTGAACCTGGCCGTTGCAGTCTTCAGGCTCCTGTACCTTCTACCTGAAGGTAGCAGGAAGTTGAGTGTGTGGCCAGGATGGTGTGGGTCCTTGATGATGCTGCCAGCCATTTTGAGGCAGCGACTGCGATAAATCCCCTCGATGGAAGGAAGGTCAGAACCGATGATGGACTGGGCAGTGTTTACTACTTTTTGGAGTCTTTTCCTCTCCAGGGCACTCAAATTGCCGAACCAAGCCACGATGCAACCAGTCAGCAAGCTCTCTACTGTGCACCTGTAGAAGTTAGAGAGAGTCCTCCTTGACAGACCGACTCTCCGTAATCTTCTCAGGAAGTAGAGGCGCTGATGAGTTTTCTTGATAATTGCATCTGTGGGTTAAAGGTGGGTGGGTTAAAAATATACAGAAAGGTTGTACTTATAGCTCTCCTTGTCCTCTGTATATGTCCAAAACAATCTTAGAAATGCATGAAACAGAACACATTTATATGTAGATGAAAATCTCAAATTACTAAACAATATACAGATGTATTTTATTTTACCCAGTGCATTTCTCCTACATTCTGTTGTAATTCTTTGGCAATATTTTGCGTGATTTATCATTCTGTTTCATTGTGGTTGAAAATTACAGAATACTTAATTTCCAGTAGCGATAATGTTAAAAAATTAAAGTTTAAAAAATTCAGAATGTTGTCCGTCTGAATTAATCAAATTAGCCTTTCTCTTGAAAAGTGCCCTTAGGGGTAATTATCAATCACAAAATAAATCATTGCTCTTATGGTCTCCATACTACAATTTTTCTCAAAAAATATAATTTTACAAGAATCTGTGCAGTTTAAAAAAAACTTTAAACTGGAGGACGGTAAATGTGGAAACTATTCATTTTCCTGCTCCAAAAATCCCCATTTGTGGATAGTGTGTGCTCCAATACTTCAAGAGATTCCAGTAACTCTTTATTCCCCAGTTATGTATCTTGGCGGCACGGTGGCGCAGCGGTAGAGTTGCTGCCTTAAAGCGCCGGAGACCCGGTTTCGATCCTGACTACAGGTGCTGTCTTTACGGAGATTTTACGTTCTTCCTATGACCCGCGTGGGTTTTCTCCGGGAGCTCCGGTTTCCTCCCACACCCCAATGATGCACAGGTTTGTATGTTAACTTTCTTGGTAAAAATTGTAAATTGTCCCTGGTGTGTGTTGGACAGTGTTATTGTGCAGTGATGGAGCGGACACTGTGTGCTTAAACTAAACTAAACTAAACTAAATTAAACTAAACCAAACTAAATCTGTACCTGAATTTCTTTCTGCAAATTACTTCAATATTTCTGAAAAATGTTGCAAATTCAAACTTTAATTCCTCTGAAAATCTTCACTCCTATTTTTCTTGGTTGCATTGATATTTAAAAAAAATGCAACATTTATCCTTGTTAGCTAACTAATCCAAAAAACAGAAGGCTGTATTTAGTTTTGGTAGTTCGTAAGGAGCTGGTTCTCAGTTTTGCTACTTCCATTAAGCCATTAAAATAGTGTGTACCTAGCCTGGAATAAATTTACTAAATGAAACGCAGCAATCAAAAAATAACAGGAGATGGGAAAAGATTTAATGACGGAGAAAAGATAGGAAATGTTCATGTCTCTGCTATCTTCAAAAAGAGAAAAGATAGATAATATTGGCACATTTTTTTTGTTGGTGAGATGAAAGAGGTACTATTTGGCCTCTCATAAGGTCGTAAGTGATTGGAGCAGAATTAGGCCATTCAGCCCACGAAGTCCACTCTGCCATTCAATAATGGCTGATCTATCTCTCCCTCCAAACCCCATTCTCCTGCCTTCTCCACACAACCCCTGACACCCATACTAATCAAGAATCTGTCCATTTCTGCCTTAAAAATATCCACTGACTTGGCCTCCACAGCCTTCTGTGGCAAAGAATTCCACAGACTCACCACCCAAACATCCTCTCTTGCTTCCCTGCCAGCAGCCGCTATACTTTTTACTTTTCAAAGCTATAAGCCGCACAGCTTAGTTCAATTGGGGTACAAGGAACTGCAGGAGCTGGTTTACAAAAAAAGACACAACGTGCTGGAGTAACTCAGCGAGCCAGGTAACATCTCTGGAGAAAATGGATAGATGATGTTTCAGGTCAGGACCTTTCGTCTTCAGAAGAAATCCAAAATGGCCCCTGCCCATATTCTTCAGAGATGCTGCCTCTTTTAATATGGATAGCATGCAAACAAAAGATTTTCACTGCTAATAATACACAAGATTAAATTAAATCTTATTTAGTTTTAGTTGTGTTGATTTTAGTGTAGAAACAAAGAACTGCAGGTGCCAGTTAATACAAAAAAAGGGACACAAAGTGCTGGAGTAACTCAGTGGGTCAGGCAGCTTAATGTAATAAAAATGAAATGCAGATGTTGGCTTATACCAAGGTTAGACACAAACTGCTGGAGTAACTCAGCGGGTCTGGCAGTATCTCTGGAGAACATGGATATGTGATGTTTCGGGTCAGGATCCTTCTTCAGACCTGTGTGCACGCTGATCCTTATCAGTGAACATGCGTGTGCGTGTGCGTGGTTGTGTAACAAATAAGGAAAAATGCTACCGCTCCATGCAATAAGGTCTTTGATCACATTCCAAATGTATCCATTTAAAAATAACCTGTGTTGCGTGATAGAATCTCCAGGTCTTGAATCTTGAATGGTGAAGTTTAGCTGGCAGTGCGCAGACATATATTAATATATCTGCTGTGCTCCCGCACTGCAGTCTGAACTCTTGCAAAGAATGAATCATTGTATTTAGGGTTGAATTACAGTTTAAGAATTTGCAGTGACAGGCATGAGGAGCAGGCATAATGAGATCATTGTATCTTGCCAACATGCCCACCTCTACTAAACTCCTGCCACTCTATCCCGTTAGACATTCAGCAGATTATAATGCCCCTTTCAAGCAGCACTCCCTCCACGAGCTCGTACAACAGGCGCACTGTTCCCCTGGTCGTGAACTGATACCGAATATTTTCCAAAGCAGTCAGAAAATATGTTGGTGTCATGTTGAATCGGGCTCTGCGGGGGAAGTTAATACCGTGCTCAACTTGATAAATGAAAACATCAGGACACATTTTGGTTCGCAGGATGTGTGAATACATTTGTGTTGGCACGGGGCAGGCGTTGGCATGAACTGTCCACTTACAAAGCCCAGCATATGGCGAGATAAGGAGTTACCGCCCAGCGCATCGCGTCCGTGCCATTTTCCTGTCGCCAGGAGTTTGATCGTTGCAAGGTCTCTCCCTCGGTCGTTGGCTGGACAAATGCCAGGCAACTTCCAGGCCAATATTAGCACGCAGGTCAGGATGGACGAGGCTTATGGGGAGAGCAAGACTAACCAGACGAATTAAACAAACACATTATTTTCATCAAAGACCAATCTTTCTTTCCAAACAACAATTTTAAGCAAATAAAGATACAAAGTGCTGGAGTAACTCAGCAGGTCAGGCAGCATCCATGGAGAACATGGACAGATGATGTTTTGAGTGAGGACAGAAAGTTCGAAAAGAGGGGGGTGGGCAGGAAAGGGGGATTTTTAATATGTAGATTGGACAATGAAACTTTTAGATTAGTCTAGCTTAGTTTAGAGATACAGCATGAAAGCAGGCCCTTCAGCCCCTCCGAGTCCGTGCCAGTCATCAGTCACCCGTTCACACTAGTTCTGTGTTATCCTGCTTTCTCATCCACTCCCTGCACATTGGGGGCAATTTAAAGAGGCCAATTAACCTGCAATCCTGCACGTCTTTGAGATGTGGATGGAAGTCCGAGCTCCTGGACTAAACGCACGCGGTCATGGGGAGAATTTGCAAACTCCACACAGAAAGCATCCGAGGCCAGAATCTAAGCCGGGTCTCAGGCGCTGGAAGGCAGAAACTCAACCGCCGTGCCACCTACATGTGACAATAATAAACTAAACTAGAATATCTCCATTAAACTTTCTCCTACTCACCTTATAGCTGTGCACCTTATTGTTGGTCATTTCCACCCTAGGGGCAAAAAGATTTAACTGTCTAAAGAAAGGCTTGGACTATCTAAAAGAAAAAGGTTTTGAATATCTGACTATAGAACTAGGAAGCAGATGCAAGGAGTTCTACATGTGTGCAGGGATCGCTGGTCGGTGCAGACTCGGTGGGCCAAGGGCCTGTTTCCGTGCTGTATCTCTAAACTAAACTAAATTCCTCTCATCAGCTAAAGTGCGGTCCTGACTTCACATCCACCTGGTTGAAGACCGTTGAACTAGCTTTAATCTGAAGAAGGGTCTCGACCCGAAGCATCACCCATTCCTTCTCTCCAGAGGTGCTGCCTGTCCCACTGAGTTACTCCAGCATTTTGTGTCCACCTTCGATTTAAACCGGCATCTGCAGTTCTTTCTTGCATATCTTTAATCAGCCTTTATCTTGCACTAGATGTTGTATCCTTCATCTGAGCTCTGTGGACAGCTTGGTTGTCTTTTCTATGACTGGAGAGCATGGACGAAAGCTTTTCACTGTACCTCAAAACGTGTGACAATGATAAAGTAAACTAGACTAGCTAACATTGAGGCCTGTCATGCCTGCTCAGTTAAGCCTGCTTCAGTATGAGACAGGTACACGGAAAGGCAAGGTTTGGAGGGATTTGCCCAAACATGGGCAAATGGGACGAGTTTCGATTGGGGCATCTTAGCTGGTATGAATCATGGCTTGGCTGGCTGGCTGGTACCAATGGATATTTTTAAGGTAGAGATAGATAGATTCTTGATTGGTACGGGTGTCAGGGGTTGTGGGAAGAAGGCTGGAGAATGGGGTTAGGAGGGAGAGATAGATCAGCCATGATTGAATGGCAGAGTAGACTTGATGGGCCGAAAGGGCTAATTCTGTTGCTATCTCTTATGACCTTATGAATGAGTGGGAACAAAGTGCCTGTTTCCTTGCTGTTTGACACTATGACTCTCCGAGTGTTCTCTGAGTTCGCTAACTGAGAATATGCATATGCTGTGGGTTCTGTGCAGATCACCGCACAATGTAACTGAGCACTCATGACTGCCTCCATGTGTGTGCATGTTCTAGACGAAGGCAGAATGACTCTCACCCTAATGTCCTGGACGAAGGCAGAATGACTCTCACCCTAATGTCCTGGACGAAGGCAGAATGACTCTTACCCTATCACTCTATGATGTAACTTCTTCAAAAATTGAAATATTAAAAAAAAAAAATTTCAGGAACATTACTTTACTTAAACTTAGTTCCTCCCACACTGTTGAGTGCATTAGGCACCAAGCTTTCGCCATTCTGTTCAGTCATGTGCGACGTCTTCCACCCTCGATACGCTTGAGTCCCGGGATTCCAAATCCTTCTGGAATGTTCGCCTCCGTGTGAGTTTTGGTCGGCCTCTTTTCCTTCTTCCGTCAGTTTGCCATGTCATTGCTTTCTCAGATGCACGTTCTGGTGACATTCTGAGTACGTGTCCTGCAGATTTCATCCTGCGTACCTCCATGTCCTGGCTGAGAGGCTTTGTTCCATTTCCCAGTAGGTCTCCTCGTTTGTGATGTAGTCTTCAGGATCCTCCTTAAGCAGCGTTGCTGGAATGCATCCAATTTATTTTTCATCTTCACATTGATTTTCCATGTCTCACTGGCATAGAGGGCTGTAGGGAGGAACATTACCAGATAGAAATTACGTCTGTTGTCAAAACACTTGGCTGAAGGGTTACAGTTATTCTGGCTCCACTCTGTAATCCCAAGCACACTTTCCCTTAGGATTTACATAACGGAAGCACGGCAATGGGCAAATGTGGACATCCCTCATGTCACAGGATATGAACAAGACAAAATTCAAAGTGTCATTCATGTTGGAAGCATATGTTCAGATCATAGTGGAACAGGCAGGATAATTTCCAACCCAACCAATGTGCCATAAAACAATATTTATTCAAGATTACAAATACACTCATATTTAGTTTCCATTCCTTTTCTCCAGAGATACTATCTGGCCCGCTGAGTTACTCCAGCTTTTTGTGTCTATCTTTAATTTAGTTTAGAGATACTGCGCGGTAACAGGCCCTTCGGCCCACGGAGTACACAACCGACCAACGATCCCCGCACGCAAAGACAACCCTACACACACTAGAGACAATTTACATTTTGTACCAAGCCAATTAACCTACAAACCTGCGTGTCTTTGGAGGGCAGGAGGAAACTGGAGCTTCCAGAGAATACCCATCCAGGTCAAGGAGAGAACGTATAAATTCCGTACTAACAGTAGCCGTAGTCAGGATCGAACCTGGATCTCTGGCGCTGTGAGGCAGCAACTCTACCGCCGTGCTATCCTCATCTTATCCTCAATGAAATTGTGTTGGTAACCAGTAATATCTGATTAACCCAATGATGATATTTACCTAGTTTTTCTCTTGTAATAAATGCTAAAATTGATTTGAGGCTAACCCAATTTAACTGTATTTACAAATAAAAATTTAAGAGCCATCTCAATGCATAATTTATTATAGCAGAATAATGGCCCCATAGCAGAAGTGTCCAGGTCGCGGGGCTGGAAACTGGAAGTATCCTGAGCTAATTCTGCTACCGCCATCATCCATGGCGACAAGCGATGGCTCCCACTGATTGTCGCCGGAAGCTTGCGTCCTTTTCAGGACGGACGATGACAGCGAGGTCAACGTTTGTAACAAGATGGACACGAAAAGAAGAAGAAGCAGAATAATGAACTCTTCCGGAGAGAATGAAAAAAATCTCCAGTAACCCACAAGGCTACAAAACATATTTGAAATCCAAAGCTGGTTCAGTGTTTTATTAAAGCAAAATACTGACACAAAGGATTACAAATCCTAACAATGGAACAATAGGAAAAAAATCTGGTTGGCTTTTCACAAAATGATTAGGGGAAGAAGATTTAAGCAATGCATCTGGAGATTGCTTTCCCTGGTTCTTCATTACCCTTTAATGTTCTTAGTTTTCTTAGTTGCAATTATAACTAATGAAATATTTGTGAAGTCAAATACTACATCTGTAAATAGAATCTGCTATTAATGGAGCCTTTTCTTGCAAACTTGAAATACCATGGAGCTTTTAAAAGGCAACATGAGGGGATATTATTACTTTAATTAATCAGTTTTTATTATAATTGCATCCATTCAATCATTAAGAGGGCTTGTGCTCGGAAGCACGCATGCTGGAGCTGCTGGTGAGAATAACTGTGGTGCAGGGAGGCAAAAACAAATTTGCAATGTCAGTATTGATAATATGTTGCGGAGAAAGAAATGTCCAAATCAATTGAGCCTCATCTGGGCAATTGGACAAATTCAGGCTTCCAGCAGGACTAGGCCGACTCCTGATAAATTTGCCCTTATTATCGCTATTGATGTTTGAATTTCTTCAGGTTGTTGTTACATGGGCACCAGGCAGCGACAGTGGTTCCATGACCTGCTTCAATCCATAATCTACACCTGTTAGTGCTTACCCTTGTTGCCTTCTGAGTATGTTTCAGCTAAAAGGTTAACAAAAGATTTGTCTGAGAAAACAGGCTAGCTCTTTACTCCTGCAGCAACAGATCAATGCAGAGTAAATAACCTTTTCTACCTTATTTCCCAGAGCACTATTGATCTCCGAGATTTTTTTTTTCCCTTCCTTTTTCCTTCAGCGCTCCTGTCTGCTAACCCCTGGGACTCTAACGATCGCCTCATATTGGACATGCTAACTGGCATATTATGACAGCTAGCGTTTTGTCACTCTGTGCATTGCTATATAAAAGTGTCTGCTCTGAGTCCCAGCCTTGCGATTCGGCAACATGGCAAGGAAAATGTGAAACGCCACAATTTTTCTTTTTCTTTTCCTGCTGCTTCCTTTCCGCGATTAATTTCTTGCATCTCTTCCCAAACGCCGAACCGGGACCAACAGCGAATATCGGGAAAGCGGACCTTCACGGAACACATTTAAATGTGTTTATTTGTAGGGTAAGTTTTCCTTCTAAGCCGGCAGTAAACCAAAAGAACCACTATGGTTTTGTTAGACATTGGTCGAGGGTGCAAGACATCACAAATGTTGTGCCCTCGATTATGACAGGGATCAGAACTCGAGTAGAATAATTGTTTGTTTTTAAACTTTATAAGCTTTATTTACCAAAATTAGAAGCAGGTAATTTTAAGATTCAAAGGATGTACTTGATGTACAATAGAAGAAATATTGGACATTTTGTGTGTATCCTCGATGCTGGTCTAATTTTATTGAACTGTAGCTATCATTTATACATCTCAGTTACACATTTTGATGGTTAGCTAGCAAAACCATGCTGTTAAACCACAGTGTAGATGCATCAATCTTATTGAATGTTATCTGTATAAAAATCACCGGACTTATCTCTCCTCAGCAGGATAATGTTGCTTCCATTTTATGATATAATATTTGAAATAGGTATATTTACTCCACTTCATGATGCCTAACAAGGTAGGGATGAAAACTACTTCAAAAATAAACTCGTTCTCAAGCATTTAACAATACACAAAGATGACATATTATTTTAGACATAATTCTGAAGATTTGTTTTACAATTTAATTTAAATGGATTCAAAATGACTGCGCATTGAGATGTTACAGCAACAAGATACTGTTGATAATATTATGCTCTTAACAATGCCAAAAGGTTAAAACATGACACAGATCTGCACAAACGGTGAGTTTGATACATTCAGAGAGAAATGCTCAACACTTTTTTTTTTTCCCCCCTTTTTATCTTCTTTGTATAATAAGCTGGTGCTCTGATGTATTATTATAAAAAAAAACTATTACTGGTAACAATCTATAATGGCTGAGATTACTTGACAAGCATTCGTTATCAAAGATTAAAATGATTTTAAAAATATTGTTCGTTTTCAGTTCTAACATGTTAAACATAAAGTTCAAATTCTCGAGATTATCATTGCATATATTCTTTAAAAGAAAAAATACATGCAAATACAGACCAACAGTTTAATCAAAAATTGATTGCAGGATGATTCCTACATTGTGGTATTTTTCACAAATCAATTTAATTTTTCATAAATCACACAAAAAATCTATTGCACAAGGGTTAGAAGAGTCTTTTGGGGAAAAGTGCTGTGTATTTTAGGTTTATGGTGGATTTTATATATGAAGAAGGCAATGTTTGATATTTAGTCTGTTTCTAAGCTATTCTGGAGCTGCCAAACCCAGAACAGCTTTAGATACATTTGCAAAACTGTGACGTGCATTTGAGAAGCATAGATGTGGTCAGGTTATCTCCTAGGACCTAGACCAACGATGCTTCTGAGGAAGACAAGGCTGTTTTAATTTCTCAAAGCTTGAAGGAAATGTCCGTCCACCTTGTCAATTGTGAACTAAATTTAAACTAAGCGGCAAAGATAGATGCAAAAAGCTGGAGTAACTCAGCGGATCAGACGGCATCTCTGGAGAGAAGGAAAAGGTGATGTTTCGGGTCGACACCCTTCTCCAGACTGAGAGTCAGGGGAAAGGGAACCGAGAGATGTAGACGGTGAGACTGAGAGATATAGAACAAATGAATGAAAGATGTGCAAAAGAGTAACAATGATACAAGAAACAGGCCATTGTGGGCTGGGTGAAAACGTGCTGACAATGACGGGTTGGTGAGGGATGGAGAGAGAGTAGGGATGCAAGGGTTACTTGAAGTTAGAGAAATCAATACTTATACCACTGGGTTGTAAGTTGCCCAATATAGAGGCGTTATTTCTCCAATTTGCATTTGGCAAAATACATGAATGACTGAATCAAATGACAAGGAGGTAAAGAAGATAAAAGTGGAAATGGAATAAGGTTACTGCTGAACCGTTTACCACAATATTGATTTTTCCTTTCTTTTATTCCCGATGAGTATCTTTTTTCTCCTTGCTGCTAATGACTGATTACAGCCTTTCCCTTTATGATGACAACACAACTAATATTGTCAACACTTTGTCAATTGATCAATGCACTACAAAGTAATATTTGTTTCCCATGCCACGAAAAAACATTGCCTCTAATTGAAAAACGATGGGACACTTTACGGGAGATTCAGCAAACTGCAGGTGCTGCGATCTTGAGCAAAGCACAGAGGGCTGGAGGAACCCAGGGGTTTAGGCAGTCTGAGGAATGGTCCCGACCCGAATGGTCATCTGTCCATTCTCTTCACAGATGATGCCTGACCCCTGATGATGAGTTCCTCCAGCATCATGTGTGGTACACTTTACAGGACATGTTTGATGTGTGGAGATATTGCTGTGTGTCTTAGAGTCATAGAGTGATACAATGGGGAAACGGGCCCGACTTGCCCAAGCTGGCCAACATGTCCCAGCTACACTAGTCCCACCTGCCTGTGTTTGCCCCATATCCTTCCAAACCCATGATCTCCCGGAGATCTGATCAGTCTGGGTGGATTCATGAAGTTTACATTTCAAAATAAATCCTGTCCTTTATTCTAGGTTAGGTTAGTTTAGAGGTACAGCGTGGAAACATGCCCTTCAGCCCACATTTCTCCCCGTTACTTATGTGGGTTTTCTCCAGATGCTCCGGTTTCCTCCCGCATTCCAAAGACGTACAGGTTTGCAGGTTACTTGGCTTGGTAAAATTGTAAATTGTCCCTAGTGTGTGCAGGATAGTGTTAATGTGTGGGGATCGCTGGTCGGCGCGTACTCAGTGGGCCGAAGGGCCTGATTCCACGCTGGATCTCTAAACTAATCTATATAAGTGGGTACCTCTATGACCACAAGGGCACTTACAATCAGCTTTAGGTTCTGGCTGTTCCAACAATACCCACAACCTGTGTATGACTTTTTCAAAAAAACTTTAAATAAGGAATGAACTGTCTTGTTTAATTCTCTTCCATGTTGTCTTGAAGTTGCAATTTCTTACAGGGTATTTGGCATTTGGGCTTGTAGATTTATTGGCCACTGTACAATTGGCCCTAATGTATAGGGAGTGGATACGAAAGTGGGATTTCTGGTATAGTTTAATTTAGTTTTGAGATACAGCATGGAAACAGGCCATTCAGCCCAAGTATCGCCCGTACACCAGTTCTATCCTACATGCAAGGGACCATTCACAGAAGCCAATTAACCTAAAAACCTGCACGTCTTTGGAATGTGGGAGGAAATTGGAGCACCCAAAGAAAACTCATGCAATGACAGGGAAAACGTACAAACTCCACACAGACAGCACCCGAGGTCAGGATTGAACCGGGGTCGTTGGCGCGTGAAAACCCATGCGGTCACAGGGAGAACATACAAACTCTGATGGCATCGAACTGGTGTGCATGGCTGCTCGCTGGTCGGCATGGACTCTGTGGGCCAAAGGGTCTGTTTCCATGCTGTATCTCTAAACTAAACTAAACTAAATTAAAGTAAACTAATAGGAACAGCAATTAAAAGCAGAACCTGTGTGTGAAATGGCTTCACAGTGGAATAGGCCTTGGTGTTCAGTAATTTAATCTGGCAAGATAAAATGAGGATTGATCGTAAGCGATGTTTAGTCTGGTGCTGAAACCTTCAACTTATGAGTGCGTTAACTATTGTAGCCGTGCATCTAAAGGTTATACTACTTACAAGGAAACATAGGACTGTTGAATATACAATTTTTAATTCAACAGTGTCCTATTTGTATAAATTATTCAGATACAATAGCCGGAATACTGGGCTATTTCCTTCAGTTTCCCAGAATCACCTCAGTTAACTTTGCAAAAATTATGTTTGTGATATTTTGACTGGGGACTAATTTAGGTTTATAAGAAAATAACTACGTCTTAAAATTGGCAAGTTGGTGTGGACTCAAACCAAGAAAGATTACTATTATTGCCCCATAAACATAAAACTATCCGGCTGATTTCAATTGATTGTAGTAACCTGGTGGGGGAAGTGGAATTTAACACCGTGACAATTTATTAACCATCCATTATTTAAATGTAATTATTGTTGAGGAGGTTTTCAAGACGGTGGCAAAAGTGAGAAAGCTCAAATATAAGCTATCAGTGCAGAAGACATCGCCCACATGGTGTATTACATAAAGAAAGTCTGAAATGGGTAACACAGGATTAGACAATTAGATAAAGGGGTGGACCTCATTGAAACTTACCGAATAGTTAAAGGCCTGGATAGAGTGGATGTGGAAAGGATGTTTCCACTCGTGGGAGAGTCTAGAACCAGAGGTCACAGCCTCAGAATTTAAGGATTACCTTCAGGAAGGAGATGAGGAGGAATTTCTTCAGTCAGAGGGTGGTGAATCTGTGGAATTCTTTGTCACAGACGGCTGTGGAGGCCAAGTCAATAGATATTTTTAAGGCAGCGATAGACAGATTCTTGATTAGTACGGGTGTCAGGGGTTATGGGGAGAAGGCAGGAGAATGGGGTTGAAAGGGAAAGATAGATCAGGACAAGGGGTCACATTTTAAGGATAAGGGGGAAGTCTTTTAGGACCGAGATGAGAAAATCGTTTTTCACACAGAGAGTGGTGAATCTGTGGAATTATCTGCCACAGAAGGTAGTTGAGGCCAGTTTGTTGGCCATATTTAAGAGGGAGTCGGATGTGGCCCTTGTGGCTGAAGGGATCAGGGGGTATGGAGAGAAGGCAGGTACAGGATATTGAGTTGGATGATCAGTCATGATCATATTGAATGGCGGTGCAGGCTCGAAGGGCCGAATGGCCTGCTCCTGCACCTAATTTCTATGTTTCTAGATCAGGCATGATTGACTGGCGGAGTAGACTTGATGGGCTGAATGGCCAAATTCTGCTCATATCACTTATGAACATGAACAATAAGCTAAATGGAGACACAAGGAACAGCAGCTAGTGAAATATTGATGAAAAGGCGAAGTGCTGGAGTAACTCGTGGGTCAGGCAGCACACTCTATGTGGAGGGAATGGATAGGCAAAGTTTCACATTCTAATCCTTCTTGAAACAATAGTAAATAGTAATAGGATGGCACAGTGGCTCAGCGGTGCAGTTGCCAGAGATCCGGGTTTGATCCTGACTACGGGTGCTGTCTGTACAGAGTTTGTACGTTCTCCCCGTGACCGCGTGAGTTTTCTCCGAGATCTTCGGTTTCCTCTCGCATCCCAAAGACGCACAGGTTTATAGGCTAATTGGCTTTTGTAAATTGTCCCGAAGGTGTAGGATAGTGTTAGTGTGTGGTGTGATCGCTGTCGGAGTTGTGGTAATGGTAGTTATGGAAAGAATAATATGGAGAGATTAATGTAACAAAATAGGTACTTGAAAGCCTGCACAGAATCTGTGAGCTGATGGGCCTCCTCTGCAGATTTGGTAAGATAGTGGCATTTAAGAGACTAATGTTTTGGCACATGGATACGCAGGGAATGGAGGAATGTGGGTCATGTGCAGGCAGATAAGAGTTGGTCTTGCCATTATGTTCAGCATGGACATTGTGGGCCGAAGGGCCTATTCCTGTGCTGTTCCATTCTATGTTCTAACTCTATGATTCAATTATTTGATGACATCCAGGAGTCTGATATTACTGACATTTGCATATATTAGCCTAAAATACAAATAGGCACTGTGGTTCAGTTGCTGCCTCACAGCGTCAGAGACCCGGGTTCGATCCTGACCGCAGGTGCTGCCTGCGCAGAGTTTGTAAGTTTTCCCTGTGACCGCGTAGGTTTTCACCGGGTGCTCCGGTTTCCTCCCACATTCCAGAGACGTGCCAGTTTGTAGGTTAATTGGCTTCTGTAAATTATCCCTAGTGTGTACAATAGTGTTAAGTGTACAGGATGATCACTGGGCAGCTCACACTTGGTGGGCCAAAGGGCCTGTTTCCACACTGCATGTCTAACTATAAACCCCCTCTCCCACTTAGGAGACCTAAACAGCAACCTCTGGTGACCTTGCCCGCCAAGGTTGTGGTGACCTGCAACCTCCTACCACCTGCCACACATGTGTTGAAAATCTTCCTCAACTATGAAGAAAACCGGCTTCGACTAGACCAGCGACTAAAAAATTATAGATTCTTAAAACGGAAACCTATTTTTAGTCGAGGCCGGTTTTAATCATGATGAAAAAATAGCAGCAACCTAGATGAAGCCTCGACCACGCGGAAACCACTTTCGACCATTAGGGAGAGTGACCAAAATCTCCTGTGACCTCATGGAAACCTTGGGTGGCGGGCAAGGTCACCAGAGGTTGCTGTTTAGGTCTCCTAAGTGGGACAGGGGCAGACTAGTAAATGCTACAAGCTCCAAACAGGCTATGCACTATATGCAGTAGACTTGGGGACAGCATTTTTGACTTTTGCACTATTACTGTCTATTTATCTGTCTATTTTAAGAAACTATACTGAACTTTTTTCATCGTCTATCCTGTATTTTACAGAGTACTATGTTTGCCAATGCATTGTTGCTGCTGCAAGTAAGAATTTCATTGTTCTGTTTCTGGACAAATGACGACTCTTGACTCATGACTACCTGTAACTAATGAGATAAAATCTCTGTAGCTCGGCTGCAAGTCATGAATACATACATTGAATCAATGGAAGCACCAGGAAGGTGTGCATTTTATATTCGGTTAATTACTAATTCAATCCTATTCTGCTCCCTCTCTCACCACGTCTAACATCTTGTCACAGTTTACACACCTTGGCGGTCACGGGTGGCGCAGCGGTAGAGTTGCTGCCGTGCAGCACTTGCCGCGCCGGACACCCGAGTTCGATCCCGACTACGGGCGCTGTCGGTACGGAGTTTGCACGTTCTCCCCGTGACCTGCGTGGGTTTTCTCCAAGATCTTCGGTTTCCTCCCACACTCCAAAGACGTTCAGGTTTGTAGGCTAATAGGCTTGGTGTATGTGTAAATTGTCCCGAGTGTGTGTCGGGTAGTGTTGGTGCGCGGGGATCGCTGGTCGGCACGGACTCGGTGGGCCGAAGGGCCTGTTACCGCGCTGTATCTCTAAACTAAACCATGCTCCCAGCATCGCTGAGATAGAATGTGAATGTTAAGCATGTGCTCATAGTTTATAGCAAGGAGTCACACATGCACTATAAAAAGATCAATACGCAGAGAAACAGAGCAATCTGTCTCTTACTTCACTCACAAGAAAGACTTAGATAACTCACTTATAAAACAGAAAGTTGATTACCTGGCTGATGGTATGTTATCATCCATTAAGTGCATCCTACTTCAATCTGCGATTTACGGCTCTCATCCGCTACAAACGTTAATCTTACGCAAAAGTATGTTTTTCATTTAAGATCATGATAAAATCATGAGAGGAATAGATCAGGTAGATGCACAGAGTCTCTTGCCCAGAGTAGGGGAATCAAGGACCAGAGGGTATAGGTTTAAGGCGAAGGGGGAAAGATTTAATAGGAATCTGAGAGGTAACTTTTTCTCACAAAGGGTGATGGGTGCATGGAGCAAGCTGCCAGAGGAGGTGGTTGAGGCTGGGACTATCGCAACGTTTCAGAAACAGTTAGACAGGTACATGGATAGTACAAGTTAGGAGGGATACAGATCAAATGCAGGCAGGTGGGGCTAGTGTAGTTGGGACATGTTGGCCGTTGTGGGCAAGTAAAGCCAAAGGGCTTGTTTCCACGCAGTATCACTCTGTAACTTCATGACACTATCGACTTTCTATGTATATTTTGTTTAGTGGCTGTATACAACCAGTGTAATTAAAAAGGCATTAAATAACTCCTGTATATATAGGCTAGTCGTTATCCACGCACTATTTTCAGAGTGCTGTGTAATATATTTGCATAAATTCCTGGTTGTTGCCGTTTTAATCCAATCTATAATGTGTTTTAAATGGATTAACAATTGTATTTAAACAATGCTCAGGCATTTATGAATAGGTGTTAACCAGATGGCAAGCACGATAAATTAAACCTGTTCATTTTTTAATATATTTGTATCTTTTTCAGGTTTATATGTTAATAGTATGTGGGATCGTAAATGCACATCGTAAACTTGCATATAATAGTGCAGATTTTCCTGTGGTATGTGCATTGGCTTCTGAGCAATTTTGGGCACAATATCTAAGGAAGGATGTGCTGGCCCTGGAGAGGGTCCAGAGGAGGTTTACAAGAATGATCCCAGCAATGAATAGGTTAACATATGATGAGCGTTTGTCGGCACTAGGCCTGTACTCACTGGAGTTTAGAAGAACGAGGGGAGGACCTCATTGAAACATACAGAATTATGAAAGGCTTAGGTAGAGTGGATGTGGAGAAGAGGTTTCAACTAGTTGGAGTCTAGGACCAGAAGTCATAGACTCAGAATTAAAGGACATTCTTTCGGGAAAGAGATGAGGAGAATCTTCTTTAGTTTGAGGTTTACTCCCACATTCCAAACACGTACAGGTTTGTAGGTTAATTGTCTACTTGGTATAAATGTAAATCATCCCTTGCGTGTGTAGGATAATGTTAGTGTGCAGGGATCGCTGGTCGGTGCTGACTCGGTGGGCCGAAGGGCCTCTTTCTGCTTTGTATCTCTACACTTAAACTAAACTATACAAAGGGTCGCTTTGTTTCTGGCGCCAACTTGTGTCCTTCATGTGACAATGTTTTTAACAGTACATAGCCTTATCTTTGTCTTAGAATGACCCACAATGCTGGAGTAACTCAGCAGGATAGGGAGCATCTCTGGAGAGAAGGAATGGGTGAAGTTTCAGGTCGAGACAATTTGCCATTCCGTCTCTCTAGAGATGCAGCCTGTCCCGCTGAGTTGCTCCAGCATTTTGTGTCTATCCGCGGCGGGTGAGCCAGGCATGCTGTCGGGGATGTGACCACGACTCACCTGGACCTTCTGTCTTACGCCGATATCTTCAGTGAAGGATCCTCTAATGGTGGGATGGACTGAGGAAATAGAGGAGCAAATGTGAATTGCACCAAGCTGTATATTCCCTGTGAGTCTGATGATCCTCTCACCAAAAAAAGCAGGGAGACGTTAATTATGCTTCCACCTCTACAAAATTAAAATGAAAAGTGATAGTGACTTTTGGGATCTCTTCAAAACAGAGATCAATAGAGTTGTGGAGATTATGGGGCCAACAAGGTCTATCTATGGGGACAGTGCAGGAAGATCAGCCATCATCTTGATGAATGCAGAGCAGACCCGGGCCAAATCACTGCTCCTGCTCCTATTGGTAATTGATTTGAATTGATTAGATGACACGGCGTGGAAACAGGCCTCTGAGCCCACTCCCACCATGGCTCACACTAACGAGTTCCGTCTTATCCCACTTTCACATCCACTCCCTACGCACCAAGTGGCAATTTACAGAGGGACAATTAACCTACAAACCCGCACGTCTTTGGTGATGTGCGATGAAACCGGAGCACTCGGAGGTGACCCACACAGTCGCAGGGAGAACGTGCAAACTCCGTACAGGGGGCATCCGAGGTCGGCATCGAACACGTGGTCTCGGAGCCGGTAAGGCAGCAGCTCTCCCAGCTGCCCCACTGTGCCGACCCTTATGTTCCCGTGCTTTTAACAAAATAACCAAGTAAATAGCTTTCAATAAATAGAGGCCAAATGAAAGAAATGATGCTTTTGATGATAGCGACCGGCATAATTACAACCTGTTTGCTTCCATTACTTCACCTGAAAATATTCCAAATGTTTATCATGCTCTAAATAAAGAATTACTTCATAATTGCT
This sequence comes from Okamejei kenojei, assembly GCA_035221665.1. NCBI lineage: Eukaryota > Metazoa > Chordata > Chondrichthyes > Rajiformes > Rajidae > Okamejei > Okamejei kenojei. The sequence goes on from CM069164.1 coordinate 26,007,930, forward strand.
GTTCCAAATTTACTTTCCATTAATTTGCATTTATGTCCTGCAGTCCTATTAGTTAATTTGCTAATTATAAGATAATTTTTTTTTGCGGTCCCAGTGCTGAAGTGTTGAGAATGGTAGGCTCCGGGCTTTGGCTGTATATAACCTGGAAACACACAGCCTCGATAGATCTCCTTAGGTACGTGTGTTCAGCATTCAAGGTGAACTCTGAGTATGGATTAAGTCGATTGTTGGGAGCTCACCCCGGCTGGAAGGGGAGAGTGCCTTGTACAAGGGCTCAGGTTTAAACAGATGCACCAAATTAACAATAAATGGGTCTGGTCCCACGGGCCAGAAAATCAGCTGGTGTGAAATTGGACTTGGCAGCGCCCGTTTTCGGACACCATGAGCTGTCTTACAGCTCACAAATGGAATCTGAGTTGTGTGCAAGCGCATCGAAATGCGTTTCTGGAGGCGCCATTTTGGTGAAGCATTCGCAAACAGAATTAGAACCTAGGCTCGATCCTTACTATATATAGGTGCTGTCCGTACGAGGTTTGTACTTTCTCCTTGTGACTGCCTTGGGGGTTGGAGATTGCAACCTTCACGTGGTCCGCCCTGTTTCGACGAATCGCGTGCGCAATCAAATAAGATCAAGTGGAACGAGTTGTCCTGCGACTTTAGGCTGTGCACGCCATACGCAAGAAAAAGAAGTGACTGCCTAGGTTGTCTCCAGGAGCTCTCCCGCAATCCAAAGTCGTACAGGTTTGTAGGTTAATTTGCTTCGGTAAAATTGTAAATTATCCCTCGTGTGTAAGTTAGTGCTAGTGTGCGGGAATCGCTGGTCGGTGCAGGCTTGGTGGACCAAAGGGCCTGTTTCCACGCTGTATCTCCAAAGTCTAAAGTCTCCCTTTGGATAGTTCCTAGTGTCAGAGATCAGTAACGTTAGTTGACCCTCAGACTGTGACATGTCTTCTGAACAGGCCGCTGGTCATCGCAATGTTATAAAACATCAAGTGCAAAGTTCTGTAACAAAAACAATCCTGGTCCCAGGCATAAATAAAGAAAGTGTTTCAATGAAAATCTGATTG